>VZSZ01007415.1:208203-249167 GCA_013398815.1 Ibidorhyncha struthersii
TGGCAGAGCCGCCGCGGCCTGCCCCCGCCGGCAGGGCCTGGGGTGGTGGGGCCTGGCGCGGAGGGGAGTCGCCTGGGGGCGGCGGTGTCTGTCCTGTCGTGTTGTGTGTGTCCCCTTAGCGAAGTGGTTACCGGTGCTTGGGCCGGGTCCGGTTGTGTCCGGTGCTGTGGGCCCTGAGGTGCCTGCCCGGTGCTTGGGAGCCGGAGGTTGGGTGTTCGCTTGAATTGTAGCAGCCGTGTGGGAGGCCTTGTCCCGGGGCGCCGGAGCCCGGTGGGGTCCGAGCACCTCTTCGTGAATAAGGGCTAACGTGGACCCCGTTGGCTGCGGGAGGGGAAGGGGGGCTTGATCTGCTGTAAGTACAGCCGTCGGTCTGAACCCGGCTGATCTCCGTTTGTTTTCACCTTTAAAAAAAGGTAGCTGTGACCTCTGGAGGTTCCCTTTAAGGTTTTTCAGGTGGTTTAAGCAAGGCTAAAGGTAGGTAGGGAGAAAGACTCAAGGGAAACAAACCTAACAGTTGGAGGGTCATCAAATGGAAATGTTATTTTATGGCAGAACCTACGTATGGCTTGTCAGAGGGGAAAAAAAAAAAGAGTACAGCACACTAAGAAAATATCCCAATGTATGATGTTACACTGAAGACACTAAAATACTGTAATTACTTGTAAATTTTTCTCCTCTTCCAGCTGAACTTAAAATAACTCATAGGTCCTATATGGAGTTTCCAGTTTAAGAAATTGGCAAGCTTGTGTCATCACTTCTGGTTTACAGATAGATAAACTGACAAATGAGGAAGACAACAGATCACCCTATAGTTACTTAGGAATAGGCTGACTTTCTATCTGTAAATAGGAAAAAATAATCTAGTATTGCTTGTAGATGTCAATAGGGAACGCTTTAGGGGCAGATACTGTAGCAGCTCATTCTGATGCTGGATGTTAGACTTTGATCACTAGTGGTGCAGGCTTGATTTTCATGGTAGTGCCTTAGCTTGTCAAAACCTTTTGGGTGTGTGTTATATAGAGGGCATGGGGCAACACTTGCCTAGAAACAGAGTAACTTCCTTTTTTGTGCCAACAGAGATAACCAAAGGACATTTGAAGCATGTAGAGAAGGGGCTACGCACCTCCTGTGGGGTATGACAGCACTCACTGCTAGTAGTACTCACCTGAAGTAACACAGTTGAAATGCCATGTTCTAAAGTAGCATCCTTCCCCCCTGCCGAAAGCAGAAAGAAACATTTTATGTAGCCCTGTTCATTTGGACAGGGAAGGGGGACAGAAAGGAAGTTCAGTGTTCGTATAAAATTCAAGCAGCTGCAGGCTTTGAAACTTCTGGCAAATAAATCCTTCCCTGTTTTAGCGAACAGTAGTTAATCAACTTTTTGTTGCTGTAGCAACTTAAGGGCTGTGAAGTTTTGCAGAATGTTATAATGTAGTTTGCGTTAGGTCCATCACCACGGTCCATCACTTACAATACTGATTGTATGTTGTTTGTAGCAGAGAAACTAAGAAAATGAGTTGTTGTTTCAGTAATGCCATGTTGCTTTTAAAATGAGTAGTGCTTTTTTTTTAAAAAATGTTTGCAGTATGTGTTTTTGTGGTCAAATTTGGTGTCTTTTCCCATCCCTTTCTTGCATGTACCTTATGCAACTTGTGAGCAGGGAAAAGATGTTTTGGGTAGATATTTGAGAATTTCTTTATTTTTAATATTTTAGTCCAATGATTATTTTGCTGAAGTGGATGTTTGGTGTGGTACTTCACAAAGTAACCCTTTTGGGAGTCAAGGTGATGTTAGTAGCAGTGTGCAAGGAGAGAATTGTACAAAACAGGTTGCAGTTGAGGCATCTGTTTACAGATGCTGGATAGCAATGAAGGCTGATGCTATCTTAAAAAGAGAGAGGAAAGGTAGGCTTCAGGTTCAAATGAGAAGCATTTTTGTCTGTCCCTAATACCTGTGTGTGCATATGACAAGTGTGGCCTGCTTTTGTCCATTTCTGGATGCATTTGTTTTCATGGTTTTCACTGCTGGAGTGATGGACTCAACTGGTTTGGGGATTTTTTTGTGTGTTTCTTTCTTTTCTCCTTCTTCTACCCAGTCATTCTTGGTGAGCATAGGAGCAGAGGTGTAACTCTAGTGAAGGTGCTGGAGCAGTTGAAACCCTAAAACTTGTTTTAACTTTAAGGTCAGCACTCAAAACCCTGAAACTGTTGTTTGGTTTTGGTTTGTTTTTTTTTTTTTTTAACTTTGTGGCACTTTGCAAAAATGCAGTATTTGAAGAATAAAATATTATACTTTTTAAAAAGAAGGGGCAAAACATTGGCATCATGGGGCTATTTAAAGTGAAAAAAAAAAAAGATAGTATAGACAGAAAAGAAACTGTTTAGATTTAATTCATTGTATGGTATTGTAAGTGGGCAAGTCTTAACTGTCTTGTATGAAGCTAAGGATGTCTGTATAGAGTTCTGCTGCTTTATCTGTTGCAAACAGTTCTGCTTTTAGAGCTGCTTATTTTCACCATTTTTAAAAAAGGTAGCTGTGACCTCCAGAGTCGTCTTTAACCTACATTATCCTGTGATTCCCTGAACTATTAAATGTAGTGGGAAACAAGCTACTAGAGATTGGTGAAAGTCGTTGTTTGCTCAGTCCTTAGAACTGACTGGTAATGAATGATGTTTAAGATGAGTATTTAATGAGTTATCAGTTCAGTGTTTCCATTTGGATTTAACTGTGCTCAAAACAGACTGAGAAATTTGGGGTCATCCCCCAAGGCTTGGGTACAATCATTTCTAGAGTTCAGGCTTTTCTGTTGGAAAAACTAGATGAACTTCTAAACCAGCATAGTCTTGTCCAAGGAAAGAGATGAGGTTTCCTTCTATCATAAGAGAAGGAATCTTTTGCAATGAGAAATTGGCAAATATCAAGTAACTAAAATGTCATCAACTTACGTGCATATGATATAGTCAACAAAATTAACCACCTTCATCAAGTGGTGACCTTTTGTGAAACTCTAGGGGGTTTTCTCTTGATTATGCTCCAGACTAATCCTCTTTGAGTGTGGGTTTAAAAATGAACTCTTAAACATTTTGATTGTGAATGTGACCCTTGGCAGGGTAATGTATTGTATGTTATAGTATGTGTTTAATCTCAAGCTGTTTTACTTTAAACAATTTTATGAAATAATGTATGACTGTGACACTTAATACTTTCTTTGGTCATCTCTTAATCTGCATCTGTTGTTCTTCTTATTTCCCCCCTGAGAAAAGGAACATGAGAAAAAGTTGCAGTGCTCTCCCTAGTCTGCTTTTTAAGTAAATCGGCTATTTAAAGAATTTGCTGGAGAAGCCTAAACTATTTCTTGCTTGTACTTGCATGTTGATAATTCATAGCACTGTGGTATGTCCCAATTTGTAGTGTTTCATTTTGATTACTTGCCTTTCAAAGTAACTTTTGCAGTATCACAATTAACTAGGTGCTAGTCTGAGAAGTCTCTTTGCTTCTGAAGATGCAGCATTGCTTTCCAGTTCACTGAGTTCTTACATGAATACTTGTGTTAGAACAGGTGAAACCCTTTTTCTGTCTCGAGATCCACTTTCTGAGATCATAAGCTGATGCCTGTTGTCTTGAGACAGCAAAGCAATCTAGCAGATGTTAACCACCAACAATCAGTGTTTGCTCATAGTGTGTTGTATTAGCCCAGCCTCAAAGGTGCTGGGTGAATGAGGCGAGCAGAAGAGTAAGCAGTTCTGTTTTCCTTTGGGTCTTGGTAATAATGCATTTACTTAATCTTGTCCAGGTTATTCCATCTTTGAATAATTAAGAGCCATGACAAACCAGGTAAGCATACTTGCATTTTTTCATCAAACTGTATCCCTAGATCAGTTCTCCATTCTGGTCAGGCTGGTTAGTGTGAGTTTTTCCCCAGTGCTGATTTCTTTCCTTGTCTTCTAGGGGAAATTTGTGATCACTTACATAGGCATCTACTGCAATATAGGGGGGTAAACAAACCCTTTCTTGCAGGAGCACCCAGAATAGTTATGGGTGCCATTTTGTAATATAAGTAAGCTAATCAAATGCCTCTTCTGTCCCCTGCCTTCCTTCCTCCACTCCTACGAGTATGAATGAGCACGTTCAGCAACCTAACCTGATGGAAAGATTTTCTGTGTTGATGATGATAGTTTAGAGGGATTTTTTTTGAGAAGTTGGTTTTGCCAGAAAAGCTTCCTGAAACAACTGTTCATGGGAATGGGCAAACCCCCAGGTGGGCGCTGGAACATGCGGCTGTCCTGAGCGAGCATGAGCGTTAACCTGATGTATCATGGTCCTGCAGACATAGGCAGGAAAGAAAAAGAGTTCAAGTGGCTGTACTTAGGAAATGTGGGGGGTTATATTCTTTCACAGTGAACCTGCTATTGAGGACAAAATTAAATTTAGTTCGGAACAAATTAATTTGAACTTAGTTCAGATTCAGTTTCAATTGAGTCTCTAGAGAAGAGAGCTGAAAAATATAAAATTGGAAAAAGTAAAATGTTTTAGTTGAGCACTTTGAAATGTGATATTAAAAAAAGTTTTACATCCTAGATAGTAAGATTTCATTTTTAATCTTGAAACATAAATGTTTGTGTTGTATGTAAAATTTTGTACATCTGAGGCTGATATGAAATACTAAAAAAGCTTTCACCACCAAAAGTCAATTTTTCAGATACAGGTACATATGTAATGCTAGACAAGGTGCTCTGCAGGTGTGGAGTGTGTGGACAGCCTGCATCTCTAGGGAGAGGTAGGGCAGGTCCTCAGTCATGGCTTCTGGTGGTTCACAGAGCTTTTTCTGTCATCTTCTAGTGATCTCAGCTGGTGCCTTAGCTCTTTCCTCTGAAAGCATGTGGAAGGATTGCAGATTACTTGTGATGTAGTGCTGTTCCTGCCTGCATCAGGCTGAACAATTGGTGGAGAGTGGGTCATGGGATGCTGGGTTATAGGTAGCTAGAGTTAATGGAAGAGCTGGGCTTTACAGTTCCAGAAGCATTTTTTTTTTTTAACAGAGAATAATCTTGGCTAAAATAAAACTATTGGAGAGTTGAAATAATTGTTGAAATGTCTTTAACTTGACTTTTTCATTGATCTCTGAGGATAGATGTGTCCTTGGCCTTCTAAAATAGTAAATATTGGTCTTCTGCTCCAAACTGTGGCACTGGACAAGCTGCTTGACTTTCCCCCCTATAACACACATGTGTTAACTTTTTAATTAACTTTTAATTTAATAACTTTCCATAATTTGTTTGCGGGAGAGTCAGTAAGACTGACTGAGACTTTCTCTGCTACATGCTACTGTATCCACCCTTCACTGACAAGGTCACCCAAAAAAGCTGAGGCAGAAGCTGATGAGTTTGCTCTAAATGATCAAAGTCCTATAGAATGGTCAGCCCTGGAAAACAGTTTTATGCATACAGCTAGCAGGCAGTCTTAATGAGGAGCAGCCCTACTAGCCAAGCCTGTAGCTAAGGCTAAAGGGGGCATACAGAACATGGAGGAGTATGTGTCCAGTGATGACAAGCTGCTGTGGGTGACTACTGGGTGCTTGCTGTGCTCATATGTCAGGTATGCAGGGAACGACTGGAGCTGGTGGGGCCTTGGGTATCTCCTGTGCATCTCCCCACCCGCCAGCTCTGCTGTCCTGACAGTGCAGCTGTTCACCAGAAGCCCTATGGGCTGCTTGCCTTTTAGTTGGCCAAGCAGAACTGAAGTGCTTCCTAAAAGAAGCAGCAGCCCAGTCCAATTAAGAACTGGGCACTGTATCTTATTAAATTTGATATTTTTTTTTTTCTCTTTGCCTGTGTGACTCTGAGGCGAGCTGCTGAACTTGCTAATGCTGTGGTTTTCTTGTTTCTTTGTTCATGGGCTGGCTGAGACATGGCTCCTGAGGGGAGAAGCAGTAGTGAGCTTGAGACTGCGTCCTCCTTCCAAACAGTACTCCTTTGGAGTCCTAATTAAAAGGATCATTGAATCAGCTAAACTGGCCATCTGTTGGGTTAAAGCTCAAAGGGAGGAAATATATAAAGTTAATGTTCCGATTCACCAAGCTTTATTTTCCATCACAATTTATTTGGCATCTACCAATCAATGAGGTACTACCCATTAGAAGAAAACATCTGTGTAAGTATGGTGTTGTTGGATATGATTTGTAAATGCAGAATTTTCAGTATGAACTTTTCCTGAAAGGACATTTTATTATCATGGTCATCTACTTCATTGTAGCTGTAAATTTCAGCTCTTGTTAGAGAGGGGTTATTCAACTATCTGCACTGCTAAACTGATGAGAATATCTAATGGAAGTTGTTCCACTATTCCCAAGTAACAAAGTGTTCCCTTTACACATCCCTATGTGAGGAACTGCTGTGGCAGATAGTGAAGTAACTGTACTGGGTCTGTGCAGGAGTTCTACTGAAAAGCTAGCCTCGGGTTTTAGGGATTCTCCTTTTTAAAGGACTGCTGTCAGCTGTTTAGCCAAAACTGACTAGTTCTGGAAATGCCACAAAGTTTTCTTAAGACAGCATATGCTAAGTTCTTTATTTTTTCATCAGGAAAAACTTTCTTCCTTTTTTTTTATTAAAATCTGTGTGCCCTAGAGAGTGTCTTCACTGTCATGCTAAAGTTTTACTTCAAACAGAGAAAACCAATCATAATGTTGATATAAATGGTTGTTCCTCTACTTCCGTGTTGTGTGAAAGTTCTGGTTTGCTTGTTCTTCCACGAAAGATGGGAAAAGAGGGAAAAGTACTGTGTAATGAAAACAGGAAAAAATGTATCAGGTTGCTCATAAATGGGAACTCATTGCTAAATCACAAAAAACACCTTAATGGCAATAACTCCAGCCAGTGCCAAACAGATTTCTCCTGTCTGGAAAGAAAAGCAAATTACCATGTGATAATGTGTCCAAGACAGTTTTAAGCAGTCCTTTTCGCTCTGTACCCCTTTTATTGCGCACACACAGCCTTTCCACCTCCCACCCTGAAAGGGGCAGTGGGGGAAAACCAGGGTAATTCTTTGATAGGGAGAGGAAGTTTTCCTAAGAGGATTTGGTCTGTACCAGGCTTTGTCCTCCTTAATGAGACTGCATTAAGAATACCTCAAGTATTCTTTTAGGATTCTATTAAAATATAAATACTTGGTAGTTTTAGATAACTAATTATGAATAGGATGTGTGTTATTCCTGCTTCTCCTCCTTTTGCTGGGCAAGTTCTTATGAACTACTTGATTCACTTTTCATTAGTGAAGAGCTTTTAAGATGTTAATCTTTTGATTAGAAAATCTGGATTGTTAATGACCTGAATCCTGAGGACTTCTGGGCTTTTGAGGGGCACTTTTGTTTATCCCATTTTTCTCTCAGTTCTGGCACACACAGGACACTTAGTTTAGAAAAACATTTGTGGGACAGCCTTAACATGCTAGCACCTGCATCCTGTGTTTTTGGAACTTGATTACTGTGCTTCTAGCTGTCTTGGCTATGTGATGCTTGCTATGTCATGTCATGTGCGGTGTTTTGTAATATATAAGGAATGCACTTTGCGTAGTGAGCAAAGCTTGCTCTAAGAAGTTTGGCGTCACTACAGCAAGGGTGATTCTTTGTCCATAAATGACCCTTTAATGCTTTTAGTGGGTTGGTACAGTATATTGACCTTGCTTTTTAACATGACAGAAGAGGTTTTCCTGCATTTTTTCATCCTGTTAATATTCCATTAGTGTGAAGATTAGATCAGACAAATCAGTCTGATCTAGTTAAACTAGTGCACACTCCTGCCTTTCTGCTTTCATTCTTGTTTCTTGGTTAGACAGACCTTTGCAGAAAGTGTCTTTATCTGCTACTTCTGACTAGTCCACAGCCTTGCAACTGGGGAGACTAGTGATATAACTGTAGATGTGCTTGTATCTGGAAAAACAGGAGTTCTTGTCTTGTTTTCAAGTAAATGGCAGTGCACAAGTATGTTCTATGTTGGAAGATCTCTGCACTTTGCATACCATGTAGCCATATTTTTATCATCCCTTGAAGGTAAATTTACAAAAAGGACACCACAGTTGGTGAGATGCTGCTGATCCCTATCCCTGCGCTGCAACTGTATATGGAGAAAGTACTGATGTGGAAAGAAAAGATAATACCAAGTGATATAGCTAGTAATTGTTGAAATTTGAGGCGTAATAACATTCTGTTGATTAGTGTCATTTGTTTGAGATACAACATAGGTTAATTTGACTATCTGTGACTAAGTAGCATGACAAATAGACACACTAGAAAGCTACACTTTGCTGCAGATGTGATGATAAAAGGCTGCTTTCTAACAATTAGCACAAAGGCTCCAACAAAAAAGTCATCCTGAACAGTGAAATACAATCTATTTAACATACAAATTGAATTGAGAAGCGATCTATTTAACATACAATTAACTTCAGAAATTAGTGTAAGGAGAATAAAAAGGGTCTTAAAGATATGAATAAAAATTAATCCACAGTTGCGCTTGCTGGGATAAAAATTAAGAGGACTATCCATCATTTTAACAATCTGGCATCTGGAAGATGCCTCTTTAATACTATTCTAACCATACCATAGCCTTTGATGGGCATCTGATGAGATGTGACTGCTTTTCCTTGAAGCTTCCAATCTTTGTCAGATGAAAGAAATGAAACCAAAATAGAGCAACCATTGTCTGTTACTCTAAGAGCTGCCAGCTGACTAGCAGTCCCCTAATTTTTTTTTTCTTTGACTGTGCAGTCTTTCATGCTTAAATTTTAATGCTTGCTGCTTCAGGCTGTGCATCTTTGGCCTATTGGTAGGAATTGGCAAATCATCATTTCCTGTGCCTAGCTTGGTTTTGGGAAGGGCTGAGCACCAGATCGATGCCGTGTCACTGGAGCAGCTCAGTAAGGCTTGCAGTTTGAATGCTAATCCGTTCTCATGTGCAGTGGCTTGAAGTATGCTGCACATGCAAGAACATGCCCTTGAGGCAGTTCAGACTGGGGTTGTGGCCTCTTCACCTAAAGGACAATAACGATTAAGTTTCTTGACTTTTCTGTGCCTTTTGATTTCTCAGTCTGTAAGATGGAAGTTATAAGTGCCTAAGTTTGTTAGTTGCTTTGTTCACAATCAGTAAGTTCAAGGAATGGCTTTGCGGAGTCGATACAGGGTGCTACTTATTTTTAAGATGTCAGTTATCATCTGAAATGTTTTGCTGACAAGACTTCTTGAGCTTTAACTTTCCTGAGAAAGCGGTCAGTATAATTTGGAGAGATATACACCATTTGGCTATGGGGAATGCAGACAATAAAGGATTTATTGTACATGGAAAAGACTTTTCTGTGTATGTCACTATGAGAGTTTTGTGATGCTTGCTCTATTCAGCAACTGTCAGCCCCTTTGCTGTACAATGTTACAACATCTGAGTATCTTCACACATCCTTGTGTTAGACCTTAACTGACAATGTGGGTAGCAGCTCTGTCCTGGTTTCAGCTGGGATAGAGTTAATTTTCTTTCTAGTGGTTGCAGTGTTTTCAGGTTTGGTATGAATGGAATGTCAATAATGCATATTGTTTGTTGTTGCTAGGTGATGTTTATACTAGTGAAGGATTTCCTCAGCTTCCCATAGAAGTTAAGAAGGAGCATAGCAGAACAATGTAATGTTCTGTACTATAGATGCTATGCTTGGTATATAAATGGGGTTGGCCGGGGGTGGGAATCCACGATCACTGCTCAAGTTGGGCTGGGCAACTGATCACTAGGTGATGAGTGATTTGTCTTGTATATGTTTTTTACCATTATTATTATTACTTTCTTTTTCTGTTACTGTTCTATTAAACTGTCTTTATCTCAACCCATGAGGGTTTTTCCTCTTTCCCCCTCCTTTTCTCCCTCTTCTTCCTACCCTCTGGGGGGAAGAGGGAGTGAGCAGGTGGCCGCCTGGCCCCAGCTGCTGACTGTAGCTAAACAACAACAAGCTCTAACACTGAGCTGCTAACAAGATGGGGCTGGCCTGCTCCATGCTTCTGGTGTGGGTTCTGGCCTTTACCTTTGAAATTGTACAGGATTGGATTGATTTAGGTTATGCTTTCTTCAAAAAGAATTCATGCTGTATCAGCAACCAGCCTGGTTCCTGCCGTGACTACACAACGGCTAGGCCTTTCATGGAGTTCAGGGGTAGAGTGAAGGAGAGCAGGGATTATTCCGACATTATGATGCAATCAGCTTAGTGTGTAGCTTAACATCACAGCTAAGCTATATTAAAAGTCAGTGGCTGAGCTGGTAACATAACACAGTGATCTTAAATTAAAGAAGGGCCTGGTGGATGATATGGATCCTCACCTAGCTCTTCTCCGTCCAACAAGTATCCAGTGCTGTTTCTTCCTGTTTTCAGTTTGCTGTTCTCTCTTACTGGAGTAAAAATGTTCTGGGTCCAGGTTTGGCCTAGGTATTTCTCACAGCTGGTGGCTGGCCTTCTGTAAATGACCACTGAAAACCTAATTTAACTTCTGCTGTGTTGTTCCAGCCTCAGTATTGATGATGCTCCCCTGTCCTCCTTAGGACCTGGTCTTCTACCAGCTGTGTAAAGGAGAACTTGTTTTCTAGATGCTCCAACTCATGTTCTACTTGGTTATATCTAGGTGTACATGTTGACTTTGTTGTAAATGAAAAGTCAAGTTTCCTAGGCTTTTAAGCATGGCTACAGGGCAGGAGTTTTAAGGATTTTCTCTGACTATAGAAGCTTGTCACTTACAGTTCAGTTTCTCAAATAGCTGTCCTGTTAGGGAGTACAGTTCTCAAAGTATGTGTTGAAAAAGCTGCAGTGTGCACCTGGCTTGTTTTCTCTCTTGTTGCTTTCTAGAGCTATTAATAGAATTTGGTTTGTGATAGTGCAAAGAGAAATTTGTTTGTATCCTTAAATGTGCCTTGTATGTGGCAATCTGCAAAGGAAGGGCTTTTGTAGCTGTGAGGTGTGTGATCTAACTTAGGAAAACAAGCTGTTTCTTGGCTCAGATTTGCTTAGACAACTCTGAGTTGACAACAATATATGTGATGCTAGATCAAATTGTCATTCCTTCTTAAGTCAGATTTGTCAGTGACACTGTCTGAGGGAGCATAATGGTGCCAGTGACTTCTGTAGGCAGCTGTCTAGAGGCTGCTGCACAGTCTTAGTTAAAATGAAAACAAAATGTTTCTTATGTCTTTATTCTAATGTGTTGAACAATTTTCTACAGTGACCTAAATCAAGGAAGAAATTAAAAGGAATAGAATTGAGAACTTCAACACCCACACAAAGGAAAACAAAACTCCCCATGACTTCTTTGTGCAAAGTGACTCATTCAGACACAGAAGACAAACCCCTTGTGATTGAGTCTCCTTTCCAAATATTGTAGAAGCTTGAAAGGCTCATTCTGCTGTATGGGAAGGTGTATGAAACTCAAACATCTGTGAGTTGCAGCTTGTAGTATGAGCCAGGCCTTATGGCTGCTTCTGAAATGTCTTCACTAGATGTTTGATCCTGTATTTTGTTCAGGGTTACACATTTGGAGGTGGGGAGAAAAAAATCTAGGTGTCACTCCAAAACTGACAGCTACTTTTGGACGTAGTTTACTGTGACAGGTACTAAACAGCTTCTTAAGCTGCCATCTCTTAAAACCAGCTTTTTTTGTTCCTTGTCACTTGTTTCTGGAAGACTGAATGGAAAGCCACGTGAGGCATGCTTTTACAAAGACTGTGGTGAATTCATGAAGAGTTGATAAGAATTAGTTTTTAGTGTTCGTTTGTAAAGTCTGAAAATTATCCTTCATGGCTCCTTTTCAGTACTTTTGATCTAGTTGAAATTAGTGGAGGAAGAGTGGATTTAAGGTGGTTGTGAACTGATGTTTGGTTTGTGCACAGCCTGTACCTCCATCTGGATTAAAAAAATCCTAACAAGATAATCCAATTGAGATCAGACTTGTCTATAGCTCTGACCTTGCATCACAGGAAATGCATTGGTCTTCAGGTGAGCACTGGTACACAAATGAGAGGTTTGGGTAAAGGAGACTGTGGATGTGTTAAATATTGTCTTAAAATTGGAAATGACAAATTAGGATTATTTTTTAAACAGAGTTGCAGACTGAGGTAGAGGAGGAAATTCTAGAAAAATATAGTCCCAGAAGCGGGGACAGGAACCCTGGGGCATGCAGGAAGGGTAAATACAGGTGCTGGCAGCATGATGCAGGGTCACTGTACCCTCAAGGCAGCTGGAAAAGGAGCTGCTTTTGGTAATCTGGGGTAAAGATGCTTTTCCTGTACTTCAGCAAAGTGGGCATGCAGGAAGCAAGTGGGGTTTGGCTCAACGGACCAACCTCTCATCTGCTGTCCTGAAGAAAAAAAGTGAAAGAGGGCTGTTAAGGTCCTGTGGTGTTTTTCCTGGCTGGGCCTTCATGAGGAAGTTACGCTTGGAGCAGTTGTAGCTTCTTCACTAAAATGCTGGTGCCTGGTGTAGATGGTTAGAAATCCTTGGTAAACCTCGGTCTGTGGTAGATCAGCGTTTGCCCATCTTTGCTTTATGCTGCCTTGGTACAGTGCAAGCAGAGATACATTTCCCTATTACTCTGTGTTCTGTTATTGACTCGGCTCAGCTAGGGATATTTAATTGACTCTGAAGCTGTTATTTTGAAGGATTTTTATTATTTCTCAGTTTTGTTTCCAATTACTACTGAATTCTCAGTTGGAGGGTGTTTTTCTAGTAAGCACAAATTTTGTACTGGAGATGCAGTTTCTCTGCCAAGGTACAGGTTGTGTTACGGGAGCTTTGTCAGACACACATTATTTTGGCAGGGACTGGCAATTCTGATTGTTGGTTGTCTTTTTTGGTTAATTTTATATTCACCGTATCTGCGGTCACTCAAAGGCCCTGCCAGATAAGAGATGTCCATGAACTTGTTTAATGTGAGCTTGGTATCTAACCATACAGTAACTGATGGTATACTCAGTTGTTCCACCTCTAAGGTCAGTCAGTCATTGCCCATGGTTCAAACTACTAATCACTTATTTACCATCTTGGGGCTAAAGTGAGATGTGATGGTGAGGCATGCGCATGTACAGATCCCTCTGACCATCACAGGAGTAAAGATACCTGTTCCAGGAGCTCTCATGTATTAGATCACTATTGGATCTACCAAGTAGAATGAAAATAAAGCCTCATTCTTTTAACAAAGCTGGAGTCTCATCTCAAATCAGTGATGTACTAGGCTCTGGGAAAGCTTTAGCGGTAGATTGGTAAACTGTAAATCAAAGAAGGTTAGAAGGAAGTTTCCCTTTACCACTGTTTGTCTTATAGTCATGATTTTCAGAGTGCATTGAAATTGAGAGCTTACACAAGAAAACGGTTCAGAGAACCTTAAGCGTAGTTCTTGTTGTACAGGTAGGGAAAACTGAGGTGTAAAGGGTAGTCTGAAAGACTCACACTTGAGCATAACTCTTCTGCAACCCTGTCATGCATGTGGGACTCTTCTCAGCTCACAGGGCATGTGGGTGTATGTGTTTGGGGGAGTCAGTTTCTAAAATTAAATATTCTTGGCTTTTGTCTCTAGGGTCACATGATTCTTTCAGCTACTGGGTTGATGAGAAATCCCCTGTGGGACCAGACCAAGCCACAGCCATCAAACGTTTGGCCAGAATTTCTTTGGTTAAAAAGATCATGAAGAAATGGTCAGTGACTCAAAATCTGACTTTCAAAGAGCAGTTGGAAGGTGGGATCCGCTACTTTGATCTTCGTGTATCTTCCAAACCTGGGGAAATAGGACAAGAGATTTACTTCATACATGGCTTGTTTGGCATCAAAGTATGGGATGGGCTGAAGGAGATTAACACCTTTCTTGAGCAGCACCCCAAGGAAGTAGTCTTCTTGGATTTCAATCACTTCTACGCTATGGATGACAGCCATCACTACTTCTTGATCAACAGGATCCGCTCAGCATTTGGATCCAAACTTTGTTCTGTTGAATGTGTAGAATATGTGACGTTACAGTACATGTGGGAGAAGAAACACCAGGTAGGGAAGTGAAGTGTAATGTTTTTCAAACCTAAAAGGTTAAGATTTAAATAGAGAGGCTGGGTGTCATTTCCACTCAGTGGTATTGGCCCGAGGACACTGCTGACAGCCGATTTAACCCCCCCTAGGGCCTCCTTTAGGTAGTGTGTATTTTCCCTCTGTTTATTTGCAGCTGTGTAGCTCTTCCATCCATGGTGCAGGAGACTGTGTCCTGTTCCCAGGCATGTTCCTTAAGTAAATTAATATCCTTGGAGCCTTGTGCTTTTTACAAATGTTTTTCTCTTCTGGAAGAGCATGTTGTGCTGACTTGTGTTTTTGAGGGTTTAATAAACTGTTGTCTTGGCCAGTGTGAAGCATACAAGCTTTAACACGACTGAGGTATGGTACAGAACTTCTTAGCTCCTTTGCAGGCATCCAAATCCATAGTGGCAAGATGAAATGGCTCTTCTCTGTGGTAACTGCTCCCATGCATACACACAAACCGAGAACAGGGTTTCAGCAACGGCACGTCATTCTTAAACTGTAAAATGCATTAGGCTTTGAGGAATTTCTCTGAACTGATGCTGTCAGTGCTAGGGTCCAAAATTAATCATTTGTAAATTTGGGTGTTAATAAAAAGTGTTGCATCCTTGTACTATCTTCTTATAGAGAACCACTTTACAAGGCATGAAATTCTGACTTTTGAATTAGAGAGGATTTTGCTGACAGCAAGACTGACTTTGGCATCTCATGCGCTCAGTGCGAATGTAATGCTGTTATGCCAGTCATCCCAGTATGCTTTAGTCCCTTAATGGGAGTTATGCAGAAGATGACAAGACTGCTAAAAACCTTAACTTCAGGTACAGATGTAATATTGTCTGATAGTGGTTTGAAATGCTTTTAAGCTGAAGTCTTTGAATGACACTTCAGTATACTCTTGGCAACTTTTTCATTTTAAATTGATGACCCTTAAAGCCTGAAGCAATCCTGTCCTCATAGCTAACCAAAATGATCTCCATCTCCTTTATTGGCAATAGTGCAACAAATTTACTGGTACTCATGACTTGGGAGCAGCTTCTTTTTGCTTGGTCCTGTTTTCACTGCTATGCTAGCTGCAGCAGTACTGTATAAGCATAAACCAATGTAAAGTCCTGTTTAAATATATAACACAATTGTGAATCTTTTGTTTATTTTAATCCTTTTTCTTTGTTCTCTTAGGTTCTCATATTCTACCACTACCCTTTATATCAGGAATACCCCTTCCTGTGGCCAGGGAATAAAATGCCAGCACCATGGGCTAATACAACCAATGTGCACAAACTCTTACAGTTCCTGGAGACCACTCTTGAGGAACGAAGTCGTTATGGGACTTTTCATGTTTCTCAAGCAATTCTCACACCTCGCGTGAAAACTATTGCACGGCATCTAATTCGTGGTCTGAAGAACACACTTGTTCATAGGTAAGGACTTGTCTTTATTTCTCAGTTCTTTACTTGCTGTGTTTCATGTTGAAAGAGGCACGGAGTAAGCAAGAAACTGACGTGCTTGCTTAGAAGTAAGACTTGCTGAAAACATGCAGTTTTGGTTCATTACTGTTGGTCATGTGATATCCGCAGTCATTAAAAATAAAGAATTATTGGAAATAATTAGGGTGTGTGTATATATAACAGGGTCTATATGTAAGCATAAGTGTGTTTCCTGGTATTCGGAGCTCTTTATGAATGAGATGTGATTTCATAAAGCGTAGGCTGGACCCGTTGTTTCAAACCAGTAATTCATTTCAAATTGGCTGAACTTGAATTTGGCAGTGGGGAAGCTTGTGCCACAGAAGAAAATTGTGTATTTATGGGCTTTGTTTTGCATTTGTCTGTACAAATCTGTCTCTAATTTCAGTAACGGCCAAAGATGTATGACAACAGGCAGTATTTTAATCCAATTTTTGGTAAAAAAAAAACAAGATAACAATTTGACCTTTTATACCACTTAATGTTGTACAATTAATTTGCCCATGAATAGAACATTAGAAGAGGCTTTTGCTTTGAGTAATGCAGAGGGCCAGTATTTTTAATGGTATTAACAGCATGACCATGGTAAGTTCTGTGTGACTTTATTTTATGGCATTATCACCTTGTGGTCTGCTTGCTAAAAATTGCCAGAACTGTAACAGTCCTGGTGGGATCTGGTCTCCTGGCTCACTGTTTAATATTGCCTGTTTTGATGTCATTAACAGTTTATGTTGCCATAATGATACTAAGTTATAAATTATACTTGTATAGGTGGTCACAACTGGTCTAATTTGATCAGCAGCTGAGCTTAATATCTTAAGCAGTGAGATAAACACACCTCTGGCAACCAGTTCATTGGTCACTTTAGAAGTAATTACAGGATGGTTATTTTGAAGCCAAAGTCAATGTAACTTATTTTCTTAAAAATGCTTTCTAAAAAGAGCAAGTGTTGTGCTCTTGCAGTCACAAAAGCTGTTGATGGAAGTAAAGAAATTCCAGGTGAAGTGTAAATCATGGAGTTTTCTATCTCCTTCCTGTTTATAGACATTATTCTAGCAAAAGATAATTAAATCCAAATGATGCTTGCCACGATATATTCAGGTCTCCAGTCTGGCTTGCGCTTTGCCCATGCCTGTGCAGTCAGCTTTAGCCACTAGATGGTGCTCAGGTGTTCTAGGACTGGCATTTGCTGTCACAAGTTGCACAAATGTAAATACGTATGCTTGTTGGGCATACTTAAGAGAAAGAACGAGTGTAACTTATGTCTGCATACTATATATTAAAGGTACCGTTGTCTTGTGATTAAAGGAAAGATCATACTGAATTTCTATCTTTAAACTAGTAAAGAATCATCCAATTTCATGGAACGGGCAAGCAGGTTTGCTTCAGGTGACTGCTGGCACAGATCTGGGCTGTAAGCCACTGGTAGGCTGGAAGGCTGACTTCACTCCATCCTTTTCCATGGGCCCCATAATTGCCACTTACTTGTCTGAAAGTAAACTGACAATTTGCAATAGAGGCCGCTGTTTGCTAAAGCATGGCTGCTTATATAAATTTACACATGCTGGCTGATTAGTATGTGTAAATCTGTCTTTGCAGTTCTGTGTAGATGTCTGCCTTCTCATATGGAGATTTTGCCCTGAATATGAATATTTAAGTGTTCTTAAGCTCTTGCTAAAGTCTGGTGTGTCCATTGACAGGGACAGTAATTATGCCTTCACTCAAGTTTTCTCTTCCCTGTGTGGTTCTTGACAAGATCTTTTGCTGAAACGAGAGCCGTAGGGTATTTTTAGGGTTTTTTGTTTTCTTCCTCATTCTGTTAGCTAATTTGCTTGCTTACCATCTTCTCATATAATTTTGTATGTATACTTTGGCACTAACTTAAGTAATTCTAATATATTTAGTCATTTATCTCTAACTGTGCTGAAAACCCTGGAGTTTGCGTGTCAGAGTACAAAAAAGCTTGTGCAGACTTCTGACTTGCACTGCTGTCTAAGAAATGACTTGAAATTTCTCCCCCCAGTAGAATTCCTAACTCCATTTAACTCAACTCCTGACACACCTCTCCTTTCTCTGGTTACAGTGGTGTATGGTGGGATGTTCAACCCCTGTAGACCTGAGGGCTTGACTCTGGGTTTGGTTTCCCTGATCCTGTTGCTCCGGGTGGATCCGGAGGCTGAAAGGAGTTTGGTAAAAATACAGTGTGTTGCCCCAACCTAAGGCAGAGGTGGGCAAAGGAATATCTCAGGCCAGGTATAACCTTGCCTTGTGCTACACGGAAGTCTGCTGTGAAATTAAGCTTTCGGTTCAACATGTACTTGAGCAAATCCAAACCAGGATGGAAGAAATTGTAGTGCAGCATTAAATGCTGAAGCACTGTCTGCTCAGTGAAAATAGAGTTCACAAATGTTACTTCGTATGTATGGTAGTTTGGATTAATGATTGACTGATATTTCTATTTGATAGCATGCAGTCAATTAGCTATGTTAAGCACTTTTCTTGTCAAGCTAGTTGCATTTTGGGTGGTATTCAGGACCCGATCACAAATGTGAGATAATAATGTGATTTGCAAACAGCATGATGCATTTAAAATAGAATGTATATAGTGAAAAGTCTCTTAAAATGTTTAATTTTCTTTATTTCACTTTCTTTAGGAACCTGCCCATGATTTTAAACTGGGTGAAAGCGCAGAAACCAGGTGTTATGGGGGTTAACATAATTACATCAGACTTTGTGGAGCTGGTTGACTTTGCTGCTACAGTTATTGCATTAAACGACCTTCTTTTAGAAGAGGATGAATCTGCAACTAAATCCTGATTGCTGTGTCCGACATGCTCCTCAGTGGACATCTTTGAACTATGCTAAATGTTTTATTTATTAAGTGAAACCTATTGTAATCTCTGTTTATTTAAAAAAAAAATTCCAGAAGAAATGTGGTTAAACATCACATACAGGCGGGTTCCTTCTCCCAGCGCTGTGTGGATCTGAGAGGAACGCAAAGTGCTGTCTGAGTGCTGCTGCATGTTTGTCTGTGGCTACGTGTTTGACTAAGTTATGCGCACATCTGCTGCAGTCCGGCACGGTGTCTGCCTGCCAACAAGAAGCTGGCCTCCAGAGCAGATGTACCAGATTATGGTGCGCGTCTCCCTGGTGACTGGACTCACCGTCCCCTTGTGTGCCCATCCTGCTTCTTCCTCAACACCAGGACTCAAACCAAGGATCGCTTCTGATCCCTTAGCAGCAGCGTAACCAGGCTGGCAGAGACGGTATTGTTCTTGGGCCACCTCAGGCATAGCTGGGCTCAGCTGGAGGCTGCTGCTATATTCATTATGCTGTTTTAGACACTACCTCTGACTTACTTGAAGAAACAACATTGCCATTGTCCAGGGTGAAGCTGTTATACTGTGTTGAATATCTGAACTGTCCTTTGGGCCTGAGAGGCAAAGGCTTGGTATGCTCTGCCTCTTTGGACTCCAGACTCTTCTTCTGGACCTCTTTATTTTACTTTAATACATTTGTTGCAACCATGTTTAATTGTGTCTCTTTTGGGATTAATTTGGAGAATATTTCAGTCTTCAAATTATTAGGATCATAACTTGCAAATCTAAATTCCTGTTGTGAGACATTTGATTTGTAACCTTTCTCTTTTGCTTGCTGGTCATTTGTTTTTTTTTTTTTCCATCCATTGAGCTTCTTCTGGGGGGAAAGTCTGTCACCCAGATGGCCTTTCTCTGGAAGGAGGTGGGCTAAGTGGAAGTTTGCTTGGCATTCAAAGAACTGGAGCTGACAGGGACTGCTCAAAACCCAAACATTCAACCTCTGATTTGCAATGTGATAGTGAATTCCAAAATCAGACCCAAGTTGTGCTTGTCATCAGAGGGCCACAGCTGTGGGGGAGAAATTTCCCCAGCCTGCACCTGCTTGTGACAAAGTAAGTGCAAGTCACACAAGCACAGGCAAGTGTCAGTTCTGTGTCTTTCTGTAGTCATGCTTGGTTTTGTGTTGATTCATAACAAAATATGACCATGTGTGCTTGAGCCAATGCAGTCACATGTTGGTACTTTTATCAGCACTTAACTGACTAGTGGATAGTAGTCCTACAGTCTGATTATTTTTGGTTAAAAAAGAACAACACAACACAAGTGACTGATTAACAGGTATTTCTCTGCTCAATCATTTTTCTAAAGCAACTGTTGGTGCACTAGTTATTCGGTAATTACGGATTTGTATTAATTTCTAAGCTATTTATAATAGAACAGATTGTCTTTATACGTATTTTATTCAAAAGAAAAGTGAGTCTTCAGATGTATTATTTATTTTGTTATTGTATCCTGCATCTGCCATCATGGTCTGACAGCCCAGAAAAATCCAAAACCTCTTTGCTTGTCACAAACTCTGAACTCGGAACAAGTTTATCTAAAGGTTTGCAAACTTTCCATGTGAACCTTGGCCAAGTTCTGAGCAGACTGTAGTCTGTTTTATCTGTTTGTTGCATGGCTTTCCTTACAGTTCCTCGAATTTTTAACTGAGTCCTTTTTGTAAGGGAGTTGGGGGGGGGGGTGTCTGTGTCTCAAGCTGTCTTTCTTTTTTCCTTTTGTGTTTCAGTGGTGGGGGCAAGTCATGAAAATCAAGTTTTGGGAACTAAAACTCAAATTTCTAGTTTAAAATGTCATCTGAAAACCCCAGCAGAAGGTTTTTATTTTTGGTATTTTTTTACTTGTTGATGAAACTGTTAGAACCTGGTTTGAACAAGTGTTTTGTTTGCAAAGTTATTTAAAATACGTGGCTATTCCTTAGCTGAATTTTGTGTTAACCTACTTTTCTCATGGCCCCAACTGGAACTCCACAATAGTGTTAAGTGTATGGGTTTGGTTTTAGTGGTCTTTTAGCTGCAAACTGTTTTAGAGCTCAAAACTCGGGGAAAAAAAACTTGGTTTGAAAGCTGATGAGGCAGAAATAATATGTTTACAAGGTTTCCTGTGGAACTGGAGGACAAGGTGAGAAGGTGAAGTGAGTATGATGTTTGCATTAGACCCTTAATATATTGTACTGTATATATCTACCTCAAAAGAGATTTATCAGGCTTAACCAATATTTATATTGTGTGTGCACAGTAATGACTGTGGTGTTAGTACTTCTGTTCTATTTATTTGAATAGAGATGTGATGGTTGTAACTCAGGACTTTGGTTAGATACTTTTAAGTCCAAACTCAAAGTTTAATGCATTTGCTGTTAGCTCTTGCCTCTCAAGATAGGACAAAGACATGCTAGGTGTTAAGAGTGTTAGCAGAGGGGAAAAGAAATGGAAAATAGCTTTAGGATTAATGATAAAGGGGGGGGGGAACACCAAACATTTCTGTAGGTTGGCCTGTCTGAAGAGACTCATGTCACTTCAGAGCAGTGCTTGGTGTTATGCCTCTATGTGAGGAACCTGATGGTCTCAATAGTGAGTTGGGCAATTGGCAGACACTGCTGCAGGCAACTGTTATCTCCTGTGGATAACTCTGGGCAACATTAATGCTGATGTTTAGATTTGTTTTTAGAGTAGTCCTAAACCATCCTAAGCAATACGAACTACCTTTCTTCTGTTACACACTACAAAGCTACTCCTATAATAGGCTTATCTGTCTGACACGGCACCACAACGTATTCAGATTCCCTCACCCTTTGCAAAACAGAGCTCAGCTAGACTTGGACTTTGGGCTGCCAACTCTATTTTCCAGCATTATAAAAACAAAAAGGTGAGCTGGGCAGGAAGGGAGGATCAAGGAAGTAGGGCCGTAGTTTGCATCCAGTGCCCACATTGAAGGTGTGGCAGTGTTTAGCCAGGTTTCAGGCAGCAGAGTGAAGCAGGTCTGGCAGGTGAGTGACAGTGGCTGCAGCTCGCACTGAGAAACTCAGCTGAGAGTCTGGCTGTGGGCTGCAGCTGAGCAGAGTACGGAGCAACTAACAACCTGCAAGGTCTTGTATGTATGAGCTTGAGGAAAATAAAGATTGGCATGCATGCAGGAAAAGGCTGGGGGTTCCTTGCTGTTGATGTAGAGCTGCGTCTGTTGAATACAGTGATTGTCTTGCTTGTATCTTCCCAAAGCAGTAGGGTTCACTTCTAAACAGTTTAGATGGAAAACTCCCCCAGAAGAATTGTTTTGAGGACTTGGCTGTTCCGTAGGTGCTAGGAGAAGAAAAGCCAGGAAACTAGTACCTGCTTGAGGCAAAATACTTAATTGAATTGAATATTCTTGAATAATTACTTGCATGGTTTGTTATTACAGATTCAAGTTACTTATACATTGTTTTCTGACTGTTGTTTCTCTTCCTAATGTGCAATCACTGAATGCCAAGCACACTGGTGGTATGCCTGTTCTCCTGGCACTGATCACTGCCATGTGCAACTCAAGGGCATACCTGAGGCACAGGAGACCTCTGTATGTATCCCTGATGGGAAGCAGCAAGGAGACTGTTGTTAGGAAGTATGAGTTTTCTAGCATCTTATTGTGTGCTTGTATGTGAAAACAGTGAGGAGTTATTACTAAATTTTGCAGACTGTCATTTTCTCCACTCCTTATTTGGGCACTACTGTCTTAATATATTTAATAACTGCAGAGCTGGGAGTCATAATGATGATTGTTGTGAACAAAAGACAGTCCTGCTGTCCAATTTTATCTCGAGAACTGAAGGGATACTAGCTTGCACACGCTTTGCTGTGATGGAGAGGATCCCACTGGAGACAGTGCTGGCAAGGCAAGTTTTGAGGGTCCTGTGGTCAGTAAGAGATGTCAGACTAGGTCTTCAGAGCAAAAATGCTGACTACGAAAAGGGCCCTGTTCTGCTAAATAAATTCTCTGCAGAAGGAAGGAAGAACTGGAGGAAACTGTATCTTTGCTCCTGACACATGCTGTTTTCTGCTGTGTTAGTACTGAGTTAGTATGTTGGAGTTTAGAAAGCACCTGTGCTGTAAAGCTGAAGAAGCACTTTTGAGCAGGGATTTTTAGCTCAAACAGAAGTAGGGCATCTGCCAAGATGCTTATCTATTGTTCTTATCTGGTTAAGCCTTTGGAAGTACTAGCTTTGTGTACTTGTCTGAGGTGTCAAAGTTCAGTTATATCTGTCAAATAACAGACCAGGGTTTAGCACTTTTATAGATAAGTAGAGGATGTAGCCATTTGGATTTAAAATTGGATTACCCATGGAAGTCTGACAGAGCATGTGTGACTTGAGGTTTACTTGGATATACGATATTTAATATAGAGTCCATATGCAGTTTTAGTAAGACTTTCATCTAGTCTTAAACATATTGCTACCAAACACTAATAAGCAGAGTGTTTGGTCAGAGGACCACTGCCTGGGACAAAACTGCAGGCAAATTTTCAGTGGTTGGTTGAGCACAGATTGTCTAATGTAAAGAACAGAACTAACCCAAAACTTTGTTCAAAATTCAAACCAGCTCAAGGTGCAGTCCTTTCAGCAGTGGAGAAGGTGGGGTGGGTTTTTTTTGCTTTTCTGGATGTCTGACAAATTCTTGTTCCAGCTTTGTTTTTTGACTCAACAGATGGGTAGAAGAGCTAGAGCATATGTGAAGAGCAAATTTTATGCTAAGGACATATATGTTGGGCTTAGTCATACCTTTCAATGAGAATCCTATTAGCTGTTTGGTTTAGGTTAAGTCTGTCTCTTACATTAAAAAATCAGTCCCACTGGTTCAATACATCTGTCTTGTTGAGGAAGTGTATGTACTTCTGTAAGTATATTTATTTCTCTGAGTATTACCAAGTATACAAGCTTTAACTTTTAATTGTAGGGACCGGAATAGGAATATCAGTTTTAGAACTGTTCATTGAATCTAATTATATTTTATATTCCTGAATATTTATGTGTTTTGTGGTGTTCATTGAAACAGTACTTCTCTTACCTTTTGTTAGACCGGTGATAACTTCCTCTGTATCTCATTTAAATTGAACTGCAATGTGTTCTGAATTTTAAAAAGAAGTATTGATCAGTACATGCTATATAAAAATAATTTTGATGGTTCTTTGATTTTTCTCAGTGTCAAATTTATTTTGGAGTTGGATTTTTATTTGTGCTATTTATACTTCAGAAGAGGGCAGAGGGAGCCAGGTGAAGAGTTCCCTATTCTCAATTTGTATTTTGTGCAGCTGCTTTTTTTTCTCTTGGAGTTTGTGCTTTACCTACACTGTCCAATTCAGTTTTGTAAACCAGGATGCCTCACTTCAACTGCAGATAAACTTGGTTAACATCTGTTTCTTTCTGTTTCACTCTGCATCTATATCACTGGGGGTTTTAATCCTGAGAATAAAAGTACAACTGGAGTTAATCTTTACTGTGTGTTCTGTACTGTTGGCTGTTTTGATAAACAAAGATTACATTGTGAGTCGGTTAACATCAGTTGAGCTCAGTTACTTTTCTGATGCAGAATGGTGTCATAGGGGGTGGGTTTTTTTTGAGGTACCACATCTTGCTGCACTTTTGTCCTCTGGGTAGTAAGATCTGTTCAATATGCTTATTTTTAAGATGTGCTGAGGACCTCTCTGGAAGTAATAGTGCAAAGCAATTAGAAAACTCTGTGTGCTTGCACTCACACAGATGCACGGTTGCATCTTGTCATGGTTTAGGCCAAACTGGCCATCTGGCAAGTGACAGATACTCCCCCCTACCCCTCTTCAAAGAGAGAGGCAGAGGAGGAAAACCAAGACTAATGAGTTCAGAAGGAAAGAAACCACTTTAATGAAATATTAATAACAAAATAAAAAGAAAACAATGAAATAGATACAAAACTGTATCAAGCTCCCAGGATGACAATCATGACACCGGCTGGAACTGGGGAAGTCCCAGGCTGGACTTGGTGACAGATGGGAACTGGATTCTGGATCTGGATTCAGGATCAGGATCAAAGGCAGATGAACAGACAGAGTCCTCCTGGGATGTTCCTCACTGACGAAAGAGGGCTGACCCTTTGATCCCTCAGCTTTTATACTGAGCATGAGGCAGATGGGATGGAATACCTTGTTGGTCAGTTTTGGGTCACCTGTCCTGTCTGCTCCTCCCCGCAGGTGAGACCCCACTATGCTTTTCAGCTTCTGACCCTCCAATGGGGCAAGTAACAAAGTTATCTGCCGTTGGCTGTTACAGCAATAAGTATAAGCAGGAGCCTCTCTGCATACTGTGCCTGGGCATCAGCTATAAACATTGGTTTTATCACTCTGAGAGCGAACAGTGTCTGCACAATATGCTGTTAATTTCAGTAGTCAGAAGAGGCTGAGCTAAAAAGTAAAATTACTGAACAAAATTGGTCCTGTTACACCTCAAACCAGGACACATCTCTGCCTGAACACACCAGGATTAAAGCACGCTAATGCATGGATCCTGTTGTATCTTGAAAGGCAAGTACAATTTTTGTGCAGCCTTTCCTGCTGTAATACAGGTGATGAAGCTCTGTGGTAACACTTGATCAAGAAACAAAATATTGATAATGATTCCCAGAGCCTGGGCTAATGTTGGATGCTTGTAACCCAGTGAGATCACAGACACCCTTCTTCTGGGTTATTTTCAGCTTGCCTGCCTTAAGGGGAGTATTGGGGGTGGGGAGAAGCAGGGAATGCGTGACCCCAATTCCCTTGCGTTTTCAGACACTGGTAACTGATGTAAGCTGTGTCTGTAGACTTTATTTTTTTTTTTTTTTACAAATCCTAAAGGTAGAGCTGGGAGTTCAAGTTCTAATCACTGCTGTCCCTACCTGTTGTCTCAGACCTTGAGGTAAGTGTTTATAAGCCAGACTAGTTTAGCGGTGATTCATGTGCATAGCTAGCCAATGGTCTCAGTAACCTGGCTGAAATGTGCTGTAGGCAGGGAGCGTGCCCCTGGTTTTTACAGAATATATAACTATGCTGTATAAATCTAATGTAAATAGCATAAGCTGCTAGTGTGTAAAAACTTTGATGACTAAATAGCTTGCAGTAGCAGAGTTACTTTTTTTCCCCCTCCAGATACTTTTTCCCCAGGCCAGGAATCATATATAACTTAGAGGGGACTTTGGTTGCAAGAGTGAGCGTGATTTCATAGTATTGCTTCCCTGGGGAGTTTAATAGATGATTTTTTTTCAGTCTGTGTGCCCTTTAGCAATGCTGCACAAGGGCATGTGCATATACATGCACAAAGTAGATAACTTTATGAAGTGTATAATGAGACTGCAAAAACCAGACACATGTTCTGCAGCAAATATATGCACGCCCTTTATACCGAGTTTCGCTGTTGCCACAAACCTGTGATTAGCTGTTCAAACAGAATCATTCCTGAATTGCACGTGGCTTAGTATTTGGCTCTTAGGAGATACTGCAGAACCTGCATGCAGGTTTTTTCGCGGTGGAGGATAGACTCTTCCATGCTGTCTGAAGGAAAGCCAGCTTGAAATGTGGTGTATGCTGCCAGCTGCTCTTGTTCCACGTGTCGCTGGAAGGTGAGCAAAATGCTGGCAGGCTCTGGAGCTGAGTAATGGTAAGGTCACCAGTTCTTCTGCTAGTTAAATAACACACCAGTCATTTGCATTAGACTAGAAAAGCGTTTGACCAAAAAGCCTCTCGGATTTAAATGTAGTAAGCAGGGTCAGTTTGTCAAGCTCTTAGGTGAGCAAATGCTGGAGAGAGAAATCAAGTGATTTTTTTTTTTTAACTACTGCTTGTTAGTGAGTCCAGCTGCTGTTCTCAGGGATCCAGGGTTTGATGCTTGTTTCTGCTCAGCTGGTAGCAGTGCCACTGCCTGAAGCCGAGACAAAGTGGAATCTTCTGGAGAAGACAGTGGGAGTGACCAGGATCATTAACAGGTAACTTGCTGTATGGATAAGCTGTTAAGATAATCATGCTTAAAATCAGCTTTCCCTTGATTTAGAGATTTCCTTTAAATTAGAACCACAGGCTGCTTAAAGTAGAAGATGGTTGGTTGCTTTTATGTCCTTTCTTGTATATGTCTTGTCTTCAGTAGAAATAAATACACCTTGGGGGAAGAAGTGCAGGATGATGCAGGGTCTGCTGGAGGGAGAAGCTACTGTCTAGACATGTAGCTGTGTAGGTTTCTGTCCGCAGGTTCAACAAAACTTCAGCCTCGGTGAGTAGGTACCATTCCTTTCAGCACCCAGTGAGAACACGTTCCTGTGGCAGAACTGTTATGTGGCCAAATTTGTGAATGAAAAAGTTTTCAGCATAACTACCTATGGGCTGAATTTGCGTACGGTTGTGAACTAGGTAGTACTTCAGAGAGGAGAATGCTTCTCTTTGCTTTGGGATTATTTTTTTTGTTTGTTTTCAGTAGTTTAAAAATAAAACAACCGTGTTTGTTGCAAGACATCGTTGCTTAGCCTGGCTTCTAATGTAGAAGCAGAAATGGTACAGGGGTGATTATGTGCTGCCATATCTGCAGTGAGCAGTTACTTGGTGGAAGAAAGGACGCACCTGGCATACCTTAGGCAGTGGAGCATCAAGGTGGCTAGCCTGAGTCGCAGAAAGTGGAAACTGTATGACACAGTGTCGGTGCAGACTGTCCCTTTATAATCAAGGCAGGCACCTTAGCTGCTGGATGGACCTTTGAAAGAGTTCTGGTGGCTCAGGAGATGCTGAACAATGAATGAGTTGGTCTTCATAGAAAGACCTGGAGGTTTCACCGAGATGGCCTAAACTGACCTTGGCTGGCATGTGTAAAGCCCAGATGGTATCTCATGCCTGGGTTTGAAAGGGTAATTTCTGTGTTTGATTGGAGTTGTGGATGCCTTTGGTGTTTCATCTCTATTACAATCACGAGGAAGTTTTGATAGTGCTTGTGGCAGACGCTGTTCGGGTTGCCCAGCAGAGGGGCAGACAAACAGCCGGCTGAGACACATACCCCCCCGGCCCCTCACTCTGTACTGCAGAGAGCACCTTGGCACTTCAGATGGTTTTGTAACTCTAAGACCAGTTCCTCTTGGGTTGAAAATTTGGGAATGCAAGTACAGAAGAAATCGAGAGCTGAGTTGTTTTCTATCGTGTTGCTTCTTGCAAATACACTTTAGGAAAAGGGAAATAAAAGACTGCCTGAGGTGATGTTCCTCCCTGCATCAAAGTAATCATCTGGCAGACTGGGTGGAGAAAAACATACAGTGTTTGTTTGGTGAGGTCTGTGTAAATGAGAATTAAGGCTGGCAAAAATATTTTTCTTGACCTTTGTGCTACTGAGTGTTCACTTCTTTTTTTGCTCATAGCAACTGAGCAAAGGGTTGGGTTTCAGTATTCCTGGGTTTTCTTCCAGCCTGAAACTGCAAAACCTAAAATCACAAGTGCAAGAAAGAAACAAAAAGCATCCTCAGAGAGGCTGGAGCCGTGGAAAGGGAGGAGGAAAGGTATGCAGTAGAGATGGTGCTGCAACTTGCCCTTTGGAACAGAAAATAAAGCTCTTTTGGTTTGGGGCTTTTTTGAGACAGAACAAATTATTACATGAAGTTCACTCTTTGAATCACATCCAGTACAAAGTTCATCTGATATGTTAAATGTAGTTCCACATTTACAAAAGTGCTGAATTTGACTTGATTGCATTCTTTGAAAGACTGCACTGGCAGCAAATAAAATACAACATGCCAGGCACTTCTCCTGAGAAAAATAACAATCATTAGTATTTCAGCCTAAATATCTCAAATGCCAACAGTTGGGGGTTTTTTTCCCTCTAATTTTGCATTTCTTAGAGGAATCAAGATTTGAACTCTGAAGCATTAGAAGCTGCCAACTCATCTTGTGCGAGAGTTATTGCTGGAAAATGTGCTTTGGTCACTTCCAAAACAAAATAATATAAGTGTGTATCACAAAGATAATCCCCTTCTGGCCCTCCATAAATCTGTCTTGAAGACTGCCCTTAGTAACAGGATTGTCTGAGGATGAATGACACAAGCTGTCTCACCAGGTTGCTTCCTTTGTTGCACACTGCAAACACGTTTATAGAGTATTTCTCAAACTGTTTTTCCCCCTGTATGCTGGATATGTTCACTGTGCACCCATATACAATGCTGACAACACCTGAAACCAGACACATCCTTCCAGGCTTTAAGATTCAGAAGGAATCCAAAACTCAGTGTGGGTTTCCTGAAATGTGTCCACAAAGGCAGAGCAAGGCTGCTGCAAGGGTAGCTTACACTAGCAACAGTCAATGTAATTTGGAGGATCCTAGTAACTCCACCAGGTAATCATTTGTTTTCATAGTACTATATCTGGGAAGAGATTTGGCAGTGCCATCTTCATGCCACCTGCATTTTGTGCACAAGGGGGGATTGCATTCCCAGATGGTTATTTGACTGCCATCTCCTGGAAAGAATTACTAAAAACTAGACTACTAAAAAAATCACTTGTTTACGGCAATAAACTAGATAATTACAATCTTTTCTTCTTGCATTTATTGCCAAGAACAAGAACTTTTGAGTAGCCTAATTTCCCTTCTGTACTTGGTTCCTTCCTCCTGTCTTGGGGCTAGGTTTGTTCCCTCTCCAAGGCTGAAGGATAATGCAGGCAGTGTTAATAACGTGTGCCAGGGAACCGGCTTCTCAAGATCATGATTACAGTGAGAGTCTGCTTACCCAAAAGTGAAATGAAAGAATCTCCCAGTGATTTTGTTCTCTGCTACTAGTCTCAGAACAGAGGAGGCTGTAGAAGCTGTTACAGCAATACTTTTAGCAGAGAATGAGGGAAATGAGCTGAAAATCAAGCCTCTGGAGGACCCTGGAGCTCCCACTAAATGTGTGCTTCTGTAGATGGCTAACAAGCAGTCAACTTGAAATCCTCGTTCTCCCACCCCACTGGCTGTGAGTGGTTGGTTAGCGTGCTTTAGAAAAGAGGAGAAGGAAAATCCTTTTTACTGTCCTTATCCCCACTGAAATATAATACTTAATAGACAGGTATGTACTGCTGTGCCCCCTGCCCCTCAAGGGGCAAGGGCTGGTAGACCCAGAGGCTTTGTGCCAGGTCTCTACCGCGTGCTTGGTCGTTGCTAGAGATGTGCAGTTGCCCTGTTCTGTTCCTGAGGTATTGCTTTGCCTCTATGGCTTTAACGGTCTTCATGCACCCTTGGTGCCTGTGGAACCGAGAGGTGGGATTTTCTTCGTGGGTCTCGACCCTAGCCAAAGTACAAAGTTTTGAAAGTGGCAAGCTGAAAAAACTGCGTTGTCATGTCTGCTTAGAAGAAAACCGTGACTACCTTCTAATATGCTGAAAATCACAGTAGTGACCATCATACCTGCCCAGATCACAGAGGTGTTGCGCTACATTCATTAAAGCTTGAGGGGCGCTCCTGCTACAGTACTGAGGACTGCGAGTATGTGAACTGACACGGGCTCTAGGCGAAGAAGACTGAAACCAAACTCCCACGTACAGACTCAAGAATGCCTTCTGTGAAGAGCAGGGATGCATGTCCCACCTGGCTCTTCCTGAAGGCACCAGTGTGACACACCTCCCTGGGGAATGCAGACCCCCGGGGTCAACTATGCTCAAGCATACACTCCAAGATACCATCTCCAAGGTTTCAGGGCACCACTCCTTGTTCTTCCCTTCTTGAAAACTCCTGTGTGTGGTAGGACAGGAGCAGGTAGTGTCTCCTGTGAGGAATCTCAAGCCCATGCTCAGACCCCTCTCTTGTCTCTGTCTTGCTGGATTCCCATCGGTCAGGACACGTCTGCTCTGCCCAGTGAGTCTTGTCATTAATGCTGGTGCTGTTTTCTGAACTCAGAGGTAGCTGGCGTGTGTAGTCATGTTCCCCAAGAGAGTTTAATTGGATTAGGTATGGCTTTCTGGCTCCAGGTTGAGACAGTGTTCAGACTGACTGTTTTTTTTCCAGAGCCGATTGGTCTAGGACTAGTGTTGAAAGCTGCCTTTTAGTTTCAAAAGCACTTAACAGTCATACTAAACTATTAGCATTGGCAAGATGCCACCGAATGGGACAGAGTCCAGTTCCAGCGAGGTGGTAGAGCTTTTTCTCTTACTTGGTGGTTCTTGAATAACAACCACAAACAACCACCTAACACTCAAACTTTTCCCTCCTGATCTGATGGGAGTGGGATATATTAGCATTGAGTTTGAGGGAAATGTGGGCTCTTGTTTTCCGTGCTTTTCTCTTGTGTGTGTGTCAAGTAAAGGAAAAGGAGAATTCAGAAAATGCAAGGAATCCTCATGTCACTCTTCTCCCTGCTCGTTTTTCTTTAAGTGCCCGAGAGGGAGAAGCCAGTACCTTAGCAGGCTTTCCAGACTCCTATTTGGGATATAATTACTCCAAGACACATTTCACACTGTTTTCGATACCTGGGTGGGAAGCATCCTCCCCCAGGGTTATTTTGGACTCCTGTTATTCTGCTGGATGGATCCTGAGTGGATTTGCTGGTGTTGGTAAAACTCCATTTGCTGTCCTGTCTGTTAGCTGTTCTGTTTCAGCACACCTTTAGCTGACCTGTGCTCTAGAGCACTGTTAAACATTACAGGCACGCTCAAGGAAGGAAAACAATCTGTCTCTTAACTTGGAGTGCAGCACGTAAACTCACTGGTGTGGCAGAAGGAGCAGTAGATGTGCTGTGGGTGGTTTTAAACTGGTTTGGAGAGAACTGGGAATGGCATGAAGTGTGGAACTGTAAACTTTATACCATGGTGGGATGGATAAGTTAGCACCTACCTGCTGGCAAACCTTTTTTTTGGGGGGGTATTAGAGCTTTAAAAGTATTGTGGGTTACAGAAGAAGCACTTGGAAAGGGTTCGAGATCAAGCCACAGTGTTGCCTTTGCCTTGCTCAAGGAGAAGGTCACCAGAGATGGTTAATAAAGCTTTAGCTGCTGAGCTCACTAAACATTCTTCCAGTTCAATGGCCTATGCAGAATGATGTGTTTAGTCAATGTTTAATTCCTAAGCAACAAATGGTGATTGTCATACTAGAAGGCACTTGTGGTGTTGACTGAAGCAACGGAGGCCAAGGATTAAAAAGGTCATGCGGGGAGCTCTCTTCTGCAGCCTTCAAGATCCCTCCTCTAGGTCAGGTCCCTTCACAGCAGGAGAAAACAGGGAGAAGTTCATGCTGCCGTAAGTCCAAAAAAGGCTTTCCAGTAAGAAAACAAACAAGCCCTTATTAAAAAAAAAAAAAAAATAGCTGTAGGGAAAAAACAAAAGGAAAGGTTAACTGTGGGATGATTGAGGGAAGGCAGGGGAAAGCGAGAAATTGGGAGACATCTACCCTTGCCCTGGTGACTGGAGAGGAGCACGTAGCTGCTGCTTTGGGCAGCAGGAGTGGCAGGCTGTGACTGACAGCAGGAAGGGAAAGGCGCAGGAGCTAAAGCGGCAGCAGCTGTCGAGGAGGCTGAGCAATGCCTGTACAGCCCAGATCTGGAGAGAAGATGCAGAAATATGTGCAAAGAGTGCCCTCAAGGAGCGGAGGAGATCTGGGTGGTATGTTAGAAAACTCAAGAAGTTTTCTTGTTGGATGAGTCAGAAATGAGGAGCCCTCTTTCCTCTCAGCTGAGAGCCTCTAACCCTGCCTCACCCTTCTCCAATATCTGCCTGCTCCCAAGTGGAGGTCCTACCTGTCCTTTTAGCAGATATCGTGTTCCTAAAAAAGCCACAGCCCTCGTGTCTGCACTAAGCATGGACTTCAATGTGTGTGTGATGCTCCCTGCAGAAGATAACTCAAGGTTACCACCACATACGCCAGAGTGTTTATCTTGCGTTGGATAACTCAGTACTGAAGAAGGACTGTCATGGCCAGGCCTGTGGGCTCTGAGCAGCTTCCAGGGCTGTTTATCCCCAAGTCTGGCCTGGTTTTGTCTGAAGCTGCTTTTTTCCAAGGACTCTGTTAGCTCAGGCTTTGTGTGTGGGTGTGACACTCCCACCTCCTGTGAAATGAGCTCAAAGCATTTGAAGCTTGCAAGTGCATTTATAAAGTTTGGCCCAGGCCAGTGGGACTGGCTTGGCTGTTTTTGCATGTGTGCAAAGAGGATCTACAGGGGGATCCCTCCTGCATAGGTGCTAGGAGGATCAGGGTGATTTGTCCTTTATTCTCCATGTTTTATACATCAACGTGTATAACAGCAATTATTCTGTGCATTTCTAATTCTGCCAGGTAAAGTATATTAGGATTTTGTGATACAAACAGACAAAGAGCAAGTGCTGTTCAAACCGCTGCACCTTCCAGATTGTGACTCAGTATTTGGGATTGCTTTGTCTTAAAGGCAGATAGAGCTATTTTTTTTTTTTTTTTCGGTAGGCTGTTAGTGAGCCTGGGCATGTCTAATACAGACCAGAGTTCTGCTTCAATTTTAGAAGATTAAGGCAAGACTGAGTGGACTTTCTTTGATCTACCAAGACCTCCACTGCTTAACTACTAAGAGGGGGCAAGGCTGCGCGCTAATGGCAGGGCTTACCTGTGGCCAGGGCACACTACTCCTTCCATCCTATGTATTGACTCCAGCACTGGTTTAGTGGGCACCAGGAATAAATTGTCACCCATGAAACTTCCAGCTGAAAGATAGGTTTAGTACTAAATTACTGATCTGTGAGGATTTCAGTCATGGCAACGACTTATTTTGTTGATGTGTTGATGCTCTTGTAAACACGTAGGGCAGTTCCACAAAAGTCATCCTTCATGAAGTCTTTGCTTTTTTTCAAATTTCATGCTGTTTACCTTGAGAATGAAGAATGAATGCTGGCTTATAGGACATGCCACTTTTATATAGTATTACTTTGCTCGGTGTATCAGCAGGAGCGAGCTGTTCCAGCAGCCAGGGTGCACATTCCAAAGCAATTAGAACAGTTTCATGAGTAAATACTGCTCAGCAGCTGATAAAATGCCTTTCAGATGTCTTCGTAAAACAGATTTAGGTGACCAGCAAAGAACTACTTTCTTTAATCTTTGCAGTCAAATGTGAAAATACTTACTTTAAACAAAAGTGTTGTTAAAATTAAAAATTGCTGTGAATTGGAAGTAGTTAATTTGTCTTGTTGGAATAGCTTGCAACTGAGTCACAGGGAAAAGAAAAGGTGATGATCACGGATTCCCCACCCCGTCTCTTTCCCCAGGGTCCTTGTCCTCTTGGAGCATAATCACACATTGAAATCATTTGATGCTTGGCTCAACTGAGAGGATGAAAACTTCTAGGGAGGAGGAACAAGTGGGAGGATGGAAACCATAAAAGGAGGATTTCCTCTACCTATAAACTGGCATGTACATAACTGCAGTTCATCTGGGAAGCTCTGCGAACTAAAGCATGCCTGTTTCCTGCTCTGAAGGAGCATGGCTGCAAGCTGCGGCACTGCTTTCCAAGCCTCTTGGACCAGCAAACTTTGTCATTCCTCAGCTTTTCCCCATGTTGTCCCTTGTCATAGAGCTTTGAATTCCCAACCTCACAACAGTGGTGTGGTCTCCAGGCCCCCTCACAGGCCCACCAGCTCTCTGTATTCCCCAGCTGTGAGAACACCTGACCATGTGTTCATACCCTTTGGGTATAAACATAGGGAGTTGGTCATTATGCACTCCAAGCACAAAGCTAAAGATCTTTTTTTCCAGAAATATGCTTTCAGAAACGAAACAAAACGTTTTTTTGAATGTGGGGGGTTGTGTTGGTTTGTTTTTTTTTTCTTTTGTCTCCCTTGTTTCTCTGGTTTTCTCTTTCCTATCCTTGGTACCTCTTGGCTAGTGTTACTACTTTCTCTGGATCGACTCCTTTCTCCACATTGCTGCTTTGTGAAGGATGGATAGAAAACTACAGAGGAATGGTTTTCTTTCAAGCACATTTGCTTCTGGAGGGTGTTGCTGTGATGAGTTGCATGAGAAGGCAGTCAGTGGGGAAGTTACCCAGGGCACTCACTGGAAGCTCCCAGTGCAAGGATGAAGGAGGCCAAGCATGTGAAGGCAGAGGACCACAAGCCCTGCAAGCAAGGCTGAGGGCTGAGCCTGGAGAGCAATAGGGAATGGAGGTGGGCACCGAGCAAAGCCAGCTGAGGTTCAGCCTGGACAGTGCATGAAGCCAAACCCCAAATCTGTTCACTTTGACTGGGTAACTTCAGACCTGCCCTTTGGATGCTGTGGTCCAGGCCCTGGCCAAGCACACAGAGCATTAGCCTGCCTGAGGATGGGGAAGAAGTCATCAGATTTGTCAATCTACATCTGAAGCCTGTCATATAAGCATGCCCTGAACTTCAAGCATGTATGTAGCCCTGGTCCAAAAGCATTTGAAAATGTGTCCTCTCTCCAGTCCTTCATCCTGATGAAGAGAACAGGATTTATAGAGAAGACTTTAAGCATAAAGTTGCCTTTTGTTCTGCACTGTCCTGGAGCAAGCAGATAGAAAGTGTACACAAAGATCTACTTAATTTCATTCTCTCTAGCTAGCAGAAGTAGGACTAGCATTGGTTTGAGTCGGGTTTTCTTGTGTGTTGTTCTGTTTTGATGTGGTTTTCCTGGGAAGGGTTGTGTGTGATATGGTAGCATGAGAAATGTAAATCAAAGAACTGGGCTTGGCAGTTTTCTGTGGACATTCTGTGGGGTTGCTGGTGGCACATACCTGGTAAAGTTCCAGATGTGACCAGCTGTAGGAAGATATTTCTGCTGCCTCTTGCTCAAACGCTTTCCACTCCCTGCTCCCCCTTCAAGCCTGCTTCCAGAACAGCACCTCATGGTTGCATTTGGTGGAGCCCGGTTCTGCTGGAAACCTAGGCCAGCTCTGTCCTGGACCTGGAGCCTGATGTGATATCTGGATAAGTCCAATCCCAATTTTTCTTTCCCTGTCTCCCAAGTCTATGTACATAGAATCTGTATTTTCACATGGCCTTTTCTTTTTAATATCCTGACTTAGGCTAAATAGTGAAACAACTGTTGATTATGTTATGAAGCCTTATTTAGGGCATGGTTTTCTTCCTCAGCTTGACTCAGTTTAAAAAACAAACAAACAAAGCCAACAAATGCTTCCAGAATGAGGTGACTGTGGCTAAAGCTTTCCACCACTTCTGAGGCCTTCAGCTCACAAGAAGTGTCCTGATTTTGGTTTGCTGTGAGTTGAAACCTAAACAAAATCATGAGCTCAACCTTATTTCCACCTCTGAGCTCCACTACATTAGAGGCAAAGGTACAAGCTTTACCCAGCTGATTTGAAGAGCTTTACAGGACCTCACTCAGTTTTAAAACCTTGTGGAAAAGCAAGAGGAAGCTTCTATAGTTCTACATTTTGTTTCAAGCTGCAGTCAGAGCCTCCGCAGTACTTCCTTGCTTTGGCTTGGAGAGGGAGCTGCCTGGGCCCTCAGCCAGCTGGTGGAGGTGTAGCTTTCAGGCTTCCCCACGGAGCCCTACTCGCTGCAGGTCACCATCCTGGCCGCGGGCAGGAGGGTTGGGTCCCGGCCAATTTGGCATGCTGTGTCCCTGCTGGGTGAGGATGCAGCAGGCCAAGACCCTAAGCTCCCAGAAGCAGGGAGAGGGTCTGTATGACCCTTGGGACCTGGTGCTTCATGCCAGCATTAGCTCAGAGGGAAGGAGGCATCGCCGTCACACAGGACTGGATGAGGGGGATTTCTGTGTCTTTCTTTCCTAAGACCACACTGAATGGAACAGGGCTGAAATCTACTGCAAAGTTAGCTCTGAGCCCTCCAACTCTCAATTATATTCAGACTCATAACTTTATTAAAATCATTATAGTAATTTTCACCTAGGGAGCATTACAGTACTCTTCAAACTGAGAAAGGTTTTAGCTGAGGAAGTCACCAAAATCAGGCAGTGTTCAGATTCTCTGTTTTCACAATTTTGACTATTTAGAAAAAAAAAAATCACCTGTCATGCTTTGTATTAAAAAAAAAAAATCTATTAGTTCCTACTTACTCCAAAACTTTTGTTTTGGTGTTACCAACAGAAGTCATGCAAGTGGCCCACATGATGTGCAATGTAATTTGCCCACAAAGGAAGAACTTCCAAATTCCTTTTATGTTGACTTATGCAAAATTCATGAGTTTGGATTAGAGTTTTCTCTTGAGTCTTTTAATCACTTGAAACCTGGATGATCAACATAGCTGTTTGGTTCTTCACTGTAGGCCATGGTCTTGACTTCAGGTACAAAACAGTATGATGATGTCTGCAGTTTTGGGAGTCTGAACCCAGTAACCCCAGAAAAACCTGGCATATGTCCCTGATGTCTTGTATGCTATGTGGCAAAAATTATGTCTTTCTCACTTTTAAACTTGTTGATATTCCACTTTGCTAAATTTTATTTTGAATCATTTCCTGGAAAAGAGAACCTTTTAAAGCTGCTTTTTCACCTTTAATTTGGGCAAGTAGGCTGAGTGCTGCTAATATGACAATGCTTAAAGGGATTAGTTAGCACATTAACAGTTTCAGTTGCTAATCTCTTGTAGAACATGGGGGTTTTGGAAGTGAATAACAGCTTCTTTTCCCTAGTGACCTTCAACTGCTTGTTCCACATGGATACAGGGTAATTCCTCAATATCTGCATGAGACCAGCAAACAGTGTGCAGAGAGAACTCAAATGGTATGGTGCTTGCACAAAAACTAGTAGTCAGCTGAGGTGCTGAGTCAGCATTAGTCACCTCATGGGAGACTATATGGATGATGATCAAAAAACCAAAATGCTTCATGGTATGAGCATGTCTTCACTTCTCAGGGAAGCCAAGAGAGTCACACAATGCCCACAATGCCAATCACTTCTCACTAAGAACAAGTGACAAAAAACAATTTCTCTGAGTTCCTGCTTTTGCTTCCAGCTTTTTGAGAAATTTATGCTTCTTCCACCCCCTTGACTGAAGATTTGGTCCAGGTGTTCATTGCCTCCATGGTAGTTTTCTTGCACTTATATGTAAAGCTAAGTAAGTCCAGCATACATGTACTTCAGCTGGAATGGTAGGAAGCTACTTGCTTTTCCAGTGTCCCAGATGCTTGTAGTTTCAATGCATATTCATGATAGGGATATTGACCTCTGGGTTCCCATGAAACAGCTGTGTGCTTCTCAGACATGGCAGGCTGTGAAGCATAGAATGCTGGAGGACAAGAGGTAATGTATTTGTGGTTGAAAAGGCACAGAGGAAAACCAAGTCAGAGTTCCTCCTTAGGAAATGTTTGCAACGAAGATATTTCACGTGTAGTCACAAAATATTCATCCCATCTTTTCTGTTGTAAATGCCTAATAGTTTGTCCCACTAGAGGAACAGACATCCCTGACTACTCCTTCAGAAGGAAGGTAGTGAAGTTCAACGAGAGGCTAGAATTAAAATCCTCAGGGACATTCAGTATGTTACATAGCCTACTGGATTCCATCCTGTGTGTGTTTCAGAAGAGTGGTTGCCTCTAATCTGGAGAATGTCCTTCCAGTATCTGTTGGCAAATTACACCATTTTTATTTCAGGTGAAGCTTTAACACTTCCTTCAGTATCAATTCCCATTGCTGCTCTCAGTCCTGGTCTCCCACCACTTCATCTCCTTAAAGCTCACTTGTGTTCTGAAATGTTTTTTGGGAAGTTAGGTATTCAGGGCAAAGTAATAAAAAGAAGGCCTTGCAGCATCCTCAGTTTAACAAAAGGTTAACAAATCCAAAAATAGCTCCTCGAAGCTGTGGGTGATTTCAGGCCAGGTTTGCATTTTTCAAATTCTCGCTTTACCTTATTTGGCCATGCAAAATAGGATCCAGCGGTCCCTGGGGACTTGGCTGTGTGGAGATGGGGCTTTGTTAAGATGAAAGTATGTGCTTTTTACTTTGGAGACACATGGCTAAATATGGGCTGTGTTAATAACAAATGAGTCTGTTTTCTGGCAGAGTTACAGATTCCCGATGTCCCTCAAGTTAAAAAGGCAAATGTGCAGCAGCCCTTCAGCATCAAGCTTTGACTTTGACAGTGACTCTATTGGAAGGTGGGGGGGAGCGGAGGGATGTGCCAACACTGACAGTGATGAAGCTTGTTTTGATTTCAGTGAGAAGTAGTTTGGGTACAGGATAGCTAGAGTTGTCTAAAACAACAATTTGAAATGAAACCAAGCAGGCTAGAGAACAAGAGTTGAGTAACTTTTGTGAGCAGAGACTGTATGTCATCTTTTTCTTTTTTGCTATAGCTTTCCTTTTTTCAGTAGTCTTTTTCCTGTGAACTATTCTCCATCTGAAAAATACATGCAGACAAAACATAAGATGGCCAAATAATATGCATAGTTTTAGGGAATAAATATTGACTTGGCATCTGATATTGGTCAAGTGATACAATTGAGGTGTGGCTTAAAATGTAGCTCTTGGGATGGGAACCATATCAGATTAAAAAACTTCTGCTGGCTGCACACTTTATTTACCTGCTCACAAGTATTGTAACTAAAGTATGGCCCCTCAGTGCTTTGTTAGGTATGAAACCTGTTGATGCTTGGGCTGAGGTGAAGAGCACAAGGTAGACATTAATGGAGAAGAATGGATACATTAAAGCATGTGTTGTATATAGCATTAACTGTATAACCACTTCTTTAACAGCAAAGTTGGGGAATTCTTGCAGGAGTACGGAGAGGGTATGGGCAGAGGCTGTCAGGGAGCCATCAGGCCCAGAGCAGATGTCAGGAAAAAGGTGTAGGCAGTGCAACAGCTCCTACTGCTTGCTTGGGCACTGCTGATGGGTCAATCTAAGCGAGATCCTCATGCTAGTTAACAAAGATTTAGCTTCTCAGAAATAGTTGCAGGCTAAAATCCTTGTAGAAGGTTCTCTGCTCACCCAAAAAAAACCCCAAGAAACAAACAAAGAAACAAAAACCCAAACAAAAAAGAACACCTTAGAAAAAACAGCAGAAGTTTAACTTTTCTGTTAAGTGTGAATCATGGAGGAAAGGCTGAGAGGGTAGGTTCCAGTGAGACTTTAATTAGGAACACACTACACCTCAAGCTCAGTTGCTTCACAGGCTTACTATGCAGGTGTTGAAAACACGAATTGTCTAAAATGCTTTTTGGAGGTGTTGAAACAAGACAGCCACAAGAGCTTGCAGGCATGCCAGTTATACGATGCATTTTCAGTGAGACATGGACATGCTGGAGAGTTGGGCAGAGAGGAACCTAATGAAGTTCTTCAAGGGCAAGTATAGGGTCCTGCACCTGGGGAGGAATAACCTCATGCAGCAGTACAGGTTAGGGGCTGACCTGCTGCAAAGCAGCTCTGCAGAGAGGGACCTGGGAGTCCTGGTGGACAACATGTTGACCATGAGGCAGCAATGTGCCCTTGTGGCCAAGAAGGCCAATGGTCTCCTGGGGTGCATTAAAAAGTGTTGCCAGCAGATCGAGGGATGTTATTCCCCTCACCATCCCCCACTCTGTCCTGGTGAGGCCACATCTAGAGTGCTGGGCTCTCCTGTTCAAAAAAGACAAGGAACTACTGGAGAGATTCCAGCAGGAGGCTAAGAAGGTGATCAAGGGACTGGAGCATCTCTTATGAGAAAAGGCTGAGACCTGGGTCTGTTTAGCCTGGAGAAGAGAAGACTGAGAGGTGTCTCATCCATGCTTATCAATATCTACAGGGTGGGTGTCAAGGGGATGGGGCCAGACTCTTTCCAGTGGTGCCCAGCAATGGGTAAAGAGGCAATGGGCACAAACTGGAACAGAGGAAATTCCATGTGAACATGAGGAAAACTTCTTTACTTTGAGGGTGGCAGAGCACTGGAACAGGCTGCCCAGAGAGGTTGTGGAGTCTCCTTCTCTGGAGATACTCAAAACCTGCCTGGAGGTGTTCCTGTCCAACCTGCTCTAGGTGAACTTGTTTTGGCAGGGGGGGGCTTGGAATTAGATGATCCCTGAAGGTCCCTTCAACCCCCTACCATTCTGTGATGTCAGTGCAGCTGCTTCACAAATAGAAGCAGATGGGGGATCAGTTGCACCATGGCTGCAACACCCTGTTTTGATATGTGTTCTTGAGAAAGTAATTTTAAACTTCCACAGTCTCCTCGTGCATTTATATATTACCACCTGGATTGTACAACTGTACAATGTAGAGATGATTGAAATTTTCTTGTGAGAAGAGTCCTGCAGAAAAGGATTTTACTGAAAAACAAAAATTTCACATAAAGGAAAGCTCTTCCTGGAAAGTTACTTTGGTGTTTTCTTGTTCTCTCCGTTCAAAATGTTTTCCATGAAAGGAAGAGAGGGATTTTAAAGTTAAGGAGTCTTGCCTTCAGATGTCCTGTGAATATTTGTACTTTGTGGTGGAATGGAGGAGAATATTGGTTCCCATAAGTGTTGTGTGGATTAAAGTCTTGGCAGACCTTTGAACATGTTACAAAACCTGTTATTTTTGATGTGAATGACATTCTCAGTCTTTTTTTAAATGGTTTTGAAAGCCAGAGAGCAAAGAGCTCCAAAAAAGTCAAGCGCTGGCATTCTTACTCAAATGCATTCACATGTCCAAGGGCAACATAACTTTTCTGGCCACAGATTCT
>VZSZ01007415.1:249207-291076 GCA_013398815.1 Ibidorhyncha struthersii
GTGCCCAGGCTTGTACCCAAATATTTGTAGGAGTGAATGACTTTGGTTAGAGTTGCAGGTGGTTCAGGACTATCTCAAGTTACACGTGAGGCCTCTCAGGCTCCACACCAGGATTAAGGACTTTGTCCTGATAGTTTTGCTGTAACTTTTCATCACAGCTGGTGCTGTTTTTTACACCACTGTTGCATGATGATGAGCTGATATTAGGGGAAGGTGACTGCTGAGGACTGATTTCACTTGGCTGTATGACTGTTATAACTTTGAAATGTGTGATGACCTGTGTAGGAGCCTGCTCTGGATTGAAGGCCTGAGGTGGCTGGAGAAAGGGCGAGTGAAGGGCTGAGAGCTGAATATAATCAAAGTCACCTTAAAATGGTGGCTTATTTTACTCTCTATGGCCAATACCCAAGGTTGGTGATTTTGACAATTTCTTCTTCTGCATCGTCTCTACAGACAAGCTATAGGATTTTGATAAGCTGTATCTTCTCATGCACTCAGACTGTCAAGAAACTTTGTGTCTGTGCAAAGGTGGGGAAGCAGCAGGCTTGTGGCTTTTCCCAGGGGAAAGACCTGAGTAGGAGCCAATCTATTCCTCTAGCTTGGGCAAAGAGTGCCACAGAAATTAAACTGCTCCTGCCGCCACCTTGGGCTTTTTAGTAAGCTTCAATAACATGGGTATCGGATTTCTGTAATCCTAATGTTATCGCTGTTCGTGTTGCCTCTGTTTTGACTCCGAGCACCGCCCACATTCTCAGAGCGTGGAGATGGTTTGTGAGGCTTTCTCTGCGCTTGCTGGATGTGCCCACGTACTGAGGTACATTGAGACAAGGCTGGAATTCATGCCTGAAATGCCTGGTGCATACCGACAAACCCACTCCCACTGCCTGTCTGTTTGGAGGAGGCACCGGCAGACCCAAGGGCCCTCATGGCCTCTGATAAGTTAATTAGGGTTGGCTTAGATGTTTATGGGATGGAATGTGCCTCCCATTCAGCATCTGACTTGTGCTGAGAAGCTGCCTTGGAGACGTTGTTTCGTGGGTGAATGGTTTAAAGTGTCTGTGCAAAATCGAAAGATGTTTGAATGATGTGTTATCAGCGCTCCTTTAGAACACTGAGGCTTCTTTACTGTCTGTTTTAAAATATTAATAAGCAACAGTGCGTTGGAGCTGGGCACATCAGCTCATCAGGCACAAGGGTTCCTACAAAGCTGCCATGTAGTCCCCTTAAAACTAGTATTTTGTGTGTGTAATTGCACTGCTGCTAATTACAAGGTAGTCATTGTTTGTAACCTCATCTACCCTTCTGACTTCCTCTGGGAAGGACGGGCACGGCTCCATCTCCCCGAGGCAACCGGAGGCAACATGCTGCGGCTGATGGTAGTTGGCTGCACCAGCCAAAGCATGACACTTGAGAGGGCAATATCTGAGTCGGGACCCAACACTTGCTCTTCAGATAGTCCTAAGTGAGAGTAGGACAGGGAGGAACAGCCTGTCACGTGGAAGAGGAGGCCTGCAGGACGAGCAGTGGCCTTAGGGAATGAGATCTTGTCCAACATACAGAAAAAACCTTATTCTGTAATAATGTAGAATATGAACGCCAAGCAGAATATTTAGTTTGAAACAACTCCATGGATAAATGTGTTAGATTTCAAGAATCGGGGAATAGTTTTTGTCAGGAAATGAGAAGAAAGAAGGGAAGCATGCTTTTCCTTTGGAAACAATAATGTGGGATTTGGATTACCAGATAGCAGCTGTATTGATGCAGACACAATAGCTGTCTGCTAAGAGCATGCAGGCAGCTTAAGGACGAAATTGTAGTGCTCCCAGCAAACACTGGTATTCACTGTGGGAGGCATTGCTGATGGCCTTGGGTGAGGCCCTTTCCAAGTGGAAGGTTTCTCCAGCAGTACAGCTCGACATGCTTGGGAAAGCTTCGAGGAGGTTTTCTGTAGGGCAGAGAATGCAGTTTTATCAAAATTAAAACACTTCTTACAAAATTGTCGATCTTGGAAAAAAAGAAAAAATATTTGATAAAAATTGGAGTGATTAGTTTCCTTTATTTGTTTTCATCTGAATTAAATCAGAATACCTCACTTTGAAATGAAACATCTATACCTAATCAATCATGTTTTGGGAAAGCGGTATGTTTTGTTTGTTAGAGTTGTTTTAAGATGCATTTGAAAGTGAAGAAAGAATGTTTGAGACAATGTTTCCCTTCCCATGAGTGAAGAAGGAACAGGCAGAGGAGACATGACCAGCCCAGCGTCACACAGTACACGTGAGCTTGACTTGGTTTAGACTCCCAGGAAGAAAAAATAATGGTGCAGCACATGGTAAGCTATGCAAGGTCAAAACCCATGTTCATGTTAGTGATCACAGAGGGACAGACTGGCATAGCTTTTTATTGGTGTGACCGTACTAATGCTGGGGTGTCATGAGCACCTTGTCTGCCATTGCTGGCTGGTGGATCCAGCCACTCTGCCACATCTCTCAGGGCTGATTGATTGATATGGTAGGCACTAAAGACGGAAGGAGGTGGCTGTAAACACTGAAATGCCACCTGTGGGTGGGAGATCCTGAGGGTCCATGACTTGCCTTCTCCACTCTTCTGTTAAAAATGACATTTGGAAGGGGTTGATAATTATATCGTTCACATCCACAAGAAGGGCCAGAAGGAGGATCCAGGGAACTACAGGCCAGTCAGTCTGACCTCAGTGCCTGGGAAGGTCATGGAACAGATCATCCTCAGTACCATTACATGGCACATACAGGACAACAGGATGATCAGGCCCAGTCAGCATGGGTTTGTGAAAGGCAGGTCATGCCTGACAAACCTGATCTCCTTCTATGATAGCGTGACCCGCTTAGTGGATGAGGGAAAAGCTGTGGATGTTATCTACCTGGATTTTAGCAAAGCTTTTGACACAGTTTCCCACAGCATTCTCCTGGATAAACTGGCTGCTCGTGGCCTGGACAGGTGTACTCTTTGCTGGGTAAAAAACTGGCTGGATGGCTGTGCCCAGAGAGTCGTGGTGAATGGAGTTAAATCCAGTTGGCGTCCGGTCACAAGTGGTGTTCCCCAGGGCTCGGTGCTGGGGCCGGTTCTCTTTAACATCTTTATCAATGACCTGGACGAGGGGATCGAATGCACCGTCGGTAAGTTTGCAGATGGCACCAAGCTGGGTGGGCATGTTGATCTGCTTGAGGATAGGATGGCTCTACAGAGGGATCTGGACAGACTGGACCGATGGGCTGAGGCCAACGGTATGAGGTTCAACAAGGCCAAGTGCCGGGTCCTGCAGTTGGATCACAACAACCCCATGCAGTGCTACAGGCTTGGGGCGGAGTGGCTCAAAAGCTGCCCCGCGGAGAAGGACCGGGGATTTTGGTGGACAGCCAGCTGAATATGAGCCGGCAGTGTGCCCATCTGGCCAAGAAGGCCAATGGCATCCTGGCCTGTGTCGGGAATAGTGTGGTGAGCAGGACTCGAGAAGTGATCATCCCCCTGTACTCGGCACTGGTGAGGCCCCACCTCGAGTACTGTGTTCAGTTCTGGGCCCCTCACTACAAGACAGACATTGAGGTGCTGGAGCGTGTCCAGAGAAGGGCAGCGAAGCTGGTGAGGGGTCTGGAGGACAAGTATTATGAGGAACGGCTGAGGGAACTGGGGCTGTTTAGCCTGGACAAGAGGGGGCTGAGGGGAGACCTTATCACTCTCTACAAGTACCTGAAAGGAGGTTGTAGAGAGATGGGGACTGACCTCTTCTCTCATCCTATCTCTTGTCACTAGGGAGGAAATGGGTTCAAGTTAAGCAAGGCGAGGTTTAGATTGGATATTACAAAAAATGTTTTCACTGAAAAGGTTATCCAGCATTGGAATAGGCTGCCCAGGGAGGTGGTGGATTCGCCATTCCTGGAGGTGTTTAAAAAAAGGGTAGAAGTGGTACTTGAGGATATGGTTTAAAGTGGTTTTTGTCAGGTTAGGTTAATGGTTGATGATCTTAAAGGTCCCTTCCAACCTCAACAATTCTATAATCATTGTAGTTGCAGGGCACTTGCGTACAGACCTCAGGGTGCAGCTGAGGCTGGGTGGAGCTGTTATTTTGGGCTCTGTGCACATCTTGTTGCTGAAAGCAGGGGGAGCAGGAACCTTAATGGAGAGCAGAACCTTTTCCAGAGCTGAACCTCAGGGGAGCAATTCAAGCATCTGCTAGAGGTGTTGCTGGGGAAGAGGGAGGAGCGTGAATAGGACTCTCCTTAATAGTTTCCTGCAACATGAGGGAACATACTTTAAAATTATCGCTTTTGTGGATAAATCTTTGTCTGCTTGATATGCTCATTTTCCTCAGAAACATAGGTAGGGTAGCAAGGACACTGGTGTTCAGTTATGCTGTAGTGGTCTGGGAGGATATCACAGTTAGATGGAAAAACCATGAGATGGAAAGAGTCAAAGTATGTTTTTGATGGGGAAATGAAGTGTGAGAGACAGAGCAAGAGTGGAAATGAGGAATCCCTGACCAGCATACCTTGCTTTAGAAGGAGTCAGGGGAGGCCCCCTCCTTGTCAGCGGGGCTGAGGGCCTCCAGCAGATTGGAAAATGATCATGAACAGAGCGTTGAGAAAAAATGAGGGCCTGGGAAAGGGCATGTACTTCAGTGGGGTTTGAGAGCTGTTTCCCTCTGTCTATTCTTGTCTTGCATAAACATTCTAAACTGGCACCAGTCTGTAGCCAGTTGCAGCCAACGTTGCATATTTTACATGTACTGGCTTTTTGTAAATGTGACTTAGAACTGCTTAGATCTGAAATTTAGGTTTAACTTTAAGATGGGAAGGATGTCTTATAAGCTTTTGTATAAAAGGAAATGTTTTAGTACACAGTTATTTTAAAACATGTTTTGGCATTGCAAAGTGATGTGAATCAAGCACTGATTCTCCCATTGTACCTAGAAATAGGAAAGGCTGTACAGAAGAGTCAAATGACACTGAAACTTAAAAGGTTAAGCTAGCAGCAAAAAGAAGGTTAATGCAAATAAATAACATCATTTTTAAGGATGCAGAGCTGTTTGATCCGACCTGCTACTCTGTCTGCCTGTCTTTTCTGCCTGAAAACTCATTGTATCTGTTGTCGAACTTTGATTAAGTGTGATAGAAGGAGGAAGGTGCTCAACATAATTAAATTTTGCCAAGCTTTATGAAAACCAACAAAAGGGTGGGGAAGCCATTGCTGTCCCCCAGAGAGAGCTTAGAGGTGATTGCAACCTTTCATAGGCACCAGAGAATCCATGCAGGGGAGCCTACGCAGCAGGGAAAGCTGCCTTGGGAGGTTCCTATCCCTCCCCTTGGGCTTTATCAGCCCCCACTGCCTCAGGAACTGCTTCTAGTACAGCTGAGAGATCCCTGTGTCGTGAGAGAGGAGCACAGGCGGTGTTTGAAGAGATGTGGAGATGCCATAAGGCTTTGTAAAAAGCAATTTAAAACAAAATTAAAACCAAGCAATAAAAAGCAAATAGAAAGAAGCAATTAAAGAGCAAGCAGCTATGTGTGTAGTCAGAGTCTGTCGCTATCCCTGCCTGTCTCCCTTGCATCTGTGCCTGGTGGCTCCGTGCACTTGCCACCACCACTTTGTCACTCCTCTGGTCATGGGGAGTGAAGCAGCCAGTTACTTCCACCTTTGTACTGGGGGTAGGTTCTACTCTTTTAGTAGATTTATGGAAAATACTTGTAGTGGGGTGGTCACACAGTGATGTGTTGAGCAGAGCCCTGTTTGTTGGAGGATGGAGATGGCACAGTGTGGCAGTGGTGACAGGCACTGCCCCTCCACGCAAGCCCAAAGGTAATACATACCCCAAACACTATGGAGAGAATCACAGAATGGTCAGGGTTGGAAGGGACCTCTGGAGACCATCTAATCCAACCCCCAAAACATGTTAACATCAGGACACAGAGCTAAAATTGCTCAGTTGCCTGAGCTCCTATCAGCAGCACGGCATGGGGGGAAATCATGCCTCTAGCAACAAATGTGAAGTCAAGATGTGCAAATTCCCACCCTGGGGATTGTTGCATCAGGGTATGAAGCAGTTATTGAGTTGCAGAGAATGTGCTGGACTCTCCACTGCTGCTTGTCTGCAATTTCAGACACACATTATTAAGTCAACGAATATCATTAATAGTAATTCTATGGTCCATGTTCTGGGGAGAGGATAGATTTGAGGATAGATTCAAGGCTACCTCTGTCTTTAAAAATTCTATAACTGTGTAAAAAGTGGAAAGGTGGGGGAAAGAGAAATATACCTTTTACGAGGCTGCATTTCATAGATGCAAATTGTAACACGTTTCTGCATGCTTTTCCTGGTACTGCTCTCCCAGTACTAGATGGTGGAGTCCGTTCACTGGGCCTGCGAAGGAGAGGTACAATCTGGAGGTGCTGCATAACTTGACTCTCGGGCATCTCATTGCTGTGCTTGGTTTCAGAGCACTCATTTCTCCTTGCCATGGGGATTGGCTGTGGTTGCTTTCAGGTGACGGCAGACTTTCAGTGGGAGAGGATGACTCCTGGGGAGGGGTGAAAAATAACTCCTGCAAGCTTGTGGAGGGTTGTGTGGAGCAGGCTCAGTGTTGGATGATGACCCTGGTGTTGGTACTTAGTCTTCCTTACGACTGATCTAAGTCTCACCTTTGTGCTTACAGGGGAGAAACCTGCTCCAAAGTGTCCTGTAGCCTGTGCCAGGGTGCGATGTGTCAGTGCTGCGGTGATGCTCAACAAGAGTGAACTTAAAGTATCCCACACCATGGTGGCTGAGTTATAACATGGCGTAAAGCCTGTTCTTTAGCAAGCAGAGCTTGCATACTCCTGCTGATGGCCAAAATAGGAATATTTTGCTGTGGCAGGAAACCCTGATGCTGCAGCAGTACAGTGTAAATGGCGGTTTTGCTGCTGACAGTGTTTGCTGTACTCTCTTTAAAGAGTCTCATAAAGACCAAGTTTTACTGCTTTACAGTTCTTTTCCTACACTGTGGAAGTGATGTGCTAGCTATATTATTTATGAAGTAATATGTAATGGTGTTACATTTTTGGCTTTAGCAAAATACTAACATTTATGAAACTCTGAAAGAGTAAAAAGTAAAAATCACAAGGAATTGCAGTAGACACTTTTTAAATCTCTTTGGAACTGGCTGTAATGTTCTAAAAGTTTTCATTATGACAAGGTGCCTCTCTTGATTTCCAGCTTTAAATGCCTTTTGAAGGCAAAGATAATGTTTTTTCACATGAATCAAATGACCATGCTCACTTTGGTCTTCAAAGTGAAAGATCCACTGACTGGTATTAATGAGAAATGGTGCTGTTAGAGTCACCAAGATACAGTTTCTGCAATGCCATGCTTGACCGTAGAAGAGAATAGTACAACTGTGTGGAGTAAAACAGAATTTTGCTTCAAAAGGGTTTAATTTAGCAGTTTTGGAAATCCAGGTTTTGAGTTTTTCTGAGACTCAGGTGGTGGAATTTTTGTGTGTGTGTCAAATAATAATTTTAGATCCAGACCTCTTAGATCTCTGGTTTTATCGTGCCATTGTATTCCCCTTGGAAAGTAATGGGAAATAAAACCGAGCATGTGCAGACCATGTTGATCACTGACACCATCAGCTGATGTTTTTCAAATTAAGCTGCACTGTATTTTTGGCACTGTTTCTTTCCTATTCTTTTTCTGTTCTTTTTGGATCCTGGCTTTGTTGAAACTGGTTGGACCCTAAGCCTTTACACTTATGGGTGCAACTCTTCTTTCACTCTGCCTTCTGCAGGGCGCAGCAAACAAAAATACGGTTTTGTTCCCCCCAGCACAAACACCAGCCACAGGCTGGCTGTGCATGTGTGGAGGAGAGCGGGATCTGGCATGCAATGGAGCTGTGGCTGCCTGCAAGGCAGGCTCACTCCTGGTGAGCGCGGCAGGCACGTCCTTGGTCTGCAGTTAGCGTGGGCTTTGCTCTCAGCCAAAATCCCTTGAACCAAGGGGGAAAAGGAGTTTTTGTTTGACGCAGCAGCAAATCAAACCTCTCTCATCCTCTTGAAGAACACCTCAGGGCCTGTATTTCAAGGGGGTGGTGGAAATAGCTGAGCAATGGCTAACCTGATTTGCTTCAGAGAGGGCTTGGGGACAGATGTCAGGAGATAAGTTTTTGGAAGAGAGGGCAAAAGGTGGCTGCGTCTTCAGAGAGAGAACATGGGGCACTTGCCACTCTCCTTCTTCTGCTTGGTAAATCCATGCTAGCTGAAGATGTTTTAATCTGCCTGTTTTCTGGCAGTACTTTGCTGAGGGAAGCATTTTGACCGTCCCTTTTCAAGACCAGAGTAGTTTACATCAGTCTTTAAAAGATAAAGCCAGTGTGAATGTGTCCTTTATTAATCAAACCTAACTAAACATTGCTGCTGTCTTGCTTGATAAGTCTAGGAAAATGTGGTATAATAAGAGCAGATCAGAAAAGTGCTCTTCAAATAGTTGTCAAGGGATCCTTATCCAGGTGAAGGAATGCACTTGTGAGGCCTGAAGTCAGTCGGTATTTTCCCCGATGACTTGGACAGTGGAACAGTGATTCATGATTAGATATATTTGATAATGGAAAATTTGGGCTAGGGGGTGGGGCTCAGGAATCTTAGGTAACAAGCTTCTGATTCAAAATACCTGGGAGAAACTAGAAAAATTATTTGAAAATAGATTGTAGTCCAGGGAAGACAAATGTGAATTTCTGCTTCGTAACAAGCAATAATCTGTCAGTTGGTTACAAGGTGGGAAACATGGATAGGGTGCAGTTCTGCAGAAACAGATCAAAAAAATGAGTGACCGAGACAATATTATAGTGAAAAAGCCAGTCACCCCACAAGGTTAGATGGACAGAGGTGACGGGGCATGCAAAGTGATGCTACTCCATGTGGAGATACTAGTGGAAATTTCTTGGCAAGACAAACTGGAGGGGCTTGAAAGGAATAAGAAGACCAGGGCCCCACACTGTGAAGAGAAAGACAGGAGACTGTAATTTAGTTAAGGTAAGGCTGAAAGAAATGAAAGTCTTTGAATAAATGAATTGTTTGCAAAGACAAAAGCGATAATGTCTCCTCTGGTCCATGGCAGGCAGAACAGGCATTAGATGATTTTGCTGACAGTAACAGTAGTTGGGATAAGCGACCAGCAGCATCTCGGTTCAAACCATGTAGCCCATGTGTGTCGGGAGTGGTGTGGGTGCAGCTGATCCTGCTTGGAGACATGGCTACGCAGCATGAACTCGTGAGGTCTCACTCAGTCCTGTGCTGCTGTGATCAAACTGGGGGCGGGTGTGTTTGTGTGTGTGTGTGTGGTGTGTTGGGGAACCCTCAGCCTGTGGTGATGCAACATCTTGGCCAGTGCTTTCTTCTGCCTTTCTTCAACCCCACGCTTCCAGTTCCTGAACTTGGACTCCTCATCTTTGCTCTGCCTGCGTGCTGACGTAAAGTATGCAGCAAGTCCTTTCAGGCAGGGGCTGTGTTTACCTGCCTATTTATCTGGCATCAGTGGGTCTCCAGTTTTCACTGGATCTTCAAGCATAAACAATAACCATTGTCAGAGTAGATTATTCAGAGCAGAGCAATCTGAAGTCATTTGGTTATGAAAGGCTCCCCAGAGCATGAGTGCTTGCTGTGACCCAGAAATGTTGGCATGCAAATCGATTACATGGCAGGATTTATGTGGCAAACTTGCAGTTCTTCCTTGTGTGGACAGCACACGGCGTCATGGAGATGGCACCTACTGTGTGAAATGTATGTGCAGCCTTCCTAAAGGGAGCACAAACTCCAGTCATGGGAAAGAGGACTGGAGGAGCCAGTTGGAGAGAGAGGAGAGACTTCGGAGTTTCTGAAGTGAGATGAAATGAACAATAATTGCTGGGGAGGGGGTGAGATATAGGGGCCAAAGATGCACGGTGTGAAGCCGAGTGACGCCATCTGTACACCTTCTCTGAAGGGTCGGCAGCTCCATCGCTTGAGCGCTGATTAGACGAAGCACTGAAGAATACACAGCTGTTTGAAATGGGCCAAAACCCCTTTTCGTCTTCCATTTCTCTGCTCTGCTGCTGTGTGCCTCTTAATGAACATTCCTGCCAAATCTGCTTTCTGGGTTGGCAGGGAGAAAACGGGCATAATTATTCATATCATCCGCTCTGTCTCAGAACTGCTGCTGTTGCTGCTGCAGCCTGGCAGCAGCTGAAGGTACAGCATCTCCTGAATGGGGATTCAGGCCCCGGAAGCCGTGGTTGTGTTCCCAACCAAAACTGTGCGGATTGTTGAGAAGGTCCCCAGATTTTTTACCTAGTGGGTCTCAGAGCTGTTAAGGACAGACACCTGAGCAGACAAAAAAAAAAGCTTAAAATAAAATTTTGGATTTCCCTAAGAATAGCTTAAAAATGCAAAAATTGTGCTTTAAAAAAAAAAAAAATCCCCACAAAACAAAAACCCAGCCAAAACACCCAAAATCACTAAAGGTCTTAATGGGGACTGTGTTAAGTCTTAATTTGAAATGATAAATCTTCCCCAAAGATTAAACACAGGAGAATAGCTCTGAAGATGATCAAAGCCACTCTTTCAGTGCATTTTAACTAGCACAGCAAGGGAATTTCCTAGCCGGTCATTATTAATATGTGAAAGTGCAATGTGTTAAATACCTACAAAGAGTGCTTAGCTCAAAGCAATGAAACTGTTGTCTTGATTTCTGCTCTGGACAAGTTTCAAAAATACAAAGCCAGCAAAATAAAGCAGCAAGGAGAAGATGTGTGTGTCCAGCATCCATGTTTCCAGCTGTGGCAAATACCTAAGTCTTGAGACTACAGCAAAGAAACCACTAACAGAGCTATGAACTTATGTGATAGTTGCATACGCAGTGAGACACAGTTTCTTTCCTAATCCATATGCTGATCAGTTTAAACCATGAAGTGTGAAATGTGATTACCCTTGTCCAGTGTTTGAATTAAGGGGCTGTAAGGGAAGGCTCAGTGCTCCAGCTTGCATGAGGGAGGGGAAAACAGGCACAAAGACCAAGAGCTGCTTCTGCGCATCTCTGAGGCAGGGCAGAAATAGAGTCATCTTCCATTTACTCGCTGAGATTTAAATATGATGAAATAGAAGCATTACAATTCTCTCACGAACAGTTTAATACAGGTCTTTGGTATGGACACAACAGGCACTATGGAAGACAAATGAGTGACATGTTATTCTTTCCCCACAAATTGGAAATCAGTTCTTGGGAAAAACAAGACACCTGGAAATGGAACATTTAACCAGGGCCAGGCTTTGTGCAGATCATAACCGCTTACGCCATAGATATGGTCACAATCTTATCTTAGCTTTACCTGAACATCTGTTAGTTGGCACAAAAGTCAGAGCGCAGCTGCCTGTGAATGAACCTGCATTTACAGATTTTTATTCACCCCCCCACCCCGGTAACTTCATCTGTTTTGAGTATGCCTGCTGGTTATATTGTGAGAGAAGTTGTCGGGAATGTCTTTGTTTCATTTTTCAATAGTTGACAAGATACTCTCTGCTTTGGCACAGTTGTGATGCTGCTGTATCTGAGTAGGCGCAGTGATGTGGAAAGACTACCGCTTCTTCTGTCTGCTGTAGAACAGAATTGGGGATGCCTTGTGGTATTGCTTTGAACTGACAAATAGGTGTCAATTTTTCCCCAGAAAAGTGTTTTACACCATGTCTACATGAAACCAATACAGGTGAGTCTACAGAAGTACAGAAAATAGTTTTGACAGCGGGCTTCAGTTTGCAATGCACCAACTTGGAGCCCCTTCCCTTACCCTGCCCTGAAAGGTTCCTAGTGGCAATTAATAAAAAACTTGGAGTGCTTCACTGTTGATCTAACACTGGTTCTTTTCACACCGTGAGGCTGGAAAATTCACTTTGGGGTTGGATAACCTTTCTTTTGAGTCTGTGCTGCCATTTGAGCTGTGAGCTTCTTAGGGAAACCATGGTATTCACCAAATTGTCTATGTGTTAGGCTAGAAAGTGTAAATCAGAACAGCTGAAAACTAGTGGTGGTTGTCACTGAAATACCAAGTAAAATTTTCTGTCGCTTCTTCACTTGCTTTGTTTTTCTAGACTGAGTTTCCATGGATATCTAACCAGTTATGGCACCTTTCTAGAGTCAGAAGGGTTGCTGCCCTGCTCTGGAAGCAGCTGTGTGAAATGTTTTGGTTTTAACAGTGTAGTTTCATCTTAGTGCACTGGCATCCTGTGATTGCCTTTAGAGAGACAAATCCCATAAATACCAACATTCACAGCTCTGCTGCAATGGACTGCTTGCAAGCACTTGACTCTGCTTGCAGTTGCTGGGGCTTGAGCATGTTATATTCATGAGACATTGATGGTCCGTATCAAAGGAAAAAAAAAAAAAATTTTGCTAGCCAAGCCTGGAAGCTAGACTTAAAGAAATCCACACAGTACAAAAAAAACCCCTCTCAGCTTTAGTTTGGTGGGCTGCTAATATGTGATTGGTCTGTCTGAGGGCAGAATGGTGTTCTCCAGCTGCTACACTCCAAAATGCTACATAAAAAATACATCTTTACTCTTATTCTTTCTCAGAGACCTTCCACTGGCCTTTCAAAATGAACTTCTTTTTATCTTGTCAATTCACATCACACAAGCTATTGCGTAGACTACCTACAAAGAGATTCCATTCTGGTTGCATATCACCCTTTTCTATGACATTATTGACATATTAATATCTTTTAAAGCATAAGTCTCTGCACTGAGATGTTTTAGGGCTTTTTCTCCAGTCTGCTGTGTCCTTGAGGAAATTCTGGAGGGATGCTGGCGAGCTGTCGGCACACTGGGTGAGTCTCACCGCTGAGCACAGGGATCTTCACTCATGAGCTGAAGCGGACTCTGAATCTCCAGCCTGCCTCCTCGACCCAATTCAGCTGCTTTGCTGCTCAAAAGGAAAAGGCAGTGGAGGAAACGGGGTGGCTTCAGGCTGGAAGCCAGGAGAGGTGGAGACATCCCTGTGTTTGGCCCGCTGTGGATTTGGCTGGGCTTCTGGGGTGCCTTTATTGAACCTCCCTATTCAGCAGCTTTTTTCATTCATGCCCTGTCCTAGGCTTGAACTGCCAGCATGTCACTGCAAGGCTCTGGCTCCCACACCAGTTAGGCAGTATTTAAAGGGTCCATTATTTATTATAAAATAAGCAAGTACAGATAGGAATGACTTAGCTTGAGCTATGAATCACGTCTGACTCACGTTAAAGGTTACAAGTCCAATTCTACTTTCATCTGTATTAAGTGCTGTTCTGCTATTGGTGCTAATACACGCAAAAACAAGCGTTAGTACAAGACAGCTTTTAATATGAAGTATTCATCTTATCTTGTTTCAGAGTAGGTATTTCAAGTGTGTCATCACTTGTATTTAACAGTTGTCAAAACAGTTGAATATGGCAGAGAGGTTTTTTCTCATCAGCAAACTTTGCAGCCTGCCTGACTTCAGATAATAAATCCCTTTGTAGCACAAAATGTTTTCCTATGGAGAAACCAGTTATTAACTTTTGCCTTCTCGAAGTTTTAATAATATGCTGCATACAGGAGATATCTGTGGTTTGGATGGGAGAGAGATGAGAAGAAATGCAGCAATTTGTATTTACATATTAGGCAATATGTCTGGATGATGGGGGATGCGATAGAATTAATTATGCAGAGCTGCAGTGACAGCTAAAAAATGGAGCATACAAACATGGATGTATCTTTTGACTGCTCCTAGTGCTGGCCACCACAAATAATAGCAACTATGAAGTTGGCCCTGCCTGGCTAGTTTGTTATTTCTAATTAACTCTAATTTCCTTCAGATGTACGTGGCATTAGTCATTTTTATATGATGTATATATAGTTTGCTTAATGTTTTTTGGATTATTTGCTATTCTTATTCTGGGCTTGGTTTAGTAAGCCTTATGATGCTATTTCTGTTTCCCCACTACATGACTGAAACACGCTGGAGAGCATTGGGGAAGAAAGGAAATGCACTTGGGTATTCTCAATTTCATGATCCCGTTAATATTGATCAATGTTTTAGGCACCACAAACATTTACAAATACTCGGTAATTTCTAAACATTTGCAAGCGATTAATATTCTGGTCTGGTAAACTAACACAAAGCAAGCTATGGGTTTAATTTTTTTTTTTTTAAGTTGTGCTTTATTTTTAGCTTTCTTTTCTGCTCCCATGCTACTGTATTTGAGGAAATTCCCGCTAGCCACAGGGGTTTGCGATTGTCACAGGGTATCATTTTCCACAGGAAGTTAAAAGCCTTTGGGTTCGTGAGGCAGGGAGCTCTTACCGCGTTGCTGTACAGCACTTCGCTCTAGTGGTCTCTGCCATAAGCAAGGCCGCACTCACAGTTGCTTCACCGGCTTCTCTTCATTTGTTGCTATTACATGAATTCAATCTAGTGCAAGAAATGCATTTTATTTTTTTTTTTTGGCATTGGTAGTCGATCTTATGGTCCTTGTGCCTACTGGCTGGTGCACAAAGCACAGGAAGCTCCTGACCAGTGCCTCCAGGCAGCGCTCACCATCAGCAAGCACCGCCTTCCCACATAAATCCCTCATCTTCCTGCTGGAACTCCCTCTGCCCTCCACCATCTCCTAGCTGTTCGTTGCTGATGCTAGATCTTTACTTAAAAGCATGGTTCCCACAATTAGTTTACACCAATACTGCTGCTGGTAGCAGCAGCTCTGGGCTCCGCACTTTGTGTGCGCGCAGAAAGAGATGGTTCAGGCAGTGTTTCAGGAACACGTGAAGTATCTGGCATGCAACTTGTCTGGGAAACTCTAATCAAGACCATTCAGGTCCTGCAGCATTGGTCTTCTGTGGCTGCTTGTAGAGAGTTGAGGAGATGTCATGGACCCACCCCTAAAGCCTCAGCTGTGAGCTCTCGCTCTCAGTGCCAGGGCTCGAAACACTCTCTGCTTTTCTTGAATCCTTGAAAAAAAGTTAAGAAACAAGTGACATCTGTCTTGCACATCCCTTCTTTGCATGCAAGTAATGGATCTAATGACTGTGAAAGGAAACTTTGAGTGAAACAGGCAATAGAGAGGCACAGGCTCAAAACTTGGCAAGAATTTTAACTGTGTAGCTTCTTGGGACATTTTTTGTTTGTGTGGCTTTTAAAATTTAGGGTTAATTATTTGAAACACAAGCTAAGCAGGAGATATATAAGTCCCTTAGTAGCCTTTGGAAATCAAAATTGTTTTGCCATTAGGTCCTGCTAACCTGGAGAGGAAAGCACAGCTATTTGGATCCAAGGAGGGAAATACAGCTTTATAATATCAGGCAATAAAATGAAGCTTTACCCTAGTTGAGACCTCCTTGGATATTTGTACAACTTCGTACGATGTTTTGGAAATGTCTGATGTACACGAGCATAATATATCTCCTGCTGGTCTCAGCTGTAGGCAAATGGCTCTGTCTCTGAATCATCCATGCAAATGGTTTGTTATACTTGAGGGGCAAATTGTATGATTAGGCAATTAATAGTAAAAACTTCACTTTTCCCTGCTGGAGTGCAACAATATTCAGCTGAATGTATTGCTCATTTGCTCCTTGAAGTTCTTTTCTGCTTCTTAAACAGTCAGCACTGGTTGAGTAATTTTTTTCATATAAGAAAAACAGCTCTGATTGCAGAGTCACTGCTTTCTGTAGTCCCATACCGAACACATCTCAGCCGCATTTCTCCTTTTGGGCCTACGTGCAGAGGAGTCATCAATACAAGATACTTCGCAATTACCTCTGCTTGTTCAGAGACGGCAATTAAGCTTGTGCTTCTTCATCTTGTAAAGCGATGCTTTGTCTTAATGGATCATTTTGCAAACAAATTCTGATGATCCATTGAGCACACGGGTTAAAGTGCTGCAGTCTCATGCTGGATACTGCTGCAGCCACAGGTGGTATAAAAGGCAAAGGGATATATAAGTGATAGCAGTCTTTCCATGAGGGTATATGACGTGGTTGAGGGAGAAAATTATTAGCGTGGGGAGGGGAAAAGTAATCTTCCATCCCTCAGAGTCACTGGTATCCAGGAGTAATTACATCACTGCCTCAATCTTTCTAATGCCATCAGTTTTGATAATTATGTGTGTGCCTGTCTCTAATAAGCGGTAGAACTTACCTAAACTGGAGAGTATCTTTTTGGCAAGATATTACTTCTGCTTGGAAGGGATTATGTGTGTCTGTGGACTCATTTGGCATAGGTACATGGTTATTTTACTTTGTTAGATAGTATTTGAAGACGGTTTTCCAAGAAGTGTTGGTTTGTGAGCTTTAACAGCCTTGCAACTGGCACAGGGAGTAAATAGACTGGAGAAGAACGTTTAATCTGTCATCGCTTTTCATTAATAAAGCAAAATCTAAAGAAAAGAGTGAGGATGAACTCTAGTATAGCTGAATTCAGGCTGGTACTGCAACGTATTGCCTGTTCACACTGTCTAGCTTAGGTTTCTCTGGTACCTATCAAAAGTTGAGACCACTGGTGTGTGCAAGCAGGACGTCTGCCCGGTGCCTCCCAGGCTCTAGGGGTGGCTGCTTCTGATCGGTTAAAAAAATACATGTATTAGTCATGATGTAAGAGTCAGTCAGAAAAGCAGTCTCTTCAATTTCATTAAGGATTTGAGATACACCTGCATAAAACCTGCAGCTGATTTAGGGTTTGAATCAGTAGGAACATTCCTCAGGCTATTTCTGCTGACAGATGATTTTTGCATAGGAATAGTTCTTAAGCATTAGATGAGATTTGTTTTCAATTTTAAATCTTTCTTTATTTTAGCTAGCTTTAAACACTGACGCTTTTAACATTTATCTTCATCCAAATCACCTCACTCCACGTCCTTACCTTCTCTGCACCTCCAGAAGATATTCCTGACTTTTTTTCAACATGTCTGACCGTGTTACTTGAACTCCTGGTTGATACCAGCAAACACGGGCAGCCCTGGTATACCCGGGGAATAAAAAGGGAGGTGGCTGAGTGTCCCCTGCCACCCCAGTTTACAGGGCAGGGTGGCCTAGGGGCCTGGAACCAGTAGAAGACACCACAGGCATGCACACACCCATGATCGTGCCTGACTTCTCTGCAGCCATGCAGGTCTCTGGCATTTTGAAGGATGTGGGCATGCAAGAGATGTCTGCCAGGATGGGAAGGTAGAACAGACATTAGGGGTAGTGGGAGAGGCTGAGACACCTGGTAAATCCCTGTGCACAGTGGATGCTGTGAAAGTCAATGACTACACTCCTGATGGTGAATGTCAGCTGGCCAGAAAACCCAGTTCTTTGGCTGGATGTCCACAGGGATTCTATATTGTCCAGCGAGTGCCTAGGGCACTCGACCCATGTAAATAGTTGGACAAGGCAGGGAAAGCCTTTCCTCAGGGAGGCAGCATGGAGCAGGACCATTGCTTCAGTGAAGGACAGGGCTGTTCCCTGTTAGATGTGATGGGCAGTCAGCAGCTGTTGCAGCAGCTGGCTAGGGGCAAGTACTCTCAGGACAGCCAGCAGTCCCGTGGGGCTCACACGTAGGGTTCAGGCCAGTGTCCCAGGCAACTTGTGCCACGAATAATCTGCAGAGGAGGCCACCTCATGCTGTTGCTTCCCCTAGGGAATTAAAAGTCCTCTTGGGCCAGAGCTGCTCCTACCCTGTGGCATGGGGTGGTCAGACAGGTATCTGGCAGCTCACGAAAGAAGCAAAAAAGGATTCTTGTGACATGGCTCCCAGATACTCTGTCCCTTCTCCAAAGGTTTATTGGCGTCACCATTTGCTTATACATTTGTGATGTGAAAGATTAACAGGGTACATGAGGAGACTGGTCTCATAATGTAACTTCCTGCAGTAGATCCCTAAGTTAGATGCTGCAACTACCCCATCCTCCCCTGGCAATGAAAACAGCTGTTTAAAATTTACTTTGAGTATTGTGACCTAAACCTGCATGTGGATCATGGGTGACTCACAATGACATCACTGCTGAAGGCATAGGCTGAAATTGCACGGCATGATTTTCCAAAGTGACTACTGGTGTTGTCTTCCCAGCTTTAAGACGCCATCTGGCATCTGGGTTTTCAGAGGGGAAAGTCCTCAGTGCTGTCTGAATCCCAAAGCCTTCTGAGCTGTTCTGCATGCATATGCAGAAGCGGAGAGATCCAAACTCACAGTCACTTTAGAAAATACATATTGGAATATTTTGAAATGAATTATTCATAATTTAATTTCTGGGAATAGTTCTGTTGACATCACTGCTGACATAGAAATTGTCAGTCTTTCAGTTTCATTACTGTCGCTGTGGGTACCATAGCAATGGGAGCGTTATGATACTTAAATATCTTATCATGCAAAGAAAATCTCAGCATTTCTTAAAAGACTTGTTTGCTCTGGCTGAATTCAAAGAAAATTCTAGCTTTTGCTTGGTTTGGGTATCAAAATCAGAAGTTTGGTTAAAAAGTGGTGACTTTCAGTTTTTTTTCTGCAAATCTAGATTGTTTCTACTGCATATCACAAATAAAAAACTAAGTGAAGTGTAGCAAGACTTAAAAATATTAGCTTTTCCAGATGTGTCACTTGAGCACAAGATGTTCAGAGAAGAGGCTTTTGGCTTTCTACCAAGATGTCAAAGACATTTGGGATGAATTAAAATAAATTTTGTTAATTGCCAAAGACTAAATGGAAAAAGAAAACATTTTTGTGCAGAGATAGAAAACTATTCTAACTCTTTTCCATTACACTGATGATAAGGTCTAAGGTCCCTACTCAGACTGATACAGGTCCACAATAATTTTTCTGAAATCAATACCAAACTTCTATTTACACTGCCGTTCACGCAAACGAGCTGAATATTGCTGAGGTTCTTTCTGCAATTCTGATAAAAGATTGCAGTTCTCCTAGACAAATCACCTCAGATGAAACTTTTAAAAGGATTACATTAGTCTTAAAATGTATGTTTATTGGTTCATCATTTCAAATTGAAAGAAACAGACTGGTCTGTTTGTGGAAAATAAAGCCATATTTTAATTGATACTGGTTATATCCTGCAAAGTATCTTCTGAATCTTAACAGTAAGTGGAAACCTATGTTTAAATTACCAAAAAGCTGCTTATTGGAGAGGCATGGATGCATCATATACCATTAATTAGATTTGTTTGAACTGCCCAGTTGCAGGCATGGAGCATTAGAGGTAGTAACCAATGGAAAGGACGACTTTAAATAAAAACAGTAATGGCAAAGTCTTATTTTGGATTACTCTCTAAAAGGACAACTTGCTAGTTAAACCAAATAGAAAAATCTGCTATTCTTTTAAACACCACAAACCCAAAACACAAACAACAAAAAAAAAAACCCACCTAAAACCCTAGTAAAATACTGGATGATTCTCCTATTACAGTCCTTACAATGGTTCCTAGAAAACAGGAGTTACTTGCTTCAAGTCAGTCCCTGATTGCACATATTATCACTTTAACAAATTTCCCAGACCCAGCAGGATACACCTTGAGCTCTTGCGCTGAGAGAAAAGATGGCATTTAAAATTCACCTAAACCACATGTGATGTCAGCTCTGGCAAACTGAAGGAGCATTTGTTAAAATTGGGATCTGAAAGCAAAAAACTGATAGGACTCGTACTGGTCACTGGCTGTTGTTGGATCTTGAGAAGCCAAAATACACTACTTAAAATTGTAAGTATGCACAGTGTAAATTACATTCTACAATTATGATTAAAAACTCTGTAATGAGGAAGAAATATATCTTCGTCTTCCCCACTGAGGTTCAGGTAACTATTTGCAGCAGGATGAGCAGAGCACCTGGTATCTTGTAGGGTGAGCTCTAAGACATGCTGATAACATTAATTTTGGTATAATTTCACCTTGGGGCAACATATAATATGTTGATAATGTGGCAACTCATAACAGCCTTTAGAGGGAGGGGAATGTGCATTCATTGGCAGGTTCATCTTGCATTGTGCACAGATGGCTGGCTTTTTTGAATGACTGGGATGACAGCATTTTCTTAGGACGTGTTGAGCAAAGGATGCTCTATTTTTTCATTTTTATTACCTCACTGCTATTGTGTTACTCCTGAATCTGATTAAGAGTTTTTTTAAAAAAAAGAAAAAGCAAATGTCTGTATGTCTGCGGAATAGGTCGTGGTGGGAGAGGAAACCATGTAACTGACAAATCAGTGGCTGCCATAGTCATAAGACTTACAACCTATGGATCCTGGTGCCCCAAAACGCATCTCTGGAATGAATGAGTAAGGTCTTTCAGTGCAACTGTTCTGGTTTCCCTGCGTCCTACAGGCTTGAGTGCTTCTGGAAATGATTCTTGTCTTGGTGCAGTTTGGGTGCCTGTTACTGATGATTAGGTTTCCAGACTGCTTTGTCATCACTTGTGTTCTAGAGAAATCTGGGAATAAAAAACAAATACCTCATCTTTTCTTTTTCACTTGGCATGTTTATACAGAAGCCAAAAGAGCCTGTTTTTCTGTTTTAGCTGTGGAAGAAACTTGGACTTCTCTGAGGGACAAAACAGGATAGCATGAAGAATGGCATGTTTTAGCGTTTGCTTGTGTTGCACTAGATGAAGATGACAGATAGTGCTCGTTTTCATTTAGAAGCCTCCGTTGGTTGCAGCCACCCTTGTTTCAGTGTGGTCTTTACCTTTACACAGCAACTTGCTGCATGAAATTAATTCATTTAAAATATACAGTTTATATTAAGCCTGCACAGAATTTGTGGCTTCAGGTAGATTTTCCTGTCTTAGCAGTTTTTAATCTGAATTTTCAAAGATTCTTTGGCCTGGGCAGTCTATACCTTTCTTCTCTTCTTCAGTCCAGTTTTCATTCCATTTACCTCACTACCTCATGCAGATACTAAAACACACACTATTCTTATTTACCTTGGGCTGTAATTTCTGTATCTCAGTTTTGTTTTTTCTTACCCACTCCCAGCCAGGAAACAAAAAATAGGGTGTGCTTTTAAAGGCAGGAAAGTAGCTTTAAATATCCTGATGGCAGAGCTGTAAGCGTTGTTGGGTTTTCTTTTCCTTTAAAAAAAAAAAAAAGAAGAAAGCATGATTTTCTTGAAGACGCTCCAAATTTGTAGCTTTGTGAAATGTTTATTTTAGAGTCCCTTTCTGAGTCTAGAAGTGAAGCTGCTTTTAACAACACAAGCAGGACTTCCTTTTCTCCTCTTGTCCCCCTGCCTTCCCGGGGCCTTACAAATAGCATTTTTCCTGTAGAATAAATAACTTCACTGAAATAGATATATAAACCCGCTGTAAAACTCAGTCTGTTTATAGCTGAAATCCAACTGTTATTTTGCAGCTGGTCTCTGTAGTTTTTGCTGAACCTTGCAGAAGGTTGTTAGCTTCTCCGAGATCTTTGTTTTGCACATTTGTTCGTTTTGAATGAGAAATCGGCCCTGTTCCTGACACTTCTTAATGCTCATTTCTGCAAGCAACAGGTACAGGAAAGCTCAATAAAAGCATCTGGGGCTCTGTGAAGGCTTGCAAACTGTTCACCGTGTACGCTTCCCTAACTGAAAGCTGCAGCAGAGGCAGGAGCTGGTGTCAGGGCTGGATGTGGCTCTGGCAGCCATCGAGGGGAGCAAAGGAAGGTGATGACCCCTGCCATGGTCCCTGGGAAGGTGATGTGAGTCCTACCAGCATCCCTCTGCTGCTTCCCTGCCCTTGGACAGTGAAGGAAACAATTAAAATTGGGGTGAGCCAGAGGCTGGAAATCACGTCAGTGTCTCGTGTGTGGCACTTGTCTGTGGTGTAACACCCGTGAGGCGCACACGTCCCTAGGCTGTGTCTCGTGCGGTGAAGGTCATTAGTCATGTGCTTGGTAATGGAGTCCATAAAGAATATCTGTAGCTCACTACCAGACTTCCTTTGCAGCCTGTTACTTAACTTATTTGAGAGAGGTAGCTTAAGCCCATACAATGACACTTGTGTTGCACAGTCTCGTTTCCTTCCAAAGCATGGGTTCATGGTTTCCCTCCAGAGCATGGCAGAAGGGTTCAGCCACACAGAGCTGGTCCCCCGAAGACTCCTCAGCTGTGAACAGAGCTGGAGCCTTGCAGTGCTGAGATAATACAAACCAAGCAACAGCTCCACACAGTTATCATTATTGCTGCTCTACTAAGCTATGTTGCTTTGCTTTTTGCGTTTTTGAGGTGGGGAAGGAGAGACTGAGACAAGATTTAATGAAGTAATCTGTGCAGGACCTTTTGTGGGTGAATTCAGGACAGAGCTAGCATATTCATTTCATAATAAACTGTAATTTCCAAGCTATAGGTCATGGTCATAAAGGGTTCGTGATCCTGGAGGTGATGTTATGTGCCTAGAAGTGTGAGTAAGAAATCTATTTACAAAGCAAAAATTTTGGGAAGCAGCCCTCTCTTTTTGTCAGAGCTACTCTTAGGTTCTGACCACAAGAAAGCAAAGTGTAGAGACAACTGGAAAATTATGTTGCTGTTCCAGTTCAGGTGGTGTTGTCAGAATATGCAAGACCTAACAAGATTAGAACAGTTTTGCCCTTTAATTTGAACAGATGCATGTTGGAGTCACTAGTAGATTTGCATCGTAACTCTGCTACAACCCTGAGTCATGGGATTATTTCATTCTGCTATATTCATTTTTGATGAACCACTTTGCTCCTTGTTTTTTTTTTTTTTTTTTGGGGGGTGGGTTAAACANTGAATGGGATATTTTCCAGAGTACAAGATCAGAAACCACCCTTCGTACAAGAGCTGTGAGAGAAATGGCTTACCAGGAAAGCAGATTGCCAAGGGGTGGGTAACGTTAATGAAATGGGCACAGGGGGCTTTTCAAGGAGTATTTATATTTTGATGTTTCTGGTCTTGTGACATTAATCTAATTTTTTTTTGCACCGAATCTAGTTGGACGTCACACACTCCTTTGATCCAAGTTGTTAAAATTCCCAGCTCTTGCTCAAGCAGACTGTCATTCCTGCTTTTCATTAAGGTTGTTTGGATTATTTCATGTCACAGAAAAAGAAAGCAGTTGTTCAGATCATGGCTTTCCTTGTTGTGAACAGCAGATGGGATCAGACCTAAAGCAAGTCCAGGACCAGGGTAGTGACTTTGTGGGTTTTTTACAGGAGCCCACGTGTGTGTTCAGATGCCCACAAGGCGAAACGGGCAGGAGCATGGCACCCACCTGGCCCCAGCTGAGCAGCAGGCCCGGGGCATTCGCAAAAAATGAGTCATCTGTGCAGTTCCAGATCGCAGCTGCTACAGCAGCATCCTAGGAAGGTGCTAAACTGGAGCTTAAAAACGAGGGGAAGGGACAAACTCGCCGCACAAAGAAACTACAAACGAGCTGAAGGGTGCAAACAAGTTTTTAAGAGAGACCTGTGAGATTTTCTTGTAACACCAACCCTTTTATGAAGAGAAGCATTTGTCCCAGGGTGGAAAACAAGATACGGCTGCATGTATAGTCAAGCTGGGCTTGACTGTGGTTGCTACCGTCAATGGAGAATGGATGTTTTTTCAAGTCAGTGTGTTTAAATCAGAGTTAAAATGTCTGAAGAAAAAAGGCTATCCTAGCACTGATATTCCTTTTATATTTTACCTATGTTCAAATCTGTTTTCCTTTTTCCCCTAGAAATTCGATCCACCCCAAAGTAGACTATGTAGCTATAGGAGCAGGACTGTGCTGCTCTTGGAAAAATCTGCATGCCTTTGTGCTTAGATTTCCTTGCTTTTGCGCCTGAACTGAGCCCCTGACAACTGAAAATATTTAAAGAAGGAAAACTAAACCCTGATAAATGTGAAAGGCATTTGTACAAAAACACAAGCTGCCTTCCCTTTGTCTTAATCAAAATACCTTGAAAGGATTGCGTGGGTTATACAAATAAATACATCTACTACTTCCTTCTCTGCTCTTGTGCACAGGTTTTGAAAGTCTTTTTTTGTATTTTTTGTCTCCTTATTCTTTACCCTAATAAATATCTGTCAGTAAAATTTCTGTCTGTGTCTAAGCTCAGCAGCTACGTGGTCACATCTCCTCCATATCATTTTTCCTGTGAACTTTCAGTTCCTTCCCCTGTACTTGGAATAAAATCAAGCACTCTGTTAATGGCCAGAAGCCCGCAGCAGGAGGGACTTACCACAGCTCATCTGGGCCTGTGGATGCAAGAGGTGAAATGCTACCAGTCTACTGCAACAGTGATGAGTATCTTTAAAGTCACTTTCCTATAATAGCAACTTGGTTCAAGAGCAGAAAAAGCGCTGGTCTGCTTCATGACTTCTCAAGGCCTGTTTTCACCATGTAAAGTCAATTGGCTGTAAGCTGTGGACCCAGCTTGGCTTCAAAGTGTGCCTGGCTCTTCATTCACAAACGAAATGCTCTAGAGAGCTGCCAAATTGGGGAGATTATTCTGTCTCGTTTACTGGCAAGCTGCGACTGCATGTATCACTTCATTTATATGCTAATCAAGGCCAAGCCTCCAAATAGACTCCATACAATATCAGTGTGACTTGGCTCCGTCTGTATGGTTATTCTGCCTTCCAGCAGCCTCAGTGTGTGTGCTCTGAGCTGCAGAGGGTTTAGTATGTCTTCATCAATGAAGTCCTCCGTCCTGACCCCAGCTTTCAGAAAGTGACGATCAGACTTGAGGAGCGCGGGTCACTCGCGCCAAGGATTGCCGCGTTGCTGTGAAGGTGAGCTCATGCCTTTTCTTGACTGGGATTCTCCACGTTTCAGCTCTGAGGAGATGCTGGTGGTTTTTAGGCCAGCTGGCCTAATAAGAGGTTGCAGAGGGCACGGCTAATTATGGGGACAATGCGTTGACGAGCCGCCTAGGTAGAGCAGCTGGTTTTGTTACCTCCTCTCTGCCAGCTCCTGCGTGACGGAATGGCAAAAGCTCGCTCTCCTCTGGACTGCCCATTTTTAAAGCGTAGTAAGGATCCGTGCTTTGTCAGCCATTCCTTAGGGAGCACTATATTGTTATAGAAAGAGCAGGTACAAATACCTGCGTTCAGGGCTCCGTTTTATTGTTCAGGATGTTATGAATTTCAAAAGCCAAGGGTGAACTAGTCAGTAAATGGGACGCTTGCCTCATGCTGAATTTTATGGGACGTTTCACTGAAGGCTACTGAACTTAGGTTGGGAAATGCACACACTTGTGATACAAATTCTTTGAACCTTTTCAGAGGGAAGTATTAGTACCTTATGCTTCAAAGCAGAGATGTGACATTGGCTTGCAACTGTATTTTACCATTAACCCCAGGGATCAGAGGTCCCTACTAAGTTCTGAAGTTTCCATGTGATATCATTTCCATGCTTTTTACAACTTTCTTTTAGAAGTATATCAAGGTGTCTTTTAAAAAGCTTGTTAAAAGAGAACTGAGCACTTGAAGGTTAGAAAATTCCCAGCTGGCAGTCACCTGTGCGAATCCTTTTGCAGGTCTGTGTTGCAGTGCAAGCCATTACAGACAACAGCGGCTCAGGCAACACTGAGTTGCAACGTGCCTAACTCTTAAAAACCCAGTGCTTGTACTGCGATTCCCAGTCGCAAAAAAAACCAAAAATGGGGCTTCATAGCCTACTAGGGAGAGCAAACGGCCAAGGAAAGGCTGTTGACAAGAACAAAAGCGTGTCAAAAATTCCTGTGCTCTCCCAGGGTGAGTGCACACCCACAGCTTTGAAATAAGGAATTATTTTAAATTGGGATTCATGGCTTGGGCTCAGGCACCTGCGTTGTCTTTTTCTACATGGGGCATTTGCTGTTCTCTTCTGAGTTGTGGCAGTGCCCACCTCTCCTCCGGGAAGTGAGGGGTATCAGTTCAGCGTGAGCTTCCTCCCCTGCCTGAGGCAGCTCAGATTTACACCTCTGTTCTAGATAATTGGCTTATCCAGTGAACGAACTGGCACCGACACACTCTCCACCTCACCTGATGCGGAGTCATGATCTGGCCAGGAAAGGAGGAAAGACTCATCAAATCGTGGAGAAAGAAAGCAAGAGGGAGCACAACTGTTTTGCCTAATGGTGAGGCAATTTCCTGTGATGGAGCAGTTATGGGATCTGGTACTTCCCAGAAGTACTTCAACGTTTTTGCAATCTGTTCATCACTCATCAGATAAACCTTCCATGGGATTTCCAAAACCTGCCCATGCATTCAGTTTTCTTTGTTCCTGTGAAGAGATTGTGTCTGTTCTCCACAGCGTGTTGCCTCCAGGTTATGACCTGTTGGTTGACAAAAATAGGTGCCAGGTGAGGTTCCTGCCAGGGCATGACCGCCAGGCTGAAGAATACCACCCCGCTTGTGCAAGGAAGGGGCTCATTAATTTCCATGACACTGTGCTCCTTTGTGTGCTCCATGGAGCAGGTCTTGGCAAGCAGCGTTCACACAAGTCTCTGTTATAAGTGGAAAAGCTCCAAAGCTGATAAATTTCCTGTGTCAAATGGGTCAGAGAAAGGACATCCCTATTCTAGGCCAGGATGGTGTCGTTAGGTAAACAGGGATTGTTCCTCGGCCTGGGAACTGGCCCAATCTAGATGTGAGCGTTTGGAAGCTGCGCTAAAGGAGATGATTGCAAAGGGCAGGATCGCAGCGGGGGACCAGCCGCACTACAAGGGCACGTGGCCCAGGGAGGAGAGCTTGCTGCCGCACTCAGAGCACCATCCTGCGCTTTGCGAAGCTCTACGAGGGGTAGCAGTCCTCGTTCCATCACTCGTCAGCCTCTGCCCTGGAAACAAAGGCAGTAAAAAAAACACAAACTGAACGAGCTGGGGAGCGCCAAGTTGGCACAAGTCAGTTCCTAGGAGACTCATCTCTGAAGCACCATCCAAAAGTCTGGAAATACCATATGAAGAGTGGAAGCCTAAAGGTTTCTGCCTGAACTCCCTTGCTACCAGTGCTGCAGCTCTGTTAGTGCTGGAGTACGATGCTTGCTCCTTAGCAGCCCTGGAGGTGTGAAGTTTGTTTATTCCATGCTGGAGTGAAAGGAGAACTGTTTGAAATGTTACTCTTTTTTACATATATATTTTTCTTGCTAACTCAGTTGTATTAATGTCTGCTTTCAGATGCTAATGGGGTTCTTTTAATTTGTGAATGTTTGGTTTGTGTTATCAGACACTAACCTGACACGGGATACATCCCACTTCAAAGTGGCAGTGCTGCCTAACTTGGAGTAGAGGTTTTTAACTCCCGACCTTCTGAGATGAACGCAGCAGGAACTTGAATGTGGGTGTCCCATTGTCAAGAGCTCTCCAGAGTATGAAAACAACTTCTACTCATTGCCAAAAATGCTGGTTTGACTGAAAGGTAAAAAATCTTTTTTTTTGTTCCTTTTCCAAGCAGTTTTGGCTATACTGTGTCTTATCACATTGAGGCTAGCTGACAATACGGGTAATTTTGAAATGTGTAGAGCTGTGTTTCACAAAGTTATGAATCTACAGTAAGGGAAAATCCAGCTCTTGCAGAAAAGAGAACAGCCTGTTGGCAGATTTAATTGGAAATGGAATTAGCTGGGGAGAGGGGAGCGATTTAAAGGGTAGGAGGAAGAGTGGAACAGGCCGTTTTCCTCTACGACTCAGATACTACCTTTGTCAAGGAAAGGGAGCGACTGCATTTAAATACAGGGCTTCTTTACTGTAGGAAGATAGAAGAAGGTGGTCTGCGGCTCCAGAAGTTTTATGGGAAGAGATTTGTGTATCTGAGAGAACTTGTTGTCAGTGGTTAGTGTCCTGTTGAGTAGTTCTGAGGGATATAAATGCAATGGCTTGCCTGGGTACTAAAAATGTACATCTTGTGACACTGGCAGTTGCATGAAGTCTTGCTGAAGGTAGTGGGTGTAACAACCACCCTTCATTTGAGTCAACTGTAAAGTGCAATTATGCTTTATGGAATAGATAGCTGAAACAATAGGAGCTACCACCCCAAAAGTAAGGGTATGTACAAAGCTGTTGAAGAATGTGTTGTGTAGGTGGAGGGTTTGATAACAGGCTGAGTTAACGTGCAGGTGGCCAAATCTTGTTCATGTGGGAAAGAAACCAGACAGACATCAGAGCAGCACACAGAGAAGGCATCAGAAAGTCTCAGCAAAATAAATACTTGCTGCCTGACTGAATAAAAGCTCAGAAGTCAGGCACCTGGAGCTCCATGCAAGCAAGGTGTTACCTGCTCTGAAGTTCTCGCTAATACGTGAGAACTTATGTTTGAGGAGTTGATCTGAAATCAGAAGGCTTTTTGTATCAGAAAAATGTAGTCCAATGTTCCAATATCTGTCCCTCTGCCAGAGAGAAATGATACAGAAGTATTGACGAGCTCGGATCGTGGTAATGCTCTGATGGATCTCCTCATTATTGCAGCAGCAAAGAAGCAGGTATCTCTGCTTCTAGCTGTAGTTACTTGCTACAGAGTTGAATTTGACAAATTGAGACGTGCTCAGGTTTGGAGGTTTGCTTTTTTTCTTTATTGTGTGGTCATCTTGACCACAGTTAACCTTTACTCATCTTTCTGATTACTAAAGTGTCCCCTACTCTCTCTCTCTTGAATGAGCTTTACTTCATTATTCACATAACTCATCACTTAGAAGAAACCAGATTTTTTGCACAATGTTTGCTTTGTTGACTAGATTTAGCATGCGAATGGGTTGTCTGGCGGTGACAGAAAGGTTGTCCCTTATGTCTTTATTTGAAAAAGACTTTTGACAGTCTATTTATAAGCATGACCTTAAGAGATTTCTAGCATTATGAGTTTGGACTGCAACTGAGACAAAGTTCATGACCATCTAAACAGTGCCTTCCACAGATAGTTCCTCTGGTTTTAAAGTGTCTGCAGGCTCCATGTAATTTCCCGTACAAGTGAGTCTGACTTTTATTAAAGCACTGTCTGAATCTGACTTTCATTAGTCCCATGAATGATCACTGAGCGAAGATTTTGATTCTTCTTATGCTTACATTGCAGAAAATGCAAAGCGAATGGGCTTAGGGCAAAACTGAAGCAAAGCTGTACGTAATTCTGCTGCATTCTTCTGAACCCCAGCTAGCTCTCCGGCGATGCACTGGCCAGAGTACTGGCTTTTCTGAGCTTTCATTATCCAGAGTTCAACCTCTAGACTCTTGTATGCAGAGATCCTTTTGTATGTAATAAAAAGGAAGTTTTTCGTTAACTTTCTAAAGTGAGAATACAGTGAAAGCAATTATTTATTTCTCACGAAATAGCAAGCAGTGTGAGATACCACACACCGTATATGGAATAAGCCACCAGGCTCATCCAATCCAATGCCTTACAAGCACAGGGGTAATAGCTGGTTAGACCCAAAAGGTCTACAAATCACCCATTCTGCATATACCACAAGCCACAAAACACTCCCCAATGCTCTGTAACAGCTTAAAGATATATAGTACAACCCATCCAAAGCCACAAACTGTTGTTTGCCACAGCGGGGCTGTTGCGATCATGGCGATCTAGCATCTCTTATAAGGTACTGCAAGAGGATAGCAATGAGATTTAGGGCATTTTCAACACGCTAAGCACCAAACACCCCGAAGACCTCTAAATGAAAACACGCTAAGCAATATATCCCACAGCATTCTTTAGCCAGACTTTTGCACTCTGCTGGTATTACATATGCTCACTATAGCATGCGCGCCTTGTACTTGAGCATGCATGCGCATAAACGCATTCCCCCGGTCATCTTCCAGAAATTATTTTTCTGTCTTTACTGCACAATTGTGTTGTGTCTTCTGGCCTCTGCAGAGCCAGAGAAGAGATGTGGCACCTCTGTCCTTCCCAAAGACTTCCAAAGCCTGTCAGCAAGCCGGCTGGGGGCTTGGCAGCCTTGGCCATGGTCCAGCGCAGAGGCTAAAGGTTTACTGATCTCTTTGGTCGCTGAAGACAAAACCTCTAATCTGTGTTTGAGGTGAAGCAAGTCTTGGGTCCCAACCATCTGAGCAGACACATCTCCTGGGACTTTCGCTGCTCAGATGCAGAGCTCTTTTTCCTCCCATGTCCTGCTGGTGGCTTTCATTTCTGTGAATAAGTAGGTGTGAATTGCCAGGAAGATTTCCCCCCTCATGAAAAAATACCTGCTATAATTTCAGAAAGAGCTGCGTATGTTTAATATCACCATATCTGGATGCTTCTGGCTGGGTTGCTGTGCCCTGCTCTCTGTACACATGCAGAAGAGATACAGGGTATTCTCACTTGCTTTTCTACCCCTCGCAGACCAAAACATCAAATACGGTAACCAAAAAGATATGTGCTATGCAGGACCCTACAGAAAGTAGGTATGTTTGGTATTTGGTTTTTATTTTGAGATTTAGTCCAGTTTAGGTCTTCATTTGTCCAAAACAGTTGCATCCGTCTTAATTTAATACATGGAAATAGCAGCTCTGCTCTAGGGACCAGAAAGCTAATTCTCTAAAGCCAGTTTCAAATAAAATGTGTCAGGGGGAAAAAAAAAATAAATCTGAGAGCAATACTGTTCTTATAGCAGGTAGATGAGAGCTTTGCTTCACATGGAGGATAGACTTGGTCTATTGGCATCCAGACAGATCAGCAGTGTGACATTTGTTTCTCACAGGAAAATCCTTTCCCTAGGGTGCAGACAGGAAATCCAAAATGAGAGGAGGTAAATACCAAAGGACCACTGAGGAAAGGAGAGGAGAAAGAACAGAAAGAACAGTGTTTGCTTGTTGTGTCGGCTAAGGAAAGGCTCAGGAAAGAAAACCGCGTGAGAAATAAGTGCTTATTTTGCCATTATATGAAGTGCTCTGATTGCAGGATGAACCACTTCTGTGCTGCAGAGCTGTAGTGCAGATTGCTGTGCCGCCTGGTGAAGTCTTTATTTACTGTGTTCTTTATTTCCTTGAAAAGCACTGAATTCCTTTGGGGAAAAAGAAGTCAAAATTCATCTTATCCAACTAATGCGTAAGATAGACCCCTAAGCTCGTTCACAGCACCTGTTTTTCTGACTCCCGACCACTGTGAACCAGCAGCTTCTGTGAAGTCCTTGACTCTTTCATGTTAGAAATTTTGGTGGAAACTCAGTGACCCAGTAGCAGGCTTGGACTTACAGCAGCACAAGCGTATTTAACTCTGGGGCCTTTTGCTGTCCATACGTGTCCTAGGCTAACACAGCCCTCTCAAGCTGCTTCCCTCGGAGCATGGGATGCCGCTTTACAGGCATAAGGAAGGGGTGGAAGAGACAGGAGCTGCTTCAGAGAGCCTTGCAATCACTCCTTGAACCCACTGGTGGGAGCTTCGTTTTGGACCGATGCTGTGGCGTCAGCCTCCCCTAGAGCTCAGCCTGCAAATGCTGGGGAGAGAGCTAATTGCTTAAGCACAAGGAACGGAGTATGGATGATTCACCTTGTAAGGAAGGGCCACGAAAGGGTCTTCTGTGCGGCGCTATTGAGATGCTCTGTGACGGGGAGACTGTGAAACAGGGGCTCTGAAAAGGACATTCCTCCCATTGGATTTGCTGACTTGAGGTTTTTGTCAGCTGGATCCTTGGGCTTCCTGCCAGCCCAGAAAAACTAACAAAGGCCGTTTCTTCAGTTGCGTGTGATCAGGGAAGAAGGAGAGGAGGAGGAAAAAAAAAAAAAAAGAGGGACTGTAATATTATTGAGAGACACATTGTTTCTAGAGAAGTAAAAATGCTTGATTTATATAGATATCCAGCCGCTGGTTACTGTGAGACCCAGAATCATTCTTAAATCTCTGCAAAGTGACACAGATCACATTGCTTTAACATAGTACGTATGCCATTTAGCACTACATGGAAAGTCAGGGCAGTCTTGAAACTGAACCTGCAATCCTACCCTGGTCAAAAGTTAGAAAGAAAAGATGCAACGTTAAGACTGAGAGGGAATCGTTTGAACTGGATTTGTCCATCAAAGGCAAATCTAGAATTTGACATATCAAATTATAAATTAAAGGCTTATTTCCACTTACCCAACCTTTTTGCACTGTTTCCCAGGTTCTTCGGAGTGTTCGTGATCTTAAGACAAGGTTTATCAGGGTTGGGTGATTTCTGTGCCTTCAAATAAAGAAATAAAGAGTGTACTTATATACCCCTGTTTTTCAAAAGTCCCATTTCAGTTTTTCAGTCATTCAAAAGCCATCTGACTGAGCTCATTGGTTTCGTGGTGCTCATAGCCCCTGGCCATGGCATATTGGACAAAAGTTGAGCTGTTAGATAGCCTTTCCTGAACAAATTCCAGTACAGCTACATTTTCACATTCTCTTCGTGAGCTGCGAGCAGATACAAGTGGCTGGCACCATTTTAAGCATTGCCAAATTCTATCCAACTTCTCTAAAAAAAAAAAAAAAAAAAAAAAAGAGAGAGGGAGAAATGAAAACATTTTTAATAGTGAAGTATAACTAACTATTGCTGTCCTTCCTCTATATAAGCTGTTATCAAGTCTTTGAAGTTCTGCCAGCTTGTTTCCATTACAAGGAAAACATGATACCAGCTGGAATTTTTGGAGTACAGAGGGAGCGATGGCAATGATCCTGTTGACTTAAAAACTGTGCATAATGTCCTGTTTTTTATGAACACAGAATAAAGAAACTGGAAACAGTTTTCTTTTTAGATGTCTCTGCCTTTTCAGCAGTACTGCACCCCTAAGAAGCTCCATCTCTCTAAATTTCTTTCTAACATGATATTCAGTGCAACTCTTCTCATTCTCTCATTTGTTTCCAACACTCTTATTTTTCATCTCTCCTGCCCATCAGTACTTCAAGCTATCAAATGTTCCAGCCCTCTGTTTATCTGCCCCGCGAGAAGCCTCCCGGCTCACATAGCGTAGCTTCTACTTCATGTTCTGGGTGTTAGCTTCTGGGGTTTTTCTGCCATCGCTACCCCTGAGAGTCTTTTGAGTCTTCCAGTTTGCTTAATGCAAGCCTGGGACTGATGAAAATGGTTATTAACGCTTTCAGTCTAACAGCTGGCTCCAGCTAGTGACATAAAAACCAGCTGCCAGGTTCGCTCTGTTGATCGCAGGCACCAGTGGGCAGGTAAAGCTTTATAACCAAGACAATCTGCGGTAAGGATCCGTCCTAGTACACACGGCATGCACAAACAAGCTATAGCCCTGCTTTGTCTACAAAACAGGGTTCAATTTCAGCATGTGTACTGTATTAAGCTTTCTTTGCATCAACATAAAAAAATCTTGACTTCTGCAATATGTCGTGATTTGAGCCATATGGCGTGTGAGAAACAGGTGGAGCAAAAAGCATGGAAGGAGGAAAACAACATTTTTTTTAATAGTCAAGATGGCTACGCTTGTCGCCATCACCCTCCCAACAATTATTATCAGAATAGTCAAGCCCTTCCTAATAAAGAACTAATCCAGAGAACAGAGGCTGAATACAAGAAGTTATCCACTGGCATGCTGCACGCTTGAGAGAGGTTCTTCAGTGTACGTTATATATGACCATGAACTGCTACAGGACTGTTGTCTCTGACTTATATGTTGACTGTTCGCAGTCTGCTCTTTTTGCTATGATTTTTTCACCTCCATCGGGGGGGGTTCTCTCAGTGTCCCAATTGCCTGATTCTCAAACCCGCTAAGACTCTTTAGAAAGTGGTTGCTGGAGCACTTCCCAAGTAAATGTTTGTTGAAGTGCTTATTAGTAAGACGATTTCCTTGTATACTTTCTGTTTCCGTGAACATTCTTATTAGAAATGTTAACAGAAATGAGAGGCGATTTGCAAAATGTGTTGATATTTCTAGCGTAGTTGAATAGGATGGTTTAATTGGGGTGTTTACAATTGCAAGCCTTATTTTTATTTTGCCTTTTGCTTGATGTCTGTTTTCTTTTTAGAAGAACAACAACAACAAAAAAAGTATGCAGTTGCATGTTCCTATGGCAAGTAAAAGCAGTCATCCAGCTGTTAAAATTAGTGTTAGATCTGAATTTGCTATGCATTTCCCACTGCATGGCAGGAAATAAGCTTTCATTGCTGCTTCCCCCTCCTCCCCATCTAGCCTCCTATTAGATTAATACCAGAAGCATGAAGTAACGTTTAACAGAAAGTTGTTGCTTTTAGCTCTGGGAAAACTTGGCAGCCTCTCCAGAAGTGAAGGGGGGAGGGGGAACCTGAAACCTCCCTTAACTAAAGAGGAGATCTGAGGCATAAAGAAACATTTTTCTCCTCTTAAACTTCTGAGGTTTAAAAAAGCACGCTAATGACAAACTGTTCCTAAGCCTAACGAGGATCTGCTGTCAGACTTTCCTCTCTTTAAGCACTAATCTGGCTCTCACGAGCTACTTTTGTGTCCCCATTTCATATTGCTACCTAATTTATGTCCTGTCAGCAAAGTCTATCACTGAGATGATAGTGCGTTTCTCTTCTTGGTTAGAATGGGTTTCTGGTTTACGGGCCAGTCCAGGGAGCTTGCAACCAAAGTGAAGGTTGTTGCTCACGGACGCTGGGATGCCTCCCCGACTGTTTTAAGGTTTCAGTACACAAAGAGGAAGGAAAAACACATGCAACGTGCAAACAAGGCATTATGGAAAAGAAGCGAGACCACCCCCAGCTTCCTATCTCAGATTTCACAGCGGTCTTTAAACTGCAGTACAAAATCGTAATTTATTAAAACAATGTGTTAAAGATTGTCATATGTTAATTTCCTGTGATACTCCGGGATCAGCAAGCATATTTTACTGCTTCCTGTGGGCCTAATCCTACATCAGTCAGTGGGAATTTCATTGGAAGCGCGTGGTGTCGTGGCCACAGCAGTACAAGCCCAGACTGAAGAGCGCATCCTTGCAAACAGGCTGCCCCGGCTGCGGCAAGCAGCGCTGCGGGATGGAGACGGGTGCTCTCAGGTGAGCCACGTCGACAAGGGTACGTGCATAAATCAGCAGGCTTTACACGGTCTGGCTCGTGTGAAAAAGCATTTCCAAACTTCTTGTATTCCTCGAATACCTGAGTTTGTTTGCTTTATGGTTTACCAATGTACTGTTAGCTGAGGTGTTGCCCCGTTGCCGTGGTTTAGGCTGAGTTGGCTACTGGGGACGTGGGGCACCCCAGATGGGACTGGCAGATGCTCCCCCCCACCCCTCTTCAAAGGGGGAGGAAGAGGAGGGAAAAAGAGACTTAGGAGTTTAGAAGGAACTAAACTAATGAAATATTAATAATAAAATGCAAAAGAAAATAATGAAATAGATAAAAAAACGTATCAAGCTCCCAGGATGACAGTCCTGTCACCGACTGGCACTGGGGAAGTCACAGACCGGACTCAGTGACAGATGAGAACTGGATTCCCCATCTGGATTTGGGTTCGTGATCAAAGGCAGATGAACAGACAGAGTCCTCCTTGGACACCGGCTATTGAAGAATGAGGGCTGAGCCTTTGATCTCAGCTTTTACACTGAGCATGAGGCAGATGGGATGGAATACCTCATTGGTCAGTTTTGGGTCACCTGTTCTGTCCGCTCCTCCCCGCAGATGGGACCCCTCTATGCTTTTCCGCTTCCGACCCTCCAATGGAGCGAGTAATGAAGTTTTCTGGCCTTGGCTGTTATAAGTATAAGCAAGAGCCTCTCTGCGTACCGTGCCTGGGCATCAACTATAAACATTGGTCTTATCACTCTGAGAGCAAACAGTGTCTGCACAATATGCTGTTAATTTCAGCAGTTAGAAGGGACCCAGCTGAGAAGCAAAGTTACTGAACAAAATTGGTCCTGTTTTACCTTAAACCAGGACACCTGTAAAAGCTTTGGCTCCTGGTTAAAAGGCAGGGGCCCTAGCCACTGCAGGCTGGGCAGGGGGGGAGATGTGGAGCATTGAATCTCAAGTACCCAAGTGCTTTACTTTCTTCCGAGTAAGCCCACGGCACCACCGGCAGGCACAGGGAAACAGCAGTACCAGTAGGATGGTGCCCCGTTATTCCCCAGGGTAACCCAAAATGGGCCTGACATAAGGGGAAAGGGGAAGAATGGGATACAGACTAATCTGGCAGTGGCCATATGTGAGGGGTATGTGCCGTATCGTGCCTCGCACGCCAACGAGCTGTCCAGTATAGAAGCTGGCCTGGCATCAGGAGCCAGGTTCCTACAGCACACATCGGATGAAGAACCTGCAGGGAAATGCTGGGCCATGTCCCCCCCTCCCCTGCACCTTCTGACAGGAGCTGAACGTAGTCGATTCTGCGACCCTCTCCACCACCTCACTCTATTTTTAGGATTTTGTTGAAGGGGGTGCGAGCACAGCGGGGCAGTTAGATGGTGTGTTGTCAGTTCACTACTACTTTGGTTTAGGTTGATTTTGCCTTGGGCATTACTGCATCATCAGGGTGTTTATCTTTGGGCTTTGTATATTTTGCTGAAGTATATAAGGGCAGCTTTCAGTGAGGGCTACGTAGGGAGAAAATGGTTATAATTTATATTTTTCAGTCGCTTTTAATCCCTCCTCCGTTTGGAGAAAAATCCCAGAAAGCTGAGGCTAAAATATAACTCTGCATCTTATTCTGCCCCTATTAGTGCAGGAAAGTAGCAGCGGTATTGTGTCATCCTTTGTGCTGCTAATGGGACTTAATTCCACATTTGCAGGCCATCTGCTGAGAAAAAAACCTCTACAGCCCTTCTCAACGCACATATAAAAACTTATCAGCAAAGGCAGCTTTATGAATCAGTTGTGAGGATATGTTTTATCTAAACTTTGTTAGGAAGAGCTTTTTCCTTTATGAAAGCCACTACATCAATTCCAGCCCAAATGACTCTAAACAGAATAAAATAAGTTTTGGCAACTATCTTTCCTTTTGGCAGAAATGCATTGTTTTACCTCTTTCGCCTCTGTACTAATCAATTGAGTTTCACCTGAAGAGGAAGAATATTTTTTGCAGGAGGAAGAAACCAAGTGAGCGTTTATTTCAACACGGAGAGATCTATCTTTACAAAGATTAACGGTGAAATTAAAGTAGTATCTTGGTTTCTTGCATTCCATACCTTGCTCCCACTGAAATTTTCGTGTGTAACCTTGGACAAGTGGCTTAAATCCTTTTGGATTTCTTCTCATTTCCTACTAAAGAAAGTACTAACTCACTGACATGACCCACCACATTGTTAAATATATAAAAGACTTCTGCACCCGGATTTGATAAATAAAGATAGAGACCAGAGGAGAACAGAAGACTTCCCTGGCTTGGCATCCGAGGCAACTTATAAGGTCCCAAACTAAGGTGCATCTAGGAACTCATGAATCAGCTTATTGCTTGCTGGGCAAAAGATAAGTCCAGAAGGGGCAACTGTAGGATGAAGATGCCCTTGTATCCAACCACTGGGTACACAGTGAGTCGCTGCCCTAATCTGTGACTGTAATTAATTGTAAACCAGTGCAGCTGTGGCATTCGTACCATGTCTTCTGCCAACCATTTGCCTGCTGACTTAACATCTGTGAGGAGCGTGGACCAAGGTGTTGCCTGTAGACCTAGTGCTTGCAGTTTTCAACATGTTTGCTCACAGATCATGTATCAAAAATGTACTTGTGTACAGAAAAACTTTAGTAATACTGTAGTGAGCTTAGCTCAGAGTTGGCTAATTAAGCCCTAAGCCACCCCCATTCACAGAAGCATGCTGATTCTAGCAAAGGGAAGCAATTAATCAGCTGCAAAGACAGATAGCCATACACAAGCTAATAAGGTAGTGCTTTTGTGATTTGAAGCCGAGTAATGTCTAGCCTGGGTTAGCAAAAATCCTTTTGATTACTAAAATGTTCTCTTTAAGGAAGGAATAGCATAATCATTTATTGCACTAAATGATCTAGTTGCTTTAATAAAAATGGTTACCTTTCCAACAAATCTCCTCTTGTTTATGTCTTTAGGCCATTACGGCTACAACATTGCTACCACTTAAATGAGTCATTATGAGTTGTGCAACTTCGGGATATAGACATTTTTAAGGTAACGACTTATTTTTAACAGAAAACTAACCACCTAAATTAGTCGAGTCCTCACTTTAATGGTAGTTCTGCAGCGCAACCATACTCGGAGCTAGGCAGTCTATGTCAAAGGAAGAGCAGACCTCACAACTGCACTGCAAATCCAAGCAAAGCCTTAGAGAAGCTCAGCAAACCCCACCTACCAGACCTGTCCCTTCAGCTCTGAATTCAGCTGCAAAAGCAGCCGGCACTTGATGATTCAGAGGAATGCAAAACCTAACTGCTTTCTTGCCTTGCAATTACAACCTAGTTAATTGTGTACAACTGTGCAAAGGAAGAGAGTGAGGAAATTCCTTTCTTGACCCTTCCAGCAATTGACTTGTGCCCTGGAGCATGAGATTTGATTACTCATGTAACTTATTTTCCCCGGGGCGGTTTCATCTTGATAGCTCTTGTGTGACAATTTAAGAAAGTTTCAGGCCGAGTCACAAGAACACTCCACTGATTGAACCTCAGCTTACGTTATTTTATAATTGTTTGATATACCTCTCTACTACGTGCTGCATTAGATTTTTAGATTTTTAATTTGGACAACCAGTATACCTATTGGGCGTGATCTTTTCACCAGAACGGTACTGATGAATGCTGTCACGCTCCAGGTTGCCTTTTTATTTTACAGATTCCCAACGAGCCTTAAAAATCAAGTTTATTTCAGGATCTAGAATCCAGCCTGCTACACTGCCTCAAAATATCTTCGCGGAAGTTACAACAGAAGAATCACCGCTTGCTTTGAAGTTTCACCAGAAGGTCTGGTTGTGACCATTGTTATTATTTTCATGCTATAAACAATCACGCAGTTTTATTCTGCAATGGCAAGCAACAGCTGGGTTTCTTCACCAAGGCAGCAGTTCAAAGTGCTCTGGTTACATGCTGGAAAGCACCGAATCCTTACGACTTCATTTGTTGTGACGTGTTTGTTCAAAAAGGGTGCAATTTAATAATCCATTGGTGTATTGGTGACACTGGTTCAAGAAATGGAGGCTGTGTCTCAAGCACAGCTGCTCAGATCTAAGTTGCTCCTCTTCCCATCAGTCCTCTTCCCATCAGTCACGCTCACGCAAGTAGTTGTTGGACCTTTTTTAGAAGGGGGAGAGGTGTAGGGAAGGAAGAGGTTTCACCTGGATCATTTTCTCAATCTGTTTTTCACAAATAACTGCATCAGCCGGCCAAAGAAGGTCACAAACTATAGATTGGGAACCCAAATTAATAGTTTAAGGCAGGAAAGGGAAGAAACCAGACCAGTTTTGCCACCAAAGAAAACACTGGGTGTAACTACACCCAGTCACCAATGGGCAGCTTTATCTCACCTGACTTTGTCAGGCTGGGTATTGTCTCTCCTCCTGCAGGCAGCATAAAGCCGGAGCCAACTCCCAGCTGTGGGCTCTGGCTCATTTGACAGATACGCAGTCATGTCCACACCTGATGTGGATACAATCTGTAAAGGTGAGGGACGAGGTAACACAGAGGTTGTGACTGAGGGTGCCTGCTCAGAGGTGACTTCAGTTCTGAAGAAGCTGAAGTGATCTCTCCTTCCCTGTCACAGAAGCATGGCGCTGAAGTATTTTATTACCGCTTTCCATGTTCCTGATTACAGCATACTTTTTGCAAACATTCCAGCATTTGATTTCTACTTATATGAATTACCATGGAAACAAAACTTTCACTGGGCATGCTTGCATACTCAGGGGTGGAGAACTTTAAAAGCCTCTACGATATGCAATACAGTTGATGTAGCCGTGCAGCTCTCATGGAAACAGTTAAAGCTAGCTAGGTGGATTAGTTGAACCCATCTACAACTTGTAGCTCTTGTGCAAGTTTCCATACCCTTTTTCCTGAGTTTCTTTAATAGCAGTATCATTGCTTTTGTTCCAACAAGAGTTTTCAGCTCTTTAGTTTTTGGAGTTTCGCTTGTTTGCCAAGTTTTAAGTATTTCCTACTCATAAAAAGTCCAAGAGAATTTTGGTTGTTTTTGTTTTTAAATTGCCAGACTCTTGCCTGCTAGACATTCCAACTTATCAAGTTATTTTAGGGCCTCAGCTATGGCTAGTTTTGAGTACCTCTTGTTATTTTAGAAATAAGCTTTATTACTTTTTTTTCTCTCCTTTGCTGCCAAGAAACAGATGACACTGACTCAGATAAAATTTTCCCAGCATACATGTATGCGGGGAAACACACGCTCTGCCTGATCCAACTTTGCTGCCACCTCACCTACTGTGTAGGAACTAACTAAAGGAACATTTCAGCCAGCATATCGAAAGCCCTTCAGAGTAACAGTTTAACCACAAGCGCAAAGTTACTCCTTTCTGTACTAATAGGCATCATTTTCCCTAGGGACATTTTTGCAGACTATTACTTACGGTTTTCCCACTTAAAAGGAAAAAGAAGACCACGTGAGGCGAAGGGAAGGTTGGCTGCTTTTGGCTCTGGCTGTGTCAGGGTTAAAAGTCATTCTCGCCTCTTCCAGCTGTGAGCATGTTCTTAACTCTGCATTCATTACAGGTATATGCCTTTGGATTTTAACTGCGTGTGCTCCTTCTTGCTTGTTCAGTGAACGAAACAGAAGAGCCAGGTTCAACCCTAGGAGCAAATGAAGCACTTGGACATTTGTGGGGGCATCACAGAAGAAGAGCTCATCTTGGTTCTGACCTATTAGAGTAATTAGTCTCAAAAGCTTGTCTTTTCATATGTAAGCTACAGTAGACAGCAGGACTGCCAAGGCCATTTATTTATATATATATTTTTAATATTCTCTGGTATTGTGGGTGTTACTATATGGATTCCAGATTTTAATGAGTTATTACAAACTTTATATTGTGGTAAAGTAATGGCTTTAGCCAAGTAAAATATCCCCTGGAATACACAAAGCAGGAACCAGATCACAATGAACCCCGTTTCCCCACAGCAGATAGGAGCAGTCAGCGATGGCGAGTGCCATGTGAGCTTCGACTCGTGCTGCAGGACCCCTGCGCAGCAGGTACGCGCTGCCGTCCCCGAATTTTCTTTTCAGGAAACAAACGGGGAAAGGTAGAGTGACGAGGCCACACAGGATGGAACAAGATTGCTATGCAGGATACTCTGGCTCGCTGGCCTGAGCACAGTCCTCCAGGCGGGCTCGCATCTCTCATCGCTGGCGTTTTCCTTACCAAGCTGACACTGTACGTGTGCTCGGAAAGCGAAGGTTCGTTACACGCCCCAGGCTCCCAGCGCCCACCGATCCCAGGGGTGGGACGGCACCTCCCCGGAGGCTCTTCACCCTTGTTGTTTGCCTTGGGAACAGCTGCCAGCCAGCGGTTAGCCTCGGTTAGCCTCGCTGCCCGTCACTGAGCGGGCACCTCTGAAGGGCTCTGGATCTGCACCCCCAGCCGCCCGGCAAACACGGGACAGGCGAGGCACGCTGCACCGCGTGGGGAAACACGCCTTGCCGAGCCGGGGTTGGTTTGTACGCTTGCTTCGGTTTGAAAGCCCCGCCGGCCAGGCCCGCTCCCTGCTTTGGGATGGCGAAATGCTGGTGGTGACAGCTGCCACCTGCGTGCATCCTTCGCTGATGCATGAGGCCTGGACCGGGGGTCTTTTGGGGGCCCTGTCTGTGTATACAGATATATATGTGTGTGTGTGTGTGTATAGTACACATATAATATATATAATACAAATATATATATGAATATATACAATACACATATATATGTATATATCTCTGTATATATACTCATATGTACACATATGCATATGATATATACGTATATATATCTATACATAGATATGCCTATATCTGTGTATAGATACACAGATACATGTATGTGTATTATACATACATATATGTATATAAAATACACATATGTGTATTATATAAATAAAAAGATACACATACGTGTATTATATACACACATACATGCACCTTTGT
>VZSZ01007415.1:292575-325862 GCA_013398815.1 Ibidorhyncha struthersii
GGGGTGTGCCTCGGCGGCGCCCGGAGCCGCCCGCTGGGGGGTGAGTTCGGGTTGGGAGATGGGAGCCTTTTCGGAAAGCTACCTGCTGCCCGCCGGCAAAAGGAGGAACGGGCTGGAAACCCAGCAGTCCCAGCTCCTTCTCCTCCCGCCTCAAAGCTGCCTGAGGAATTTCCCCATGTGCAGAAGTGTAAATAGACTGGCTGCGCTTACATAAAGGCTGGGGAGATGGGCTTTCTGCTCCTGCCGCGGAGTGCCTGGGTGAGCCTAAACACATGGCTTTTGCCACCAGTTCCTTTTCGCCCAAACGCTCATCTTCTCAACGTGTCATCTTGTCTGCGCGCCTCTTGACTCTCTCTGTGTGCCCGAATCCTCCACGTCTGCATCTCCAGGGCAGCTGGGTGGACGTGTTGCCAGTCAGAACATGGTGAATATTTCATCTTTGTGCCGCACCTTCCCCCTCTTTGGGGGGAAGAGGGAGATAAGAGAGAGGCGGTTTTGCAAGTTCTCACATCTGGTGAACTTCTCAATTTTTCCTTTCTCTATATTCTCGTAGATAAGGCCCCCAAAGATAAGGTGTTAACACGGGAAAGGAAGGGAGATGGGAGGAGGTAGGGCATGGTGGTGCCAAATGGAATCGCAAAGGATGAGGATGGGCTTGCTTTCCCACAGCAGAAGGAAGCGATGTAGGAGAGAAAGGGGATGAAGTAATCAGAAGATGGAAGAGCGCCTACCTTTGCTGTCAAGGGAGGGGTAGGCTGAACTGAGAGGGTAACAGAGGAAGAGATACTTCTAGGGCAGCTGAATACTAACACCCTGTCATTTCCAGAGGCAAGAGTACCATTTTTGTTCATTTTACACAGTTCCTTTTCTACACCAGAAATTTATTTCCCTTCCATTTTGACAAATGCTAAATCGACTCTTTTGTGTGTCTGTGGATGTACTGAGGGAATGGAAAGCTTTGGCAGCAATCAGGACAGGAAGAGTAGTCATTTTTTTCCATTTTTTCCATATCGGTTACTGTCTATGCTTATCAGATATCAGCTCCTTGAAAGTATGCAAAGACACCGGTTGACCATTGTTGGGAAGGAACAAAGTGCATTGTGAAAAATTTGGAGTATTTTGGTTTTAGATAGGAAACAGAGGATGGGTCAGATAAGATCGCTGCTCCGTCTTGAGGCTGGAGTTGGGTCAGAAGGACTGAAGGGGTTTGGATGGGAAGATCTTGTCTGTCTTTTCCACTTGAAGATTCAGAGAAAAGCTGAAATAATGAAAGTTGGTGGGGGGAAGTGCTGGTGATTGTTTATGAAGGAATTAATGTTGTGTTCACTGCACGTGGTGTATATTCTCTCCATTTTAATTTGTTAAAACAGTTAATTCTGAGGGGTAGCAACTGGCAGTATAGCAAACAGTGCTTCCCGTACAGCTATAAGACGATGCCTTGTTTCGGGTGTTCAGAGGAGATACTGTTCATTTAGGTTTTGTTTTAGACCGGTGGGGCACATCCAAGATGCCACGGAAATCCAAGAGGAGTTTTGTCCGGTAGAAGGTCCTCCAGAGACTGCAGTATAGGAGTGAGCTGCGTAAACGTGACCAGGCTTCTTCTTTCTTACTCGAATCTCATGCAGGTGGAATCAGTTTTTAAGTGAACTATTTTATTTAACTTCCTTAATTATACTAAATGGGGTAACTGCAGGTATAGTACCTGCATTCCTTGCTCGAGGGAACGCAGTCCTGGGACTCGCTGATAAATGCTGCCCTGTATTTGTGCAGGCAGGCCCATGGCTTGGCAGCACAACAGCCAGGGCAGATGCCACTTGAGCTGTCACTGTCATGATGCGGTTTGCCAAGCAAGTGTGATGAGAAGCATTTAGTCTAGGGGCACGCTCACTGCCCTGGGAGCGCTGGAAAATGAAGAAGCGTTAAAGAGCTAGAGGGGACATTTGGAAATATGGGGCAAGCATCTCGGGAAGGAGACAAATTGAGGACAAATGGACAAACGAAGTAAGAGAGACAGAAACTGTCAGAATAAGTGGGCACCGGAGGGGACTGATTAACGAAAGGAAGTGACAGGCACAAAGTGGCAGTGAAAGAAATCAGCGCAGAGGAAAGCAGATCGTGGGCAAAGGTTGCCTGGGAGAGTGGGAAAATGCAATAGACAGGAAAGTAATGGTAAGGGCATTCAAGAAGGAAAATAAAGAAAAAAAGAAAAAGTCATCTTTGAAGCTGTTCTGATTAGTTTTTCTAGCCGGTTAGATTTTCTGAGACTTACCTACCTGCTGCGTATGGCAAACTCTCACTGAATTTGTGAGGGGCATCCTAGAGGCAAGTTTATCACGTTAGGTAGGATGGGAAAGGAGAAACTTTTCTTTAGGGTCTTCCTGCTCTTGCACAGTGTGAATTTCTGCTCCTATGTAGCATAAATTTGGATTTGTAATTGTTTTTCACTCAATCCCCTTCCTAAAATTTTAGATGAAGAAAGTCTGTATCTCCCGGGCTTCAAGAGTGAGAATTATATTGTTCTAGAATATTTATGTACATATATTACTACACCAGCTATGTTGTTTGTTTCGGGTTTTGTTAGTCTGCTCAATGAGATATAAGCAATCACAGTCCAGCAGCCACCAGCAGAGCTTTCTATTTGCCGTCTTTGTGAAATTTTTAAGTCTCAGTTTGCGAATCTTTTGAGCGTGCTCAAATTTTCAGTACAAAAGGAGTTAATGAAATAGTGTCAGAATAGTACCAGAGAGCTCTTTGTTACTGGCCTGAGATGAATCGGTCATTGGGTCAGATAACTGACTCTTAAGCTTAAGTACCAGAAAGGCAACAAGATAGAAAAGAGGAGTATGACTTGAGGTTGACTTATCTGCCAGCCCCGTTTTTCTGCATAAAGAAAGGAGTTCATTGTTTTAACAGAAATGTTTTCTAAAACGTTTCTACCTGGTGGTGACTTTTGTTTGGGCAGAAAACAATTAACTCTTCTTCTCACCTCAAAGTATCTCAGTGAGCTAGTCGAGATGAAACAGTGGTTTGTGTAACTGCAAAATAAGGAGGAGGCAGTGATGTCTGCTAAAATAATGCAGTTTGAGTAGGTGGCCTAACCTCTTGTCCTACCAAATGCATAGGAACGAGATCAGATTCATTCAAATGTGTACTTTAACAGTTTCAATGTCAGATAAGAGTAGCTATTATGGCACAAAAGTTATAAAGCTTCAACATTTTCACTGTCATTTTTATTTGGACACACTTAGCAGTTGGTGTCTGTTATGTCAGTGGTTTAAATTGCAATTTGTAGTCACCAAACTATAGTATTTACCTGGTACTGAATGTTTTCATTTTTGTTGCACATTTAAAATTGTGAGTTGTCTTGACCCGATTAAAATGATTACGTGTTTTCCGTCTACTGGAAAGAGCAATTGATTTGACAATGCCTACAACATCAGTCCTTATCAAGTAGGAGAGTATCATGCTTATAGAGTAGGACAGAATAATGAAAAATGTCATATTTGGGTGCAATTTTTGGAGCAGCTGGGGGTAGTTATTCCAGTAAAATACATGTGGTTTATGAGGGGAATGAAGTTATTTAGGGTGTTTTCTGTTGTTGTTGCATTGCCCTTTTTCTGCTCCTTCTCCAATATCCAACACGATAATTCCTCAGAGGAAGAGATAAGCCGTAAGAGCGACTTCCTCTGCCGCTCCCTTTTCCACATCGGAAACCTGCAGGATGACGAGGGAGTGACTTAGTCAAATCTGATTCACAGATATTTGCTTTTTAATTTATTTAGTGTTGGTGAAGGTGCCAAGCTGTGAGCTTTGGGAACTAAAACACCCTATGCCCGTAAACAGACCTTATGCTCACTTGCGCTGCAGGGACCGACGTACTGCAGGACCTATACTGTGAAAAGCCAGAACTGAGCAGATTTCAGGGCTATGCTGGCAGGAAATTAGTGGTAGCTTAGGGTCTAGTATATTGTGTTGCGGGGGAGGAGGAGGAGGAAATGAAGAGGCATGTTTAAGGTGACCTTTAGATAGCAGCCTTGACGAGTTGGCCAGTTTTTGGCAGAGGTGGCTGCGCTCTCTTTAAAGGATGTGTCCATTCACTAGTTATGGGTACAGAATCTCCACCAAATTATGCAGGTGCCTTTCTGTGAATGTATTGTTTTAGTTTGACAGTAAGATTTAAGGGGTTGGGGAAAGAGACAGATTTACACTTGAGTGTTTTTGGAGGTTAACTGTAGATCCTGGTGAGTTTCACTTTCCCATCGGTTTAAGCCTATCAAGACTTTTGTTTGTAAATAAGCAAAGTCAGTCAGGGGAAAAGAACAGGCTTGATTTAATCAGAAGCAAGTACATTGTCCTCAGATTATGCAGGGAAAAGGTAAATCAGCTTGGTAATGGAGCAGTCCATTTATGCACGTAGGTGTGCTATACTGTGGGAAAGTTAAATCTCCCGGCACCGAAGCCATCAGCGCTCATTCACCAAATGTAGTTCAGGGTAGAAAAAATTTAAGAGGCTTTCTTGTTTCCAAAACAGTGTGTGTTTTATTGGATCAGTTGAAACAGACCCAATAACTTGGAAACCTTCTTGTTTCAGAACAAATGAAACTCCAGTGATGTTGTGTGGACAGTGGCGATAATGGGTGTTCATCCATGCCCTCCACCCCTTAGGGTTTCATCTGTTTTCCATGGGTGGCTGTACACTGCTGTAGGAATTTCCGAAGAGAAGTGTCAGAGACAGGAGAGGGGACAGAAGCTGCCGGGAACCACTGGTAATGTTTTGCGAGAAACTGAAAATGAAGAAACAATGAAGAGCAGAAAATCCTTAAAGGAGAGGTGGCCAAATTTGAGGGCTTTGTTTAAAATTGACTGTTTATTCTCACTCAGAGAAGCACTTTAGCAGTGCCTGAGGCACTGCAACCCACTCGGTTGGTAATGTAAGAGCGAAGTGGGTGCCATAGCAGGCTCTGCTAAAGGGAGGGGGGTATCAGCCCAGGCAGAAGTAAAGGAAGGGGGGAGAAACTATGCGCTGAGAAAACGTCACCCTGAGTCTATGGACTAAACGCTGAGTAGAGCTGTACCTGTGGCTTGGTTGAGCTGCAGCTCCAGGCTCCTATGCCAGGGCAAAGAAGCTTTTACTGTAAAGCCACCCTGCGTTATAATGTCTTAAAATTGGAATCCTTTGTTTGACTGTCCGCCTGTTTGAGTCGTGAATCACTGTTTCTTCTGGTCGTTAGCGAAACAAAACTTAATTTGGCCTGGGCACTGTAGAGATGAAACATGATTGGTAATGCTGTATACACTCACTTCAGATGACTTTATAAATCCCAGATGAAATAATTTTGCTTCGTTCCAGCCAAGGCAGAGCACGGCATGTGCTCTGTAACGAGAGTCAGCCTTGCTGGTTGTTGGATGAGGCCCTGCATAACCCTCATCTGAAAGAATATGATTTCATGAGAGCAGATAAACTGTGGATTTTGAGTTGTTCATTTGCTTAGCTCATTAATTCATTCATTGTTTCTTGTTTATGCTCACAGTGGAGAGTTTTAGAAAGTTCTTCCCCCCAAAAATCCAATTATTGCTAGGTGACGACTTCTCTGATCTCTCATCCTCTCAGAAGAGAGGTGTATAATGAGTTCTCAAACTTGAGCTGAAACCATATAAATATTTAACCTTAAAAAAGACATTTTTCCTTTTGGCTATTAGCAAACCCAGGTATTCACCAAACAGAATTGAAGATTGAATTTTCAATTACATAGAAACCCTTCCCTCTCAGCTGTTCTCTCCTTAATGTTTGTCACTTTGATTAAGTGGTAGTCATCATCTTACAAGATAGAAAGGATGGGTTTTTTTGGGATCTTACCAATGATTTTAATCATAAAGCAGCAATGTTACAGACATAGGGAATCCAATTATACCTTTTCCTTTCTTTTAAAACAACCCTTTCTTCTGTCTTTTAATCCCACATTGTCCGTATTTTAGTTTTCTGTTTGGTGATATAATTATACTTTTGTTACAGAACAGTGTGAAATGTTGAGAGTCACTAGTTTTCTGTGTCAAGTTGAGCATGCACTGAAAAGTTTAATTTTTGGTTCTTTTCTGGTGAGCTCTGGGCTTGAAGTGCGGTGTTTTTAATAGAGATTACAGAAGCGATGCGCCGAGATGGCAACGTAGCGCCAGTTTTAACAGGATTTCTGTCCTAGTCCTCCACGTTTTGTAGGCAGGCAACAGGCAGAGAGCCAGTTCAACAAGTGGAAGAACCGGTGTCAGCTCTTGCCGGGGTCGGGGTCGGCTGCCTGTTGGCCGTAGCCCTGCCTGGGGGGTCCGCCGGCAGCCCCCCCTGCCCTGCTCCTGGCGAGGCAGGTGCCTGGGATGCTACGCAGGTTGTGAGCTTGGAGGACTTGAGGCAAGCTGGAAGGAATTAGGGAAGGCATCTCTCTGTGGGGTGGAAGACCCAAGGGGGTGAAAGGGACGGTAAATGTTTCACGTCAACAGAATAACCTCTTGAGCACAAAACTTGGGTTGAAAAGCTATCGGCTGACCAGGCTGTTTCCCACCATCTGCTCTGGAGAACTTTGGTCCGGTGGTGCTGGAGGGGGCAGATGTGGTGGGTGAGTCCCCCCAGGAGGTACGCCGCTCTGAGGGTCTCCTTCATCTCCCTGGCTCCTCGGAGAGCAGCGCTGTTTTCGGGGAACGGTAGATTGCGTGCTCTTGGGGGAGGCTGTCGGGGTGAAGCCCACCTCTCGCTGTGAGGGAGGGAGGGGTGCTCGATGGGGTGCAAACTCTCTCCTTAGGAGCCAGAAATGAACTCTGCGGAGAAACAAAAAGCACTGCAAAGTGAGACCATTGCAGAGGGATTCCTGGGGGAGCAGCGGGGAGGGACAGGGCCTGGCCCCCCATGGGGGAGCACCCTTGGCGGGGAGGTGGGGAGGGAGAAGCCCAGAGGTGGTGTTGAAGGAGCCTCCCCCTGCAGGGATCAGCGGCCGGCTCCCTTCTCCCAGGGCTGTCCTCCCAGGATAATAACGTGAAGAAGCATGGCATGAAAAGTCTGTGCGATGGAGAGCCGAATCGTTGGGGCTGTGATGACTGCGGTTAATTAAATAGGTGGCTCGTCTCTAGACAGCCCCAGACATCTGTCTCCATTCTTCACTTGTTTTTCTGCCGCGCTTCTATTTGCTTATCCAGAGTCAAAGCCCAGAGGACCTACAGATGGTCACCATTATTTTTGTCACTTGATGCAATTTTTTAAAGCTTTTTCATCGACCTTTTAAAAACAGATGTGTGTAAAAAAAAAAAAATAAATCTTTTAATAGAGCAACTCACTAGAGATCTTCTGTGTGGATTTAGATTTAATTTTAGTCTTTAGTGGCTGGGGTTTAATTTTGTCATTTTTTTTAAAGCCAAGTCTCTCTTGTAGCCGTATCATTTTTTTTTGTATTTTTCTTTAAATAAACTTTAAAGAATCTCTTTGCATTCCTAGTCTGGCTTCTTTGGAACCTCAGAAATCATTGCATGCCAAAACATTTTCTGTGTTTTGGATCGCATACCTGTTTTTGCATAGGTTTCTTCATGATTGCAGGATGCTAGTGTTGCGTGGGCTGAAATTGGGCTGTGGGCTTTCAAAAATAAAATCTGCAGCAGAAAAGTCCAAAATTGTTAATGATTTTTAAGGAAGCCACAGGATTGCAGACAAAACTTTGGAGTTGTGAGCAGTAACTGCCTGCACAGAGTCAGGATCATAGATAATAGCTGATTATTAAATCAAATTATATGGACTTCTAAACTTCTAAAACAGCTGCAGACAGGTGGTTTTTTTTCCACAGTCTCCACATTAAACGTGGAGTGCCCTCTCCAAATATCTTTTAACATACTTTTTGAGTCATCTCTGGAAATTTTACCATAAGAAAAGCCAATTTTGGTCTGTATTATACACTTGAAAAATGTTCTCAGAACACACTTCTTAACACAACATTCTTTTCTTTTGTTACTTTATTTGCAGGTCAAAATTTATCTGGTTCATTCAAATTAGTGTTGTTTTATCCATCCTGTAGAAGATGAATACGATGCCGAACAGAAGCAACCTCTCTTCCTTTCAGAATGCTGGATCAGGTAGTCCATTAATAAAAATGAAGTTTGTTTGTAAATGTAGTGAGATCTTCCAGAATTTGTTATTGATTTTGGTCCTTTAATTCTCCTGGCACGTGGATAAGATCAGTGCTCTGTTCTCTTTCCATGTCTAACTCCATTCACCAGCTGAAATAAGGCCACAGCTGGATACGCTGCGGACAGCCAACCCTCCCCCATCAGTTTAATGCCTGGATGGAATAGATACCAGTGACCCCCAGCTAAACAAGTCAGGGAAGGAAGAAAAGGAGGGGGGGGGGCAAATAAAAAAGGAAAGGAAGAATTTCCTTCTGTGTTGCTCCAGGCAGCAAATACTTTGCTGAACAGAGGAGCCTTGCATGGCACGCTGAAGGTTACCGAGTGAAAGCTGGGGCTGACCTGGATGCAGGATGGGTTCAGGGCAGGCTGCGTGCCGGAGCTCCCGGCCTCAGTCCCGATAGCCGCATGCGAAGGCAGCGTCAGCCAGGACGTGTAACGCATCCTGACATATTCACAAAGTCTAATCCCAAACATTACCCTAAAAATAAACAAAACAAACAAGATCTGGTTTGTGGGAAGCAGCTACGGTTCAGCTAAACATGTGCTGTCGTCCATTTGGGATTTAACTGTATGATTGCGGGCACTGTGGTGCTGGAACCAAAAACGCAGAAGAACTGGCATAAGGTATGGTAGAGAAAAGTTGAATCTGAGTGGCCACACGAAGGTGTCGTGGCCTTTTCTTACTGTACTTGTTTGGATTTCAAATACAATGAACTCTTCATTGCTGTGGTGAACAGGGCTGAAAGTTTCCATGAGCTAACTTGTTTCTTGGCAAGAGCATCCTGTCTTTTTAGGATTAAATGTGCCCTACTGGTGTTGCAAGGCAGTAATAAACAATTATTAATGTCCCATTAATGTGTCTGCTAAGCTATTTATATAGGAGCCAGTGGAATTTATGCAAAAACATTTGAACTTCAGCTGTGTTCAAGTTATGATTTGGACAGTACAATTTTGATATGAGATTAGCTTTCAATTTTGAGAGAGATTTGGAAGAAGGAAGGAGAAAGAGACAAGGATGGAAACTAGGTTCTGTTCTGCAATGGAAGGCTAAGTATACAAGGCAAGATACATTGTACTTTATATCTGTGCTTTTAAATAACTTTTACATCTTGTTCTTCTTCCTTATAACACCGCTAATATGATGAATGCTTGATCTTTTCCAGATGATTTTGTCTTGTTCTGACAAGAGTTCCGTTGAGCGTGACCCACGCTCATCCTTTTGTTCATTTGAACTTTGTCATTGCTGTTGATCAAACGTTTTGAAAATAGCTAAAAAATGTCAGGTAAAATGTCAAATTATAAGAAACTGCAGTTTCACTGCTCACAGCGGTGATGGTCTGACTGAGCTCTGTGAACTTACTGGTTCAAAGGCAACTTCGATAGTTGTATCATCATAACAAATGTTAAAATCACAGCAAATAAAATCACAGTCAGCATAAAAATATTGAATTCTGTGTAGTGGTAGACCTGAGGCTTGGTTTTGAAGCTGCAAGTTAATGTTTTTGGCCACTGCCAGAGCTTGTAATTAACACGTGCTTAGCCAGGTCCACTGTGCTCAAGAAGGTGTTTGATTTTTCTTTTAATTCTTTTTTTGTTTGTTTCCTCCCCAGTAATGCTAACGCTCTTTATCTTCTGCCTATTCAATTACATTATTAATGATGGTTACCTTTGTTCTTAAACGTACGGGTTTGTTCCTTAAGAATTGAGGAGAATGCGTTGTTACACGCTTAGACTTAACCACAGCTTGCGTAGAGGAAGCCTGTGCAACAGAGGTCTCTTGAATGATGCCCTGGACAGTAATGAATTCCAGGGGGTTTAGCATTGTTAGCAAGGAAAGTCCCAGAAACAAAGACCCACTCAAAGAAAGCGTTGCCATCTTCCACTGGATATCTGAACCTAGTGATCCTCAATGAAACTGGGTCCTCTCAGCTCTGCTGGGGGGCGGGAATCCAAGTTTTGTGTCTAGGTTCGTATAATTGTCTGAAGTAGTACTTGGAAGAGGATTAAAGTATTGCCTCCGAGGATTTTAAAGGCCCTTTACACGTTCAGATGTTAGGTTTTCCTGCCAAGTGACAAGCTGAGATGAGGTTTCTCAGTGAGGTGGCTGAAGTCACAGGTGAAATGTGACTGAGCCAAGAGTAAATCCCAGGTTTGACCATTATTTTCAGAACCAACACTCGCTGGCACTGCAGGAACTGACACCGAAGAGTGCTTTATTAGTTTGAAGCACAGCCTAGCACATCCAAGGAGCTGCTGAAAAGTGTTAATGGTGCCATTCCTACATCAGCTGAGGTCTGAGTGCAAGCCTGCTGGGGGTCCTGTTTGTCTCCTGCAGTGACTGACACTGTTAGGAGCTGAATTCCTTTCTTTCTTTCGGCAAAGTGGGGCTCAGAACTGTAGGCTGGAGCTTGACACATCATTGAACCGTAACGTCCACCACAGTAAAGGCTTTTTTGGGCTGTGTCATCTTCCAGAACATAAATTACAATTCTGAACAAGTGTTAGGACCTGGAACCTTAAACCCCTGTTGTTTTTAATGGTCTTGTGTTTTTGTTGTTGTTTTGAATGAAGTCATGGAGCCTAGCATTATACTTCCTTAAGGCTGTCTTTTAACTAAAGTGCTCTTTGTAGATGTAGCTACAGCTTTGTATTTTAAGACCACTGAGCTGAAACACCTTGTAAAAAACGGGCCTCAATTTTGTATTTTTCCATGAAGCTTTGCACGACAGTCCTCAGAGTAAGCAGAAAGGTGACAAACTCCTACTGAGCTTTGAATCGAGCTCATTAGTGTATTGGGGCTCAGATGCACTAGCTGCACAGGTTAAAAGGAGAGGTGGTCCAGAGCAGTATCTTACGTTCTGTATTCTGAGCCCTGAGAGACCTGCGTTCAGTTCTTTCCTCTTGTCTGCTTTGCGTCTTCTCCCTGCACCTCAGTTCCTCAGCTGTGAAACATCAGGACAGTAATGCTTCCTTACCTCATGGACGTCTTAGTAGGCTCAGGATTATAAAGGCTGAGCCACAGACTCCTGCAATGGACAGGAGACCAGAGAGTGTAGCCTCTTGCCAACCGTGTTGCGATTTGTGGTGTGAATTTGGTGATGTCTCTCTACTCCTTCTTTTTTAGTCTCGATCTTTTGCAAAAACAGAGATGGGAAAGTTGTGCATCCCCTCCTTTGCTTAATGATCTGAGACACATTTATTACAAGCACAGAAATTATTACAAAAGTGGTCTTTTCAAGTTGATGTGCAGGCATGCACATGCGAGAGGCTACTTACTTGCTAAAAACTTTTTTTTCTTGTTTTCTCTTCCTTACAGAGTCCAGTAAGATTATGGCAGAGTATAGCCACACACAAAACCAGATGGAATTACAAAATGCTAGTTTGGGAAAGGCTTCTGTGGCGAATTCCCTTGAAAATGGTCTCCAGGATATTATGGAAAACCTCAACCCAAAGAAATATTCATCAAGTCTCAAATTTAAAACAAACGGGGACTATGCTGGCTCATATTTAACCCTTTCACAACCTATGCCAGTTAAACCTAATCCTTCCTCCAGTGTTAAAAATACACACTCTATTACCAAAATTCAAGGAGGCAAGCAGTTCCCCTGTGAAAGCCCATATCTTCCAGATAAAAGCATCTCTGTAAAGCACTTGGGTTCCATATCGGGCACATCTCCATCCCTCAGCGGGTACAGTTTAGGAAGGACAGACTTTGATATTCATTCCAACAGAGAAAATGAAAAATCCCTTGGACACATGGATAAGTTTCACTACTCAAAGTACAGTCAGAAAAACAAATCGTACGATAATGTCTACTTCCCAGGAATGCTGGAGACGAAGAAGATCTCGGGCTCTCTTCTGACCATGTGGAATGGAAGCTCAGGGAACGAGCTGATGCTTTCGCCTGCTAGCAATTCGGGAGCAGCCAGCATGCCTTCTAGCCCAAAACAAGGCAGGAGGATGAATATTGAAGACAGCCTGGCCCTTCACATAAAACCAGTTAAGCACAAGGATGTGATGCTGGAGACTCTGGGTTCACGGCCTAGAAAATACTCCGGTGGATCTCTAAGTCATATGGGAATGTACAGTCGTTCCCTACCCAGACTTTATAAATCAACAGAAAGCCAGCTGGTGCCATTAAGTTTGCCCCCCAGAAGCTCTCTGGGTAATACTAAAAGGAAAAAACTTGGAGAAAAAGATCTACCTCAGAATGCTTTAGATGCTGATAATTACCTGAATTTTTCTTCTTGCAGCTCAGGGGTCTCACCACACGCAAACTCAGTCTCTGGGAATAATCCCTATGCCAGTTCAACTCTTAGCGTTCCTGCAAGCCCTCGAATCGCTAAAAAAATGCTTTTAGCACCTTCTTCCCCATATCTTTCCGATGATTTTGATAGACTTGGACTCTCAGGAACAAGTCCCAGTAGTTCTTTCTCCCCAGTGGATTTTGACAGGTCGTTTTCTGTCCGAAGAAACCTTTCCACCAGTTCTGTGGAACTTGACGACCCAGAGCTGGAAAGTTACAGACAGACGCCAAACTCACTGCAGACGTCCATGCGAGAGCGGAAGAACAGCATTAGCTCCATTTCAGGAAGAGAAGACCTCATGGACTACCACAGGAGGCAGAGGGAAGAGCGGCTTCGGGAGCAGGAGATGGAACGGCTGGTAATTTTTTCTCTTCCTTTTAGTTTTTTGTGGCAGTTAGCATTTGCAAAATGTCCATCCCAGGTCTAGCCATCAGGAGGGTACAGCAAAGCGTAAGCTGCCGTGTTTTGAAATTCAGGTGTCGCCTGCTTCATGTGCCGTGTTCGTTATCGCAGCCCATGAAGCTAACGCTTAAATAGCGTGCTGCTGTAACAGCTGGGGTAGACGGTACCATTCAGCCATCTTAAAAAAATGTTAGTACCCCATGTAAATTGCGTTCAGTCATCCTGTGGCCTCGGTCTCTCTGTGTCTACGTACATAAAACCCACAAATTGCACTGCAGGGATCCAGAACTTTTTGTTTTAGATGATGGCACTGTTTTGTGGTAAGTGGGTAAGAAAAAAAAATGAGACTTCACTATAAGCTGCTCAGTCGCGTGTGCTGCGGAGTCAGGTATACGTTGGTGTGGGTTCAGCATCCATCACCAGAGCTTTCTCTGCTTGGTTGTGGTTTTTCCTTCTGAGTATTTTCATTAAAATATGGGCTTTCTTGCTTCTCCCCCTCCCAAAATGGAGTGTAGCAGAGGGGGACAGACTTTCTCTCTTTGTCTCTAGTCGGTGTAAAGCAGCTCACACTGCTTCAGCTCGGGATTAAACGTGGTAGTAAAATGTAATTTATGTATTATTGAAACAACTTTTGGGTAGGAAACCAAAAAAGGGCTTCAGAACACACAAAGATGGTTGAATCAGTGTCTTATTGAAACTGTCTCTGAAAGGATACTTTGTATTTCTTTGAAGAAAGTTTTCTCAATGGCTACGAGACTCTCTGACCTTATTAAAATGCATTCATATTGTACTGATTTTATCGTCCCCATAGAAACCGAGGTCGCTAGATGCACCGATTCCTATTACTGAGCCTTACTAATACTTAGTAACTCTTAAAAAGGTCTTTACATTTGTGTGCTTTAATTCAAGTCTTTATGGATTTGAGCAAAATGGGGGGGAGGATAGGATACTCTTAAACCTGTCTGGTTTGCATACAGACAGTGGGTCTGCAGGGGAGGTCACTTCCCGGGCAGGCCAGGGTGAAAAGCTGTGGGGAGGCGGGATGCGGGGACAGCGGGATGTGGGCGCAGGGGCTGCCCGTTGGGGACCACTAGCCCCTGTGCAGGGCCACCTCTCCCATTTCGAGCCGCGCCTGCGAGCAGGTTCAGCTGAAGGATTGGAACCCGTTCAGATGCCTCTCCCGCCTGTCTCACCTACGTCCTCGATGCAAGTTGGCGAGGGCCCTGTTAGGTGGGCAGGAGCCTGCCTGTCCGTCCCCGATCCGCTCAGCACCGTAGTCTGCAAGATACACGCTGTTGGTCTGCAAGATGTGAAAATGTTCCTCTTTGCATGCTTAGAGCGGGGGCTGTAGAGTGGAGGCGCGGGTGCGAGGGGGCGGCAGGCACTGCCCCTCTGCCCCATCGGTGAGCGGCCCCTGCCCTGCCTCCCCCCCCTTTGCCCCCCAAAACCTCCACTGGCTCCCCTCGAAGCTGCGGCTTCTCGGTAGCAGGGGCCAGGCTGCCCGGGGTGAGGAGAAAGGACTGGGCGGCTTAGGAAAGGTTGTTGGGCTTGCCCACTTAAAAGTGGGGAGCGTCGGCAGAACTGCTGGCGGGTTGTTTCTCTCTCTTCTTGCTGCCTTCTCCCTGCCGTTCCTCCGCTCCTCTTGGAAATCTCCTCCCTTCTCCCTAGATCCTGTTGTTTTCTGTGTGCAAAGTTATGTTTGCTTCCTATCAGAGGGTTTTCCAGACAGTTGTGCTGTAAAACCTGAGATAATCAGTCATAAAAGACAATGTAATAAAGCGTATTTGTATTTCAAAGAGCACCGCTTTTTTTTTTTTTTTTTTTTTTNTTTTTTTTTTTTTTTTTGTGGTGAGGGATGGAAGGTACGGGGTTGTTTCAATATTCAGTAATGCTAAAACGTTTTATATTTGGATGTAATGACTACTTCCCCCCTGCCCCCCCCATTTATTTTCTTGCTGGACAATACATCCTTCAAGTCCTGATTCTTTAAAAAGAGAATTTGCCTACTGTTTTTCCAAGCGTGTTAAAGTTTTTGAAAAAAGACAATGTTTTGTGTGTCGCATCTGATTTGAACATGAAGGAATTTCCTCCTGCTTGAGTTCATCTGCTGTTCAGGATCCTGCTCAATGTTTTTTTTTCCCCTTGTTAGAGCTGTCTGGTGGAAGTGTGGAATCTCAGGAGAGTGCCTCCTTCCAAGGGTTTGAGAGTCCAAAAAATGCCATAAATGGGGTTTTAGATCTCTGAGGAGAAGGAATATATTTAAAAATAATAATATAATAATCATCATCATCATCCACGCGTCAGCTCTTTGTACGTTAGGGCCTGTCCTGTTTTGGTTTTATTTTTGTCTTCCTGTGTGGATCTAGTCATGGCTCTGTCCAAACAGGGTCTTCATAGATCCAGCCTGAGCTTCCAAAGAGCAATTTTGTCTGACCTCGTGTACCGTGAGATGAACAAAGGTTAGAGAAGCAGGTCTGCTCAGGTCTCTCTTTTTTGGGGCTTGGGGAAGGTGTGAATAAAAAAAACGACTGAACAATCATCCATGGACAGCAAAACTGTGTGCTTTGGCTTTTCAGTGCTGAGTAAAAGTTCAGATTAAGTAGCTGGTAGGTAAAGGGCAGGGCAAACGTAGTCTCTCTTTGCACAGTATTAGACTATTGCATGCTGTGGTTTTCGAAGCAAGGTAGGCAGAAGAAAAGTGTAGGACTACTCGGAGAACTTCATCAGAAATGTAAGCCTCCTTTTTAGAGGATTAGACTGCTCTATGGCCCAGTTACAAACTGGAGAGCATCATTCGTTGCACCAGCGCTGCCCCTGTAGCTATCCTGCTGGCACAGAGTGGTTCTTGATAGCTGCTATTCACCTCTGGATTATTTTTTGGGTTTGTTTTTTTTTTTTAAGTAAAATCTATGCGCACATTGTAAGCTGCCTAGTATCTGCCCTTGGTCTCTTCTATTTACTTTCACTGGTTTTCTTTTTCTTTCCCATGTAAATTATTCTGAGTTTTTACTTGTGCTTGGTTTGCTTTTTAAGTGACAGAGGCTCCTCTGAAAGTTTGCATTTTGAGCTGCTGCCATGGCCTGCATATGAAGCCAGATGATCTGCTGTCATTGCTTACAGAAATAAACAGAGAATTAAAAAAAAGGTACAAATGGTAAAAATACACATTGCAGGTTCTTTTTTTTTTTCAGAATGATTTAAACGTCTGAGTTTTCATTTGTTCCCATGCATCAAACAGAAAAGACGTGTGTACTTGTGTAGGATTTGGTGTTTCTCCCTTTCTCTTTCTTTTGATTTGCCTTCTCTGGCTGGGTTCCCCCAAACTAGCTTCTATCTTGCCAGCCCGTTCCTCTGTGACCTGGGGAGCGGGAGGAAACAGAGTTCCCGTTGCTGCCATCTCTCCGGCATTACTGGGGACTGGTGGGCGGTGGGAGCAGGTGGGACGGCACGAGGTTGCTGCTGGGGCTCTCACAGGCAGCGGGGCTGGTGGTGGGTCACGGTCTGCTTCTGGTTCCTTTCCAGCCCAGCTGACCAGACATCGCATCTTACCGTCGGGAAGTGTATACAAAGTTTGCACAAGTCCAAGTCGAAGTTAGCTATTGCTGAAGCTAGCCCAGGAGCCTTATAAAGAAGGAAAAAAAAGTATCCCTGTGATCTAAGAATATTCAAAGACATTCAGTTAGCTATTGAATTTTATTTTTTTTTTTTTTAAAGAGGAAATCTCACTCTTTTTTTCCTATCTGAGATAAAAGTCTAACTGCGGTAGCTGCTGGAACTGAAGGGCAGTCTTTCTCTTCAGCCCATGGGGAGGTTGGGGGTGGAACGGCACAGGCAACATAGATAGATATTAAGGCCATCTGTTTTGTTTGATTACCTGCTCATTTGAACAGCACCGAACTTGATTTTTCTACTGCTAGTTTTTAGGCAGTACAACGTATTTCCTCTAGATGGTGGTAGGTACTTAAAATTTACACGTGCAGTGTCTACATGATACCTTCCATAGTCCCGCCGGCCATACGGATCTGTAAACATACGCTTGTTAATAAAGTTTTACTAGATGCAGGAATCGGGCTGGGATAGATTTCAGCTTATATGACCAATGCCCAAACAAGCAGTAATAAAATTCAAGGAGTTTATTTCATAGTCCAGTTTTTCACAGTCAGAAGAGCATTGAATTTCATTAAGTTTATTCAGCAAGTAGGAAATAATACAGAGTATCCTTGTGCCTGGTTTGCATTGATGCATTACAGTTTAGTAAGATGTGCCCGTGTGAGGGGAAAATGAAATGTAAATAATTTGGAATTTTCAAGGTGGTACTGCTTTAAAATTATGGTTAATCGAGCTTCTGCAAATCTGCCATGCTGCTTGGAAAAACCTCATATATATGCTTTATAAATTTATACCGGCACTGTGTCTTTTTAGAGACCCTTTAAACATAAAGTACCCAACCTGTACGTAAAAGTGTAAGTGACTTTCCTCTTACAGGAACCCCAGCCAAGTAGACAAAGGCTAGATCAAGGTAATTTTTCCCACCGCTAGTATTTGAAAGTCTCTATAGTGTTACAGAATAGCTACTTAACATCAATTTAGTTTAGTAAATGAACAAGTGCCATATAATAGGGTAAAAAACCCCCGCAGAATAGAACTAATACTGATGAGACAGCAAATTTTCAGGAAGGTTCAGTTTCAGTTGTGTTCCAAAATATTTCTGTGGGATCTTTAATAATCCAGAGTGTGGATTACATATACTTAATTTTTGCAGCTTTAAGTTTTACGCAAATGAACGATATAAGCCAGGAAGGAATCGATTTCGGGAGACCTAGTCTCATTTACAGGACTGAAGTGCTGCCCTGGAGCTCTAGTCTTCAGGCTCCTGCCCTCCTCGTCGTGATTTGAAAAGGAGCGCCTGTATAGGTACTGTAGGGGCAAAAGGGCACTGGTCTGAACAAAATGCGGTCCTTTGCTGACGACCCGGACTTGTGCTTCTGGGTGCTGCGAGGTAGTAATTCGCAAGCGCATGCTGTTATTTTGGAAGCCGACGGCGTTTCCTCAGGAGCCGAATAGGTGCCTGTGGATAGATAGGGGAGCTAATTCCTCAGAAAGCCGTCTGCTCGGTTCCTCCCTGGAGGCTGGCTCTACGCCATGCCACTCGTCTCTTCTGCTTTTGCCGCTCCTTTCCTTCTGTGCCTGCACCGGGAAGGTAAGGACGAGGCGTGCCAGCCTGGTCCCCGCTCCTGGTCCTCTGCTCCGAGCCGAGGTGGTCTTTGGAGGCTCCTCTGAGACGCACGTGAGATACGGGCGTTTTCTCTGAACTCTGTACTGCTTGTGGTAACCTCAGAGCCAAAGGACTAACTGTAGCAAAACAAGGACTGCAAATGAGAAAAATAAATGAGGCTGGAGTGAGAAACTGGTGGGAACTGGAGGGAAGGGGAAAGACAGTTGGCGAGCTGTTCTCAGATGCAGTTAAAGTCTAGCTTTGAAATGAGCTTCTCGCTATCCGACAGGTGTGAAATCACCAGCTCCTTAGAAATGCAGGAAGGAAAGAGAAACCTTTCTCCTGCCTCTCACCCATGCATGTATTTGTAAGAAAGAAAGATTGGGGGGTTTCTGCTGCTCTCTTCCCCGGGCTGTCTGCTTCTTTCCCCCCCATCCTTTTTGACAAGCTGCTGCTCCAGCCTTTTACTGTGAAGCTGGTTTGTTTGCCTGCCTGTGAGGTTTTTTTTAAAGAGCAATGGGGAAAAAGTGCTGTTCTTTGGTAGCCAAAAAGAGCAACAACCTCTTCCTCAGGCACAAGGAGCCCTGGCTGCACAGACTGGCCATAATTCTCGTTAGCATTGGTTGCAAAGGATAGACTGCACATGTATTTTTAATGAAATCTGGGGTTATCCAGTTGCTAATGGCACTTATCTAAAAAGCTTTCTGCTTGCCACAGCTGATTAACTGAGTCTTGCCTTGGTATCTAGATACGGCATCGCCTCTACACGTTCGTAAAAATCATATACGTGACATGCAGCAGATGAACAAATCCAGGAATCACTGACATGGTTGCTGTTAAAAAAGTGGGAGATGTTTATCTCTGCTATTTCGCAATATTTTTCTTCACAGCGTGCCAGGGATGTCTCTTAATGTCATTATAAATCAATAACAGAGGAGATTATTGTCCCCTTATCCCGCCCTTCTCCTTCAGCACCTAAATTTGCCGCCATCCATAGGTGGTGTGTAGCTTTGCAAAGCCAGGAGTGGTGAAACTGCTCGGGCAGAAGGTGCACAAGAGACCCGTGTCCCCCTTTTTGGAGCAGGTAAGAGATCTGCTGAAAATACATGGAGATGTTTTAGTCTGTTAGAAAGGACATTTTATGGGGAAATACGCTGAAGGGCTTACAAGGCTTGACTCGACACCCCTCCCTCCCACCAGAGCCAATTTTAAACCAGTTTCCTTCTTTTGACGTACCTTTTTTTTCCCCTCTGCTATGTTCGGCATCACAAATAACTTGTGTGGTATTTCTTGCAAAATCATAGACCAGATTTTACATGTGCTACTGCTTTTGCACTTTTCATTACAGGGGTGCTTTCCTAGCTTGCTGCTTGACTCAGAAATTTATGCTGGAAACAGTTAAATGCAGGTGTGCTGGAGCTGGAATGAGTTGGCCGAGATGAAATGATGAGAATAGAGCGTATAAAATAACCACAGAGCTTCCTGTCCGTAAGCCTCTCGGCACATGTCAAAATAGAAGTGAGAGATATCGGTATTTCTGTAACGTGCCTGAAAGTTCATCAGGAATTTTTTGAAGACTGGCAGAGGTTTTCCTGCAATTTTTAAGCTTTCCTGAGCATCTGCGACTTGGGGAAAAAAGAATCCTNTTTTCTGACTGCTCAGCAAAGGGCAGGTGTGCAGTGAGAGCCCCTTACCTGCACGCTTGGGCTAGGATGAGCGGCGGCTGCGCTTTGAAATTTGCCATTTCCTATTATTATTGAAGGGACGGAGGCTTGGCACGGGGTAACCCGATAATACCCTGTTGTTGCAGGGAAGGATGGGACTTCACGTCCTGATTCTGTGCTTCCCATCTATAACCATTACGAGGGCTGTATGAGAGGGCCAGGCCCGGTGCCGTCACAACAGGGAGAGCTGCATAATTACCGGCGATCCCAGCCAGCACTTGCACAGCGCTTTAGGAATTGGGTTGCGTGGCCAAAAGGCTGAGTAAGAGGGAGAATAGCGGCGTTGGAGGGGTAAGGGAACAGGCTTAGGGTCTGGCAGCGGTTGCGTGGAGGGAACGAGGCTTTGGGGAGTTATAATTACGTCGATCATTTGGGGTTGAAGGATGTCTGCAAGAATCTGCTGGACCCATTTCGTGGAAAATACAAGCTAGCAATTGCTGCCCCGCAGCTGCCCCAGGCTCTGTTATTTCAGCGGCTCGTCCCTGCCGATGCCATCACAGGAGGCTTCAGAGGAAACCTGCAGTGGGAACCTGGGAATAAGCTGCCCGAAGGCAAAATTTCTGTCTCGCGGCGCTCTCTGGGTTGGGTGGTGCTTGGGAATGGATGGGTTCAGACGGGGTCTCCAGCTCAGAAGTCCAGCTCTTCGCTGTGGGTGGTGCGGGGTGATGTCAACGTGCCGTGCGTACAACTGGGTCAGAAAAGAAGATTGAGGGGGGATCTTGTTAATGCTTTCAAATACTTGAAGGGAGGATGCCAGGGGGATGGGAGCAGTCTTTTTTCAGTGGTGCCCATTGATAGGACAAGGGGTAATGGGCACAAGCTTGAACATAGAAAGTTCCATCTTAACATGAGGAGGAACTTCTTTACTTTGAGGGTGGTGGAGCACTGGAACAGGCTGCCCAGAGAGGTGGTGGAGTCTCCCACTCTGGAGACATTCAAAACCCGCCTGGACGGTGTCCTGTGCAACCTGTTGTAGGTGACCCTGCTCTGGCGGGGGGGTTGGACTAGATGATCTCCAGAGGTCCCTTCCAACCCTGACGATTCTGTGATTCTGTGATCTCTCGGTAGCTGTATAAAAAGCTGGGTGCTGGTAAACCAGTGCTAAATTTTCATAAAACTCCAGTGGCTTGCTGCCGGGAAAGGGCAGGCAATGCACGACGCCAGCTGCTTTGCTTGAGCCTTGTTATCACTTGCTGTTGGGCACAGGGAGCAGTAGGACTGTCAGAAATAGCTGCTTTGTAAATCATGTTTGCAGATGTAATGCCAGGTAGAGCTTGGAAAGTGAATATGTCTGCAGTGGTTCCTGGGGAAGGAGGCTGAGGATTTTGAGTTTTTTGGCTTTCTTTTTAAATACTACTAAAAATAAGAAGCATTTTCTAGAAATCAGAAATGAGATCATTAGTGCAAGTATTAATGCCAAGCATGGAACTCTCACAGTGGTCTTTTTTCCAGCAGAATTTTCAATAGGCTTATGGTAAGCAATTTTCTATTTACATTATTTTTCTTCTTTAGCAAAAGAAACGTGAAATTACATGAGAGCATTACCTCTTAAAAATGAAAAGGTAAAAAAAAATTATCTACAGTAGAAAGTACAGGAAGCTATGCATACAGTAAAATAAAACAAATGTAGCTTTCTGATACTTTTTATAAAGTATTATAGGATCTAGAAATCCTTTGGGAATTAATTGTCTATAACAACTCGAAGCACATCAGGTCAAATTGGTACAGCTATGCAGATTCTCAAGTTTGAAATGGTAGTATGAATCCACAGGGAATTTGAGTTAACTGGTAAGTAAAGATTTCCCCCACTTCTGTGCATTTGACATCTGTTGTATTTTAGATGTGATACCTCATTTTTCTTTTAATGATTAGGGGATTGGAGCATCTTTCTTATGAGGAAAGGCTGAGGCACTTGGGTCTTTTCAGTCTAGAAAAAAGAAGACGGAGGGGGATCTTATCACTACTTACAAATACTTAAAGGGAGGGTGCCAGGTAGATGGGAGCAGTCTTTTTTTCAGTGGTGCCCAGTGACAGGACAAGAGGTAACGGGCACAAACTTGGGCATAGGAAGTTCCGTCTTAACATGAGGAAAACTTCTTTACTTTGAGGGTGGTGGAGCACTGGAACAGGCTGCCCAGAGAGGTGGTGGAGTCTCCCCCTCTGGAGACATTCAAAACCCGCCTGGATGCTGTCCTGTGCAATCTGCTGTAGGTGACCCTGCTCTGGCGGGGGGGTTGGACTACGTGATCTCCAGAGGTCCCTTCCAACCCTGACCATTCTCTGATTCTGTAATGCTCCTAAACTGCGTGGTCTTCCCCCAAAAAGGAATCAGAGTTAACAAAACAGAAAATCCCATAAAGTCAGGAATGAGTGAGTTCATGGAAAATCTGTGCGATATTTTGCAGCTTGGTAGGGGTATAGCATAAGTGTAAAGTGGAACAATTAGTGATTTATACAGTGAGCTCACTGGACCTGTGTACGTGCAAATGGGGCTATGGTTAAAACCTGAATAAACAATATTAATATTAAAATTTTCTACATTGGAAAGATGCATAAGTGTTAGGACAGCTTATTTAACTAGCTATTCATTTCTCTGAAATGTACTTTTAATTTTTTAAGTTCTTCTTCCATGTTACCTTTGATTCTTCATCTTGCACTGTAATTTATTTATGTATATCTGTTTATTACCTCTAAGTACTAGAGACATACATGGAACTGGAGGACTTTAATCCTTCACTCAAAAAAACCCCAAACCCTAACCCCCCAAACCCCAGCAAATTTTTGTTAACCTTATCTTTACTTTAGCTCACATGTGACACTTAGTGCTATTATCTTTTTTTGAACTAGGAACGACAACGGTTGGAGACTATCCTCAACCTGTGTGCAGAATACTCCAAATCTGACAGCGACCCTGCTGCAGCTACAACAGTTGCTGATGTTCAAAAAATTAACAAGGAACTCGAAAAACTTCAGCTCTCCGATGAGGATTCGGTGTTCGAAGACTCCCAGATGAATCTGGAAACGAGGTTCAGAAGCCACTTGAAATCATCTGCCAGCGATTCGGATTTCTCAGAGCTGAGCAACCACAGTCGCGGCACCGCTGCTTTCCTTTCCCCTAGAGGGCTGAGAGCCGACGAGCACTTCAACGAAAGCGCAAAGCCTCCACCTTTCACTGCTCCAGGCTTCCTGAAGGATGCCACCGAATCATCCTACCTAAGCATCACACCAAAGGTAACGCTGTGTTGGAGGAAAGGGTACAATCCAGGTCTGACTGCTTGAAATCCTCCTCTAGGAGTCAACTGTTGTGAGAGGGGCCATGGGCAGGATGGCTTAGGTGTGAGAACTAATCTCAGACCTAACACAATTTAGCAGCCAGCAAAAGGTTATTTCATTTTCTGTGGAAGCTCTTGGTATTGGATGTCGGGGTTTTTTCAGGGGGATATACAGTTCAGAAAGAGTTTTAAGATATTTTAGGATTTGCTTAAACAATTACAGCTACTTAAATAAGGAAGTTTTCAGGAACCCTGCTTGACGCCATGCTGGGATGTAGGAGGGAAGAGAAGCTCTACCCTCTTCTCCCACCCTGGGCCTCCTGCCTTCTGTAAGAGGAGAATGTTTTCTTGTGGGCAAACCAGAACAGTCGCACAGCAGGTGAAGAGGAGTTGCCTGAGCCGAATTCACTGTCCTGTCTCCTGTCCCAGGGTTGGACCTGAGCCGCTTGTCAAATCAGCTGTTGCCTCTCCTGGGCTGCGCGGCGGCAGCCAGCCTCCTGCCGCTCCAACCCAACTCCTGCGTTTAAATAAGCTCCAGCTCCTTTCCTGTGTACCTTCGCACTGCTGTTCTGTTACCAAAGAGGAATCGTCCTTTAAAAAAACAAGGTCGCAGCGTTCCTAACAATTTCCTTTAGTTAGGGCAGCAGCAGCCTCCTCTGGGCTGGGGCGAGAGCCTTTTGCTGTCCTGGGTCAGTGCCTAGGCTTCAGTGTGCCAGACCAGCGGTGCAGCAAGTCCTGGTGACAGGCAGCGTGTTAAATTACCGCGTTCAATAGTTAGAATCAGGAGCGTAATAAGACCAAGCAAAACCATAAAAGCAGGTTTCTGTTTAACAAGTTCACACCTTCAAAATATTTTGTGTCTCTCTTTTTTTACTGCTATTTACACGCTGTATGAGCTTCAACGCGTTTATATGCCTAACATGAACTATATTTAACCTCTGCTTAACTTACACACTTTTATTGACTATTATGAAGATGTTAAGTATGTGCAGAAGAAGAGAGAGGTGTGGCAGAAAAGCGTTTTATCTTATAAAGAGGTATCTCTCTGGAAATCTATCTACTGAGTCTTTTGGTGTAAAATTATGTCAAACGGGGACGTGCTATTATGGCTTTACTTGGTCTTTTTGTGTTGAAAATGTAGTAAGATACTTCATTTACAAGGTACTGTGGTCTTTCATTTCTTTCCCGTTTGTTACTTTCTTTGTGCAAGTCAGAGATCCTATTCTGAACCCTCATTAGGAAGTTGAAATCGAAGATGTTATGTCAGCATTATCCAAACAGGATACCGGACAAAAAGAGGCTTTCCTGCTGGGATTACTAACGCTAATCAAGGAATACCATTCATTCATTCATTCATTGTAAAGGGTGCTCTGCTAAGCCCTGAGAAAAGCAGTAACAAGCAACTGTGTTAATGAAACACAGCTCATTGTTTTAAAATATCGAGATCGGATTTGCCCAGGATAAAATGCCCGCGCTCAGAATAGCCTTTCAGTAGCTGAGCTGAGCCTCTTTTGAGCGAGGCTGTGTGGTCCCGTGGTTAAGGCAGCCCACTTCTCGTTCTGACTGGGGACAATGAGCGAGCAGCCTTACCAGAGTAATTGGATCGCAGGCCCTTGGGGTCAGATGAACATGAAGAATACATTTGAAACTCAATACTCTTTGATCTAGCCTTTGCTGGTATAAGATGACGGGTATTTTCTTAATAACGTTGTTTAATTCTTGGCACAGTTACCTAGTAAGTAAATGGCAATGAAAAGAGCGTCGCTAAGGGTACTTACTACTCAGTGCTAACTGGGGAGACAGAACCGACTTTTGTCCTTATTTTACAGAAGCTGCCCATCTTAACGGCTGGTTACAAAAGTGTCCTATCCTGGCTCCTGGCTTTTATTATATGAACAGCTGAAATGTACATAAGCATCTTCATCTCTCCGTGTTACGTTTATAAGGGAAAGATTGTTTTTTTACAACCTAAATAGCACAGCATGTAAAGTATTCCCAAAGGTTAGGTTTTAATAATTCCTGTAGCACGAATAGTATTTACTGTTAAGTATAGTATTTACTTCCAATGCCTGGAAGTAAAGTATCATGTTTGTTTCTCTTGTACACCTTCTAAATATAGAAACAGCAATATAGTAGATATGAAATATGTAATGGGTACAGAACCAGCAGTACAGTACTTGTCTAAAATGAACACAATATGAAAGGGGGAAGGGAAGACAGCGTTTAACACTTTTTTCTAATGAACCTCTTGTAACGTGCAACTGCAGATACCAGAATGCACAAGTGATGAGCAAAGAGGGCAGGAGCTTGGTCGACTGGAGGAGGAGCGCATAGTAATACTAAATAACTTGGAAGAACTTGAGCAGAAGATCAAAGATTTAAATGACCAGATGGATGAATCCTCGAGAGAGGTATGAAATATGTTTTGGTTCTCAATGTCTTGCTTGTTAGGCATGTCTACGTAGCACAAGTCTGATGGCTTCAGCAGGTACATAGGGAACTCATGGATGTATGTGGCCTTCATATTCTGTACTTTTTCATCAGAATTAGGCACAGAATCACGGACCTGGAAGTCTCCTACTATGAAAGTTATTTTTCCCCAGCAGGGAGATGGATGTGATGCTTGGATTAGCCTTTCGCAGCTGTAACCATTATACTCCTAAGTGGAATTAGAACAATCTTGCTTGTTGAATGGTCACTCAATTGATCTAAATACCTTGTGTCGCTTGGGAGTTTTATGGTGGTATCTCCTGTGACCGTTTAGAGAGAAAGGAAGTGAGACAACTTCCTTTCAAACCTCCCTGGCTTTACAGTGGCAAGAGTATGTTGGCACCCTCTTGACTTCTGGAATCTCACAGTTGCAGACTAAGCTGGCCAGGCATTTGGGTTGTGCTTGCTCCAATTATCAGCGACAGGAAAGAAACAGCTGTTCTAGAAGGGTTTCCTAGGGAGCCTGAGCACAGAGGGTCGGTACAGTATCATAACAGGAGGAAGCGCAGAGGAGAAGTGTTAGAAAAGAAAACGTTTTGGATAAAAGAATCTTCAAACTAAAGTTGGTTTGGACTTTATTTTGCAGTATTTTATGTTGCAGTTTTGCTTTTTCTCAGACTTGTGATCTCTTTTTTTAACTTTCTTTTGTGGGAGGAAAACTTAGTTTTTATTTTTTATGTTTTTTAATTTTTAAAATGTTTCTCTGTTGTGAATAATCACCAACTCACTCCCCTTCCCCCAGAAAATAATGTGTATCAAGATTTCTTCTTAATCTGGACTGCTTCTGAAAAATGTTTTGTGTTCCTAGTTGGATATGGAATGTGCCCTTTTGGATGGGGAACAGAAATCTGAAACAACAGAGCTGCTGAAAGAGAAGGAAATATTGGATCATCTAAACAGAAAAATAGCTGAGCTGGAGAGAAATGTTATTGGTGAAAAGACAAAGGTAATTGAGTTGTCTTAGCTAGCTGTGTTCTCTGTTCCCCTTGATCCTCAAAATACATTTATATGATTAACATATTGATGGAAGTTATTTTTATGAAGTACTGTCTATAAGTAAATTGACTTGTTAAATATGGAAGAAAAAAATAGTTGTCTCACTGTCATCTTCCTGTAACAGTCTTGTTTCCCAAGGTATTCTTGGCAAGCCAAATATAGTACGCTTAAGTAAAGACCTGTCCTACTGTGAAGATATTTTTGATTAATAAAAAGTCCATATAGGGCTTGGATTTGGGTTATCTGTTGTTTAAAAGAACAGTATTAATTGAACTGTTCCACTATCCTCCATTGTAGGTTATATATTTTGAAGTTAAAAAAAAAAAAATTAATCATTTATCAGCAAAGGAATAGAATGAAAGAAGGCTGCAGTTTCAGAAGATAGCTTTATCTAATATTGTATAGAATGATACGTATGACATCTGTCAAGTATGTAGTTCAAAAGCAATTATGTTGGTTTGTTTTGTTTGCTGACAATTTTAGTACTGTAGAACATTCTCTCTGGGATTAAGTCAAAGGAACTAATTAGTTCTCCTATACGGTCAGATACTTAAATTGCTCTCAAAAACATAGCAGATATATATATGAGCATATATTTGTAAAATAGGATAGCACTATAATAAGATTTTAAGTACAGAAATGGAAAGGGCCTGCCAGATGAAGCTATCCCCCTCAAACGCAGGAGCGCTGGTTCCCTCCAGCAGGCTCTCTGCTGGCCTCTCCAGGCGGGCAGGTCCTTCTCCACAGGGGATGTGCCACGGCCAAGAATATCTCAAGGTCAGGAAGTTTTTCCAGGGCTTCCAGCCAGTAATGTTTCCTTTTTAAATTTCATCCTCTACCTCATAATTTAAACCTGACACTTGTGGAAATACTCTAACTGGTCTCTCCCCCTCTTTTTTTTTAAGCTTTCCAGAAATATCTGGAAGTCTTCTGCATTATTTGCTTTTGCGTAGACGAGCTGCACGTTTTTAGCTCTTTCACAGTTCCCATGTAATTCACGCCTTACAGCTTGCATTGTTTTATTCTGAGCTTTTTGCCTTCAATTTCTGCCTACCCTGTCATGAGCCTGAACCCTGGTTTGCGGCTGTACTCATCACACTGTGTCTGTGGAGGAGAATGGTGCTCCCACCTTTCTGCCCTGGGGAGTGACAACACACACCCAGTTTAAGCTGGAACTTTCGTGGACTTTCTTGCCTGCACTTTTCCCTGTTCTCATGTACCCCTCAGTGATCCTTCAGCTTTCAGTGTTGCCTGTGGTCACATTTTAAGTGGTCCATGGAACGTGTTTCATACTTTCCTTTTTTTTTAGTATAAAGATGAGTTTAAGGTTGGTGACAGCAGGTAGGGTGGTGCAAGCAGATACTCTCCAAAAGAATGCTGCTAGAAGTTTTGGTTGGTAGGTGGTAACAAATAACACATCCAGAAATTTAAGAGATCTTTTGCCTTTTATATTTGTTCTCTAGCAGCCTCAAAGTTCAATGAAACGAACGGAAATTAGTCTAAAACCTGCAGGTTGTTTAAATTTCCTTGCACTCATATGACGGAACATTAGTGTGTAGCAGTCAGAAAATTAAAATGCTGGGTCAAGTTTAAATTTTTTTAACTGAAACGTGAAAAGCAGCCTAGAAAAAGCACTTCTGTTCTTCAAGAGCCAAGTTCACTCAAAACATTTTTTTTCAGTGTGAAGCACGCCACTAGTCAGATCAGTTACAATATCTTAGTTGTCTTTTCTTTTGTGTTCTTTTTATTTTTTAAACAAACAAACAAACAAAACCCCAGCTGTGAGCATATGCTCTAGACTTAAAACCACGGCTCAGTTAATACTGAAATGATCTTTGTAGAAAGGAAATCTAAGAGACCCCACAGAATTTGCTCTGGAAGATCTCTGAAAGCATTGCATAAAAGTGAAAGTTTAAAAAAGAAATGGGAGATGAGCTTCTGCAAACAGGCAAAATATAAAGCGACAGCTGAAGTGTTCTGGAGAAAGTAGTGTCAGCCAGCAAAACAGATGGCACTCATCGAGTCAACAAACAAAACTTCTGGCTGACTTGAAACGCCAGTGTTTTTTAAAACTTGATTTGCGTGTCTGTACATTTGAGGCTGCAGCCCTGCAGATCTGATGCAAGATAGGCAACGTCTTGGCTCTGTAGTCCTACAGGTCTTAGCACTTTGAGAGCGAACAGTTTCTGCACATTATGCTGTTAATTTCAGTAGTTAGAAGAGGCCCAGCTAAAAAGTGAAGTTACTGAACAGAAAATTAGTTCTGTTTTTTTCCTCAAACCAGGACATTCAGGACCAACCTCCCCCCCAGAAAAGGGGTGCTCGGGGGGAGGCGGTAGGTGGTGCTTTTTGGTGCAATAATTTGAAACTTATAACCTCCTCAACAGAATTAAGGCTCGGGTTTTGGCCAGTAGTTGCCACCCTGCTGATGGTACTTTTTGTGTTGTTTCTTACGAGAACAAGTGTCCCAGTGTCCACATGGCGGTCACAGTTTCGTCTAGTGAATTCTTCTGCCTGAATGTTTCACCCCTGATAATACTGATGGTCTTGGTTTTGGTGGTGCTTCCTGGCAAGAAGCTGTTGGGTCCCATCACTCGGAGAGTGGTTACATTTCTGTCAGGGTAAGGTTACTTTTCTGTCAGGGTAAGGGAGCGATATCTGAATGCACTGCACGGTGTCATCTTGAGGTGAGAGGGAGAGTTAATTTCACACACGAAATGGTGCTGCAGCGTTAGTGCCGTACATGATGGCACTTGTCTCTGGAGCGCCTTGAACGTCTCCTGGAATTTGCCACTGATCTCGGCACCTGTTTGACAGGAAACCCCTGGCTGGTTGTGTCTCATCCTTACCCATGCACCTGTTTGAAAAACTTGTGAAATTCTTAAAAAGAGAGATCATGAACTACGACCATCATAAACTACTGGGCCATGTTATGCACTTGAAATAGACTGTAGGTGGAAGCTGTTGAACAACGTTCTACCTGATTTTTATTTTTATTTTTTCTTAATGCCCCATGCGCAATTCATTTAGACGAGGACACAAAGTTTTGCCAACTTTTGCACTGTTTTAAAACCACAGTTTCTAGCCCTTGCGAGGCAAGAGAATCGACTGGAAAACATACGTGAAAGCAGAAGGCAGGAGAGCTGTGAGTTCAGATTTGGGCCGTGCCAGTGTGCTCTTTGCTGCAGTACAACATCTCTGTGTCCCAGCACCTTGCTTGTAAATCAGGAATGGATTTTGCAAGCGGGTTTGTATGTTATATGGTGTGCTGCATTCTGATCTCGTTTGAATCCTGTGGTCAGCCCTACCTGAACACACAACTAATGGTGAGGAAGAACGAATGAAATCAGTGGCGAAGATAACGTAGCGCCCACCCTGTGGTGAGCTGAAAGCATTTCCCTGGCTTTTGTGAGTGTGCCACCACACACATTGTAAGGAACGAAGAAGCAATTAGTGTGGATTTACTTAGGTTTTGGGAGTAAGAGCTATGAGCAGTTGCTGTTTTGAGAAGAAGACGAGAGAGCCTTTCAGCATCGTTGCAGACCTCGGCGTAGTTCTGGCTGTGGTGCAGCTCTGCCAAGTGCAAGTGCTGACAGGACTCTCTTGTCCTGGCTGGAGTAGCTACTGCCAGAGCTGGGGAATGGGAATGCTCTTTGGTGTGGCCTGTGCTTCCAGCTATGCTGGAAATCGTGTTAGTGTATGGAGGAAGGTCTAGCTTTGCCTCCACGGTCGAGCTTCTTGAGCACAGCTCACAATTGTCTTATTCTTTCTGTTTTGTTTTGTTTTTTTAAACTACCATGCACTGCATATTTGGTTTTATCCACAGGAAAGGATGACCAACTATGTATTTGAACAGCAACATTTTAAGCTATTAATTGCAAGTTCCAGTTAGGCAGGGACAGCCCTGATAAATCACCAGTAACACAATTTGACAGGTACAGCTTGAAGCTCTCCAGGAAAGAGCTTTGCTACAGGTACTGACAAAATTACTCTGAGCACAGCCTCCTCTGGAGAGAGCCAAGCTGGGCAGTACCCAGAAACCAGCAAGCAGGTGAGCCATCTCCCCTTTTTTCCCTGCCCCCCGACCCGGCTCCCGGTAATTACCGCGGCAGTCATTCATGTTACTGCGCTGTCGGTGTACCATAATGGTGCTATTGTTTCAAGTGGAATAGCACTTCAGGTCCCCGGCGCTATTTACAATTATGACTTCCTCCCGGTGACTCTTCAGTCATGAGACGTAGTTCAGGATTGACGGTTGTCTATAAGGAAGCTGGAGAAAATTGTATTTACCTGATTGGATGTAATCCAGATTTGCAAAGGACTTTCTTTTCTTATGGTGCTTTCTTAGTGTGTGTAGTTTTAAAACATGCAGTCCAGCATATGTGGAGAAGGATGCCTAATGATTCGCTGTGCCTGATGTCTCCAAGTTAAAGCATGAGGTTGAAAGTAACAACATAGCCGGGGAAAGAAGGAATAGATCAGTGAGCATGAATAAACAGGAATAACTGAAAATGAGTAATGAATTCAGCAGAAGTGCTGTGGGAGGTAATCATAGCTAAATGGGAGTTTTGGCAAAGAGTTTCAAAACAATTATTTATGCAAAGGTTTAGACTTCATTTTAGAAGAGGGAGGTTATTCCTCTTTTTCTGGAGGACCTTTGCCTTATGTCATGGTGGAAATACATACTCTGGGACTCTTATCAAACTGGGTTTCCTGTCCGTTTTTGAGAGCAGAAATCAGGAGCAGCTGGCAGTGGATAACTCATCTTTTTTTGGAATACATTTAATTTTGTCCACGTGCTTTTGTCGAAATATTTTTCAGTCATTAACAGAATATCCCAGACATGCCAAAATGTTTGAAGCTCGGCCTCTTTGCTGAATTAGGACTGGAAAGACTTGCATGAATTGAGCCAAGGAAAGAGCAGCTGTCTGGTGAGACATATGAAGGGGGACACCACCAATCAAAGTTAAATATACTGGTGGTCTCTCCTCAGTCCTTTCTCTTCTGGATTCAAAATTCCTGCTGTTTTTTATCCTGATGAATCTGACAAATTTATGCCACATAGCATAGCCTTTTAAATCTTTCCTGGTCAGATTCCAGCTCAGCAAGATGTAAGCAAGTGTTTCAAATGGATGAGTTATCGTGCCTATAACGTTATTAACCTCCTTAAGACAAAATACACAAGATTAAGTATTCTGAGGAATACTTGCATCCGCTGGATATGTCCACATAAGGATATCGTGTAGAGAGAACACTCATGAGGAAAAAGATTATTATGAGCACTCAAGGAGAAAAATCTGAATTCACAAGCTTTCTTTTAAAACAGTTATGAGGGATATAGCAAAATGGGTTGTGCCACTAAGGGAAACTCTTTAATTGTCATCTGGATGTTGAAGACTACAAAGAGTTTTAATTTTCTCACTTGAAATCTTTTTCTTCTGGTTTGGATGATTGTTTCCTCCTCTTCTACATTCATGAAAGTACAGTGCTGTAGAATCAGGGGTTTTCTTTTGCCTCCCAATCTGTTCACTAGAAAAACACATTGCAATGGTCAGAGAATGAGCTTAGAAATTCCAAAATACTTGAGTTGTCTTAGGAGTAAGTTAATGTGTCCAACTATTGTGATTTGTTTTTTTTTGCTTACAGCAGAGGGATTGTTTACTGTGATTTAAAATACTTTTTAACATTAGCTTTATACATGCATGTGAAAGAAGACCGCTGAGATCTCTCATACAGATGCCATCACCCTATACAGTCTGTTATGATGCATATAATAAATTAGTTACCACTCGTACAGTAAAAAGAACTATTGTGAAATACCTTGTTCTATTTTGTTAGGCTCCTTTTCACATGCTTGGCAAACTTTTTTTTTTCTCCCCCCCTTAATGGCTTCTTACATGAAACCCACAAGGATTTAGTGACGAATAACTAAATTGTGACAAGTTTTATGCTTCTGTCCTGAAAGACAGCAGGGAATGCAGGAAAGAGTAGTCTGAAAAATAGAGAAGAGGAGCATGTACAGTTTTGCACATGAGGATCTGTTTCATGTCAACAGTATTTTTTTTCATCAGAGCTGTATGTGGTCTGATTTGTATCAGCCATAGCATTGGAAATGCTTTCAATATGCAAGAGTTCTCAAAGAGCTGGTAGACCTCAGGTTTAACACTTTCCCCATGTGTACATTTGCCCCTTTCAGTGAGTAACCACTGCAGAGCCGATAACATTCCCTAGCCTGCTTTCTCTTAGGGACTAGACTGTTTCTTACAGATTTATGGCAAGGGTTAGGCCAATTTCATCAGTGACTTGTTAAAGTCAAGTTTTCCTGCTCTTCCACTTACCCTCCAAAATATTTTACTGATGGACAAACTCTGTAGCATCGCACCGCTTCCAAGTGCAAAAGAATAATTTCTGTAGTCTGCTCTTTCTCCTCCTCTTCTAGCTTTTGCAGTCCTTCTGTTTGCTGTAGATTATTTTGGAGAAGGGGAGGGATGTTCTTTTGGAATGTAAAAGAATAAAGTCTGGCTAGAGGTGAAAGCACGAAGATGAGATGGAGAAGCTTTTCGGAACAAAGAACTGCACGTGCTCCTCCTTACTTCTCAGAAATCTGTGGAAGTTGTGAGACTTGCTGATTCCATACTGAGAGACAGGGCACGTGTGTCTGAAGCTTGGTGTGGGTAATGAGATGACGCTACCTTAAAACATGGTGAGTTGCAGGTGAATTGGA
>VZSZ01007415.1:325996-383707 GCA_013398815.1 Ibidorhyncha struthersii
GGGGGGGAGGGTGCATTTGGGTTTGGGGGGTTGCAGAGTAACCCCAGTTCACCTAGCCATACAATCCATTTCACAGTGACCTGGTAAAAATGATAGATTTCTTGCTTTGGGGTTTTTTTGGTCCCAATTTTTATCTGGGTTTTTGAGAAGCTTTCTCTGTTGCGTCCACGTTTACTCTGACTCATTTCTGCAGAGTCTCCCAGTCTATGCAGGCAGGTTGGTTCGGAAGGCACATATGCATGCAGACACATGCTGCTCCACAATTACAGCCTGCCTGCCTGTGGTAGCAGAATATGATGAATGACATATTGAAAAACAGAACTTCTCTACAGAAGGGCTACGGGGACCTGCTAGGGGGTTAAGTAGCAGTATTGATCAGGCATAGGGTATCCTTAACCACAGGAGACAACACTGAAGCAATTGGTGTCTCTCTGTCTCTCTGTTGTTCCCATTCTTCTAGGGGCTATGATTGGCTTTAACGCTGTCCTTTTATCTCCTCTATGTCCTCGTTGTCTATGAGATGTGTTGGATATGTATTGTTTGTTGTTTTTTTTTTTCTCTCTGTTTGCCCTAAAATAACTCTACCAGATCTAAAGGTTGATTTCCTTTTGTGACGTGTGTTGCTCACTTGTGGTCTGTGTTCATACTATAGGTACTCTGCTGACATCTATGTCTATTCTCTCAGGGGTCAGTGTCACACATCAATTCTTTCTAGTTCTGTCCTTCACAATATTCAGAGATGCTCCAAAATGGATCCAAGCTGTGCCTCAGCATCATCAAAAAGCAAGTCCTGCTCATCAAAAAACTCAGGCCTGGCTGACCCTGAGTTCATTTAACATGTATCTGGAGGCAGAGCATCGGGCAGGTTGGGCAGTGGGCAGTAGTAGATGTTACGCTTTGCTGAGCTGTATTCTTTTCTATGGAAAAGGGATGTTTAAGAATCCAGCCATATAGTTAACGCGACTCCGGAGTCAATGCTGGGGCTGGGAAGGGGTTGTCTGCGGAGAAATGCTCAACAAGTACAAGCTCATGCGATTAAGGTGCGGATGAGGAGCTGGAGCCCATGGGTTCTGTTCGCAGCTCTGCCGCTGGCTGCTCTTCAGCCAACAGCCCACGGAGCGAGCCGCAGGCCTGCCTCCGCTGCGTCTCCCGCTCAGCTTGCGGAGTTGTTAATCTTTTCCCTTCTAAAAAGAAAGTGCCTTAATCCATTCATAGAAGCGACTGTGAAAAAATTCTGGCCGTTCATCTATTTATCGAATTACTTTTGTGAATTAAACGGACTTCACCGATGCGCAGCCAGAGATGTCAGTGAACTGAGCTCCACAGCTGCAGAACATATAATGCCTCCCATTGCTGAAAGGGATATTTCCTGTTCAGACAGCGCATTTTGAAGGGAGCCAGTCTGGTGGGATGTTAGCACTTCCTATGCTATAAATAGACCGTCTGAGTATCACTTTCAGTCTCAAAGGAACACATTTCTAATTTCTTGAGGGAAGTAACAGTATCTCTGGCAGGATTCTCAGGGAGTTTTATAGGGGCTGATGATGTCTCCTCACGCTGGAGATTTGACTTGCTTGTTAATGAATGAGCGTGCTTGTTGCAGCACATAGACATTCAGAGAGAGCTGTTAAGAGCTTCAGAGGCACCACGCTGCAGCTAAGGTCAGAGAAGTCCTTGCTGCTTTAGATTGCTAGGTGGGCAGAAAAAGGAAAGCGAGGAACAATGTGGCAGACCGTAGGCTGAACGTTCAATGGACAGCAAGGTTGTGAGGAGGGGAACCACCAATTTATTTGTAGATTTCCTTCCATGTGGGAAGTAAGGATGATTCAGCAAGTGGGGGTTCCTTGGGGACAGAGGTCTAGAGGTGACCTCTCAAGAGTTGCACGCCTCTCCCTCATCGTGCTGCTTACATGTGCTACATCCTCCCTATTTCTGAGCCCTGCGGCTGTGAGGCAGAGGCCGGTACAGGAGGCCCAGGTCATTGAATATGCTGGCCCGGTTGCTTATTTTCACAAGCTTAAAATAAAATTAAATAATCCTTTGTGTTCAGCGTTTTGTTCATCTGATTGTATGAGCTGAGAAGCTGCACATGTAAGTGAAAATAACAGAGCTGGGAATTTGGTTGACATTGGGCTTGAATGAGAATGCTTCCTGTTGTTGTTCTTAAATACTGGGAAAATGAAATCCCAGCCCCTCATCCCACTCAGGTTTAGAGATAAAGCCATAAGGAATGCAGGCAGCTAATACGTGTTTGTTATTGTGCCTCTACCATGTTTGAGAACCTTCTCAGGAACAATAAAGAGAAGATTTGGGGGAAGGACCATCCCACAGTTTGAAATGGCAAGTCCTGTACGCTAAAAGAAGTTTCTCCTCTATGGCCTGTGCTGTCACGGTGCTGCAGAGCGTCTGACCATACAGCACCTGCTGAGCCATGTGTTGATTTTAAAATTAAATACTAGTTGGGACTGGAAAGAGGACGAATGAGTGGATGCCATGACAGAATTCAGCTGTTCTTGGAGCATCCAAAAGAAGCTGACATTTTGGGGCTGATTACTGTTAATTTTTGAGTATTAAGGAGAGTTAGAGACCATCTGAGAGGAGGTGCATAACTGTAGAACAAGAAGTGGGAACTATACCAGTGTGACTCTATCTAGAAGGTAGCAGAGCACTAGGCTTCAGGGACTTACTTGATTATTTATGCCTGGCGTATCAGGCATATTGTTTTTTCCAGTTATTAACCGCTCAGTTGAAGAAAATGCATCTGCCTTGATGGCCAGCGTGCATGAAAGTAAAAGGCAAATTTTTCAAATTCTTCGCGCTCTGATTTATTTGTTCCCAAACTTTGGTCTGTAGGTAAATAATAGTCTACAAGGTAGCTTTAAGCCGGTCTTCAGAGCAGTGCTGCACAGTAAACCATGTAGTGTTTTATTACAAAGGCGTAAAGGTTAAAGGTTTTTGAGGGTGAGCAGCAGTGTGCCGAGTACTGCTGCTCGGGTGGAACGAGAGGAAAGCTGAACGAGTCAGAGGAGACCAGGGAGGTTGAGCAGTCCCCTTAGATCCCCAAGAACAGGTTACAGTTCCTGTATCCTGAAGCAAATGAATTAATTTGCTAAATCACTTGGTGTTTCTGCTGCAACAGGATTTCCCGGCCACGTTACTCTCTGTCTCGTTCTGCTTTTTCACTGCTCGCTAAAGGTACTTAACTGTGCAGAGGCACATAGGCATGTAATTCATTCTCCTGGGAAGATCCATTCTCCCCTCACTGTCAGACTACAGCCATTTTCCATCCATTTTGCTTTCTAAAAGCTACTCTTTTCTCTCTCCTTCATCAGTTACCTCACTAACATCGCTACAATTTCCTCCTTTTTTTTTTTTTTTTATTTTCATTAGGCAAGACAAGTATTTGGGCAGTCAGCTTTAACAGCATCATCCAGCACGGGTAGAAAACACAGTGACGAGGGAGAGTATTAATCACCGCACTAAAAGGATTACTGTTTTGGTTTGATCATTTTGCATCCCACCATTGCATTTCAACTAACAACAGGTTTCTGTCTTTGACTTATGTGCTTCAACTCTTCATTAAGGTTTTGCCACACGCTGTCATAATCACTAACAACTGCTTGGGTTTGAAGGTAATTGTGTTTATTTTCTGGTTCATGCTTCAGGAAAAATTAAAACTTGATGCTGAGAGGGAAAAACTAGAGAGGCTTCAGGAGCTTTACTCGGAGCAGAAGACGCAGCTTGATAATTGCCCTGAGTCCATGAGGGAACAATTACAGCAGCAGCTGAAGAGGGTCAGTAGCAAGTTTCAAGATTGCACTAACTTTTTTTTTTAATTGGTTTTTATTTTGTTAGAGTTAAGTATAACATACTCTGTTTCAAGTATCCAGTGTCTGAACATATTTGCAACTTATAATTGTTAATAGTCACAAGGGTTATGTTTTTTTGTGGAATGCTTGTAAGAGATGATGTGCACGGTGGCAAAGAAGTAGAGTGCAAGTGGGCGGATTAGAAATGATTTTGTGCCGAATGCAGTTAAAGCTTTGGGCTGTTTGCCTGTAATGGGCACTTTAGGCCCGCTGGGTGGTGTGGAAGCTGTTGGAATGTTTAGATGGATGGTGGAGCATTGCTCTTTACCTGTGTGAGCAAAGATAGGGACTGAACTTTGGTCAGTGGGATCAGCCATTTTAGCAGCATTTTCCTGTCGCTGTCGTTTGATCCTGTTGTGGTCTCCTCCTCTGCAATGCTGTAAATGGCTGTCTCAGTGAAGCAGTGGATAACTTCCCCCCCACCCCCACCCCAGCACTTAATTTAGCGGTTAGCCTGAACTGCGTTTTGAAAAATTCATTTTCAAGATTGTACCTCTTATTAAAATAGCTTTATTTGTTCCTGCGTCTTCAACAGTTGCACTTAGGTATAATAACCTTTGCATGAAGTCTAATTGCAACTTGATTTTATTTTGCATTATTTGTAACCGAAAGAGTTACAATATTGTCTGTGAAGGTACACTTATTTTCGGTGGAAATATTTTAGTATTTATTAATGTTAAGTGGGTTCTACAGCACATAGAGCTAGCTCTGGGCTGGGGCCGGGGGGGGGAATGATTTTTTCAAAGCACCAGTACGGCAAGCTCAAGAGGCCATCTGAAAGTCAAATGATTATTTTTTTTTTTGTCTTTCCTGGCTTGAGTGTTTATATCAGGAATAAGGTCTGTACTAGCAGTGAACAAGAAAGGGCTTTTTCAGTTTATAGGAAATATTCTTTAGATTTTGGTTTATTTGCAGAATTCTATTTTGTTTTTTCAAGGAGCAAAAAGTAAAAAAGTCCAGCTTTGGCAATAACAATGTTAAATTCTTCTGTAGTAACTGAGAAGTTTGCTGGATTTGAGACACTTAAGGACTTTTGTAAGTAACCTTAAAAAAAAAAACCCCAAATCAGTATTATATAATCTGTCATACATACTAAAAGGAAAGGAAGCCTTTCCTATGCAGTCACATGCTTGGAGGTATAAATTCATGGGAAGTTGCAGTCATCTTGCTGTGGGATGGTAGTAAATCCTTTTTCACTCTTGACCACCAAGAGGCTTCTAGAAATCTGTTTGGTTACATTTTTTTAAGTTTTTTTTTTCCTTCAAAGTTGGCTTAATAACAATTTTGGATTTGCAAGTCGGACAAAACTTGAAATGTGGGGGTCCAGTTAAATGTCTAGTTAGTCCTATTACATTATTCCAGGCCAATTGTAGTGAAAATTAGCTGTGGCTGCTGTTGTTGAAGCAGTAGAAGTCATCACTGAATTAGTGCACAGTATCTCTTGAACGGGTATCAAGTGTGAGAGCAGTTATGACATTACTGTAAGTATTGTACCCAAAATATAGGAAATCTCTTCTTCCCCCCAAATCGGCCCAGCCCAGGATTAATGAGCAGGGACATCTTCAACTCGACCAGGTTGCGCAGAGCCCCGTCCAACCCCAGCTTGAATATTTCCAGGGATGGGGCATCCACCACCCCTCTGGGCAACCTGTTCCATCGTTTCACCACCCTCACTGTAAAAAATTTCTTCCTTATATTTAGTCTAAATCTTCCCTCTTTTAGTTTAAAACCATTACCCCATGTCCTATCGCAACAGGCCCTGCTAAAAAGGCTCATTGCAGTGGAGTTGGACTAGATGACCTTTAAGGGTCCCTTCCAACCCAGACTACTCTATGATTCTATTCGATGAAATACCTGAGTCTGCAGCACATGATGTTGTACTACTTTCCTGCCAGCATGGTAGGTGTGAAGGTGACGAATTTCCCTCATTGCTTCATCTCTGGGACTTCAGTAATTTTGTCATTTGTGTGCAGAGGAGGGGGCAGCCAATTTCACTGTAGCAGCTGCCTGCAGGGGGGGTATGGAGTTTGGGTTGGGGTTGGCGGTGGGCAGCTGACACACTCTGTATGGAATACTGAGGGATTGCTGCTTCCTGCTGTCCGTAATGAATATACGCTGTCCCTGTGGGGCAGGGAGGACTCTTCATCAGAGACTGGTGAAACCTGGGGGCTTGTGGAAGGCACTGAGGGAAAGCATAGTTCTTCCTGATGGCTTATTTAAAGTTAATTACCAGGCTTCATCCTTCACTGTTAGTATGAAAGTGCCAAAGCTTGTTTGTTCTCACGTGCCTGAGTTTATAAAGGTATGTGTAAAAGGAGAATGAGAGTAGATGTCTGGATTCCTGCAGAGATGTGAAAAGACACTGTCCAGTCCTAGGAAATGTCTTACTCTTCAGATAAAATTCTCCTAATGTTTGCAGATGTTGTGGGCCTATGGAGCTCCCACCACATCCTGAAGTAAGGGCCAGGGTCTCTCCCATCAAATTTCCTCCAGTGCCATTACAGAAGTAATGTAAATGCCAAAGAAATTTATGGTTTGGAAGTGCAATACAGAAACACTGTGTCCGTTGTTTGTTAATAGGTTATAAGTTACAATCTTTTTGACGTCAATGGTTTTAATAAAAGGGAGGGAGTTTACTTGCTACTTGGTTTGGGAAGCCATTACCTGCAGCAAGAACAATTATCTTCCTACAAATCCTATGCTGCCAAGTAGGATACTTGCGAAGGTCATGGCAAGGACTCTGTGGGCACATCTCAGAGCCAGACCTTGTGCCCCTACCGCTGTGCCCTGCTCCCGCAGGCTGCCTGGCGTCTTGGTCCCCGTGGGCCTGCCTGGCTGGTGACCTCGCTGCAATGTGCTTGCAACCCCTGGTAGAGCTCAGCTACTGCCACTCACCCTTTGGAGGTTTTTTAATTTGAAAATGGACTTGGCTTCAGATTAGGGGTAGGTTGGGTTCCGCCCCCCCCCACCCCCCCNCAGGTGACTTGTGTGAAGTCTGTCTACTGCCTCAGTAGCAATGAATATGGTATGAAATAGCCTGAATTTACTGACTTCCACGGCCCAAGCAAAGCCTTTTGGTTTGTTTTGAATGAAGAAGATGGCTGACTGGTGTGAATGAAGCATTTTTGTATTGTAGCTAACCGCTTTCTTGTAATTTTTAGCCCACATCTTTGCTTTTGATCTCTTTGCTATGTCCTACAAGTGAAAGGCGCATCCTTGGAGAATAATGGGAAGATGTTGGTGTTTTGTGTAGTAACTTGGATGCTTTAGTTTCTGCATCCCGTGTCTTTCCCTGGCACGTTGGAAGCTGGTTTTGAATGCCTTTATACAGACCTGTCTGCTTATCTCAGTCACTAACCCTTGCCTTAGGTCGAAATAAGAAAAAGAGTAAGCTTGCATTTCTCTAAAATGATAAATTGCTTACAGGATATGCGTTTTCTTATGTACAATGTGCCTATTTTAGAGAGCCGTAGCATTTAATAATATTATGATTATTAAAACCACCTTTTTCTTCAGAGGTTTGAAACTTGTAAGTACAGATTCATGTTGTGAGTACACAGATGTTGCAGGAGAAAGATTAGCATTCAGTTCTTGTGCTGAAAAACACCGTAAGTTTTATCTCGTCATCCCTAAGCAGAAGGCAGGTGTGTTCTTATTTCTTGGGTCTTTTCTGTAGCACTCAACCTCTTTTTTACTGATAAAACCTGGGATTGGTCCAGGTTGAAAGTGGTTGAAAGCCCTGCATGAAAGTGGGCTGATGCCTTTTCTGATGTGATGGACCTACTGGCTGGGGTGGATGACTAGAGTCATTAATTGTGTATTTGCACAGGGAGCAACCGTCAGCTCCAATTTAGTGGTCCACCATCAGCCTCTGGCTGAGCAACATGCATGGTTGGACCTCAGTGCTGAGGTGATGGTAGCGTGCTGATGGCACACACCTCCACAGATCTTTTGTTTTACTTCACTGTACGTCTGTTAAGAAAAATAGTGCTGGTACTTGGGCTAGACCTCTGGAAATTCTGACTCTTTAGTTTGAGTGCGTATTCCCACAGTTAGTTAATCCGGTGTGCAGTCCTGTGGTGTTTCTGGGATACTTTCTGTGCTGTCTGGTTGGTAAGCGGGTGCTCTCCCAATCTGGCAGGTGACAGCATCCCCAAATGGGTTCAGGCTTTGGTGGTATCACAGCTAGGCTGCAGCACAGGGTTCTGCCCAGCCAGGGAGCCCTCAGCGCCAGAAGCTCCCGCTTGCTCTGAACGCTGCAAAACAGCTCCCTCGCCTTGCCGGTGCTTCGACTTTCTCAGCGGGGGGGGGGACACAGTAGGACCAGTGGAGACAGCAACATCAAAATAATTATTACCCTATTTGTTCTCTTATTATGACAGTAAGTCATTAAAAGCATTGAGCTCTGGTTTGAACATGTTGTATGAGATACGTAAATACCATTTTAGATTGATTTTTGTGTGTGTGTTTGTACGTACCTGTATTCTGGTGAGAGCATGATTTATTTTCTGTTTTGTTTTGGTTTTGTTTTTTTTTTTCCTTAAGGATGCTGATCTGCTGGACATAGAAAGCAAACACTTTGAAGATTTGGAATTTCAGCAGCTTGAACATGAAAGCAGGTTAGATGAAGAGAAAGAAAATCTGACACAACAGCTTCTGCGTGAAGTAGCTGAATATCAGCGTAGCATTGTCAGTAGAAAGGTAACAGCACTAACACTCAATTCATTTGTTCTTTGTTGTCAAGCATAAAGGGGATGAAGTGGATCTACAACCTGCCCATCAGTAAGAAATAATGCAAAACTTTGCTCTTTGAAAAAGCTTTTGCAGCAGAGCAAAGAGGATGGCCCAGTAACACCCCACACAGGTCAAATCATGCGCTTCTCCAAAAGCAAATCAATAAAATTCCATGCCCTGTCTGTGTATTTGCATATGCAAATTAAACTCTTTAATTTACTATAAAGAGTACCAAAGCATTGTTTTTTTTCTTTAACAAAGGAGTTTTTTACACTGTGGACAAAACTACAGTTACTTTATGCTCATGATTGATGTTGGTGTTAAATGATTTTTGTTAAAATAATAATAAAACTCCAAAATAAGAAAATACTTTAATTTTTAAAATCAGTTGTAAAGGTTCTATCTCAACCAATTAAATACCGTTTTTTCAGAGGTCAGAAGTTGCATCTCTAAACTGGTTCTGTTCGGTATATGGAAGCTAGTCACCATATTATCAAAGAATATGCGTAATTGTTCTTTTGTCTCTTGAATAAATGGTCTCTATAGTGTCTAAATCTTATTTAATTATCGCCTTCAGAGAAGTGAGCTGTCTTGTAAAAACTTCTTTTCCTGCTGCTTCACTCATATGAATGAGTGAACTCTCATGAATAACATCCTTGCTGCAGGTTGTCTTGTGCTTTGAAAATAAAACATGTTGTGATTATTTTCTTTTTATATTAGGAAAAGATTTCTGCTCTCAAAAAACAAGCCAATCATATTGTCCAACAAGCACAAAGAGAACAAGATCATTTTGTGAAAGAGAAAAACAACTTAATAATGATGCTGCAAAGGGTAAGTATTTATTGTCTTTCAAGTATTTTTAGTGTGTAATGAAAAAGTATTGCATAGAATAAAAGAACATAGAGCACGAGAAAAGCATCAGTTGTGCAGAAACTAGCAAGTAGGTAATAACATGACAGGCATCTTTTGTATCCATTAACCTTTAAAAAAAAAATCTTTTGCTATAAATCAGATTTCTTAGGAGAAAATGCCAGTGCCATTTGATAATCGAGAGGGTTTTAGAGGTGTCCCCCTTCTAGAGGACTCGACCAGAGGCACCCACCCAGGTGCTGCAGCTAGAGGCTTGTGCTCCCTGTGTGGCTGATGGAAGAGTGCGCAAAGAGCTCAGATTTTTGGCCCATACTAGGCCACAAGATGAGCTTCTTAACAACAGCTAACATCTGGTTAATAAGAAGCGGGCATGAACCCTTCATGTCCATTGTATGTTTTGCTTTTAATAATGAGCGAAATCATGTTTAGTTCATTAAGCAGTATCAGCATTTTCAAAACATTGAAGGAAGACCTGTTTGGTTGGTTGTGGTTATTAAATAAATTCTTTCACTAGTTTTTCGTTCTGTATCTCCATTTTTTGTTCAGTTCTGTTGTAAGTGGATGAAGTTGAAGCTCTGCTGTGCAGTTTCCAGGCTTCTATCCCAGCGTGTTTCTTTACAGGCTTAAGAAAATGGCTAGCATTTATTTTCACTGTATGGCTGTTGGTATTTAACATAAAATATCTGTTTTTAACAGGAAAAAGAGAATCTCTGTAATCTGGAAAAGAAATATTCCACGCTTTCCGGAGGAAAGGGATTTCCTGTCAGTCCCAACAGTTTAAAAGAGGTAAAGAGATTCACTGCTTTTTACTTTACCATAAGTAACTTCTAGTAACTTCAGTATTTAGTGAAGTCCTACTCATACAATTTTTTTGAAATGTGATGAAGTGACTTTGTAAAGCTATTCATGGAAGTCCAAATGCATGGGTGAGCAAAAATAGCTTCTCTTGACATTTTCCCAGATGTGACTGGTATCGCCTTCATCTCTTGCCCTGGAAAAATGATCTTTTTGGGGGGGGGGGGGGCTGGGAGGATGGCGTGTGCCTAATTTTCTCAAAATAGACAATTAAACCTCATTGAAGTGAAGAAGAATGAGCTCCAGGAATAACACTGTTCAAGTACGAATACAGTTCAGTCTTATTTTTGCACTGTAGATTTTATCATCGCCTCTCCCGCCCCCCCTGCCCCTTTTATTCTAAGGCCCTGTAGTAAAGCATTGAGCAGTGTACATTTTGATATTTGTAAAAAGCACCGAGTTGAAGATTTCAAGCTATTGTGGTTGTAAGATACCTATTGAGCTATTTATTTAACTATTTTGAATAGTTAGAGTAAAGTTGCCATGTATTTTTTGCTGAAAAAAATGAGTTAGTTTGGGTAATGCACGATGAGACCCAGAGCTTACCTACAGGTGTCGAGTCTTTGTAGCTTTGAGGGTACTGCTTTAAGCCTCAAGGTCCATGAGCAAGGTCAGCGTAAGGTAAGCCACAGTGCATTACAAAGATTCAGTCTGCACCTATGATATTCGCATTACCTCCCCATGGTTACCTTCTTGACTTGACTTGGTGAATCTGCAAATTGCAGATAAACATGAAGTTACAGATGGAGAAGTGGAAAATCTAGCATTTAAAATACACTGACAGGTATCTGTGGCTGCTTCGTTAACTTCCGCTTAAGAGGCCTGACTGGACTTGCCAGATCTGCTTGTATTGAAGCCCTGAACAAGGTCTGTCACATCTAACCATGTAGGAGGTTGGGCTTTTGAAGCCTAAAGCGACCACGTGTCCTCTTGGCCCCTGGCAAAGGTGGTCTTGCTTATTTGGGCTCGAAGTTCCTGGTGAACCCAAGTGGCCTCCAGCAGATGACAGTGGGGTTGAGCACCCTTCCTCAGTGCAAGCCATGGTGCAGATACTTAGACTTCCAGTGTCCTGGGTGACACTCTGATCTGGACATCTGACCTCCCATCAGGGTATCTGGCAAGTCTAAACTTATTTTTTTTTTCATTTTGAGCTGGATCTGTTCGTTCTCTCACTAGAGAGGGGGTGCTATCTCTGATTTTTATCTTCATAGCCACATAATGGTTTGCTTAATCACAGATACTTCAAAATGCAACTACATTAAGTGAGCCTGACACTGTTTTTATTGAAATGGATTATTCAGTGGTGTCGTTCTGTTCACTGCAGTGAAGTCAGTTAGGACTTTCTCTAAAGTAAACAAGAAAAGCAACAGCATGAGTTACCTCTTTCATGCTCAGTGTCCCTATAGGCTCTGTCCTATGAAAGAAATGCCTTTCCTGCCAGATGTTATGTTTGTCTCAGTCCCATTTAATTTTTCGCTGACTGTTCTGGCACCTTTAAAAATCAGGCACCAGATGATACGCAGGCTTAAAGAGACTCTCTGCACACAGAAGTTAATTTCACCATGCAGTTGCTCATGTGTCAGCCGAGTCTGCGGTCCAACATTTCGGAGCCCCTCCTCACTGAAGCGCACATTTGTAACTCTCTTTCCCATCCATCGTGAAGCTTACTCCCTGCGTGCATAGCAATGGAGAGTGACACGGCCTCACAGAGAGAGGCAGGATGCTTATCCCCGTACTTAAATAATTGAGGAAAATCAGTATTGTTTAAAAGTTCAGCATTGACAAAATGACTCGCATGCCTAATCTGACTTGAAACCATTTATTTAATCTAATGTAAGGGGGGCCTAAGCTAATGCACAGCACAGTCGCTGTTATTTGCTTATTTTTTAACCCCATGGTGAATCCCCGTTGGGGTTGTGAGTCTAAACTGAATGTCTTTTATATAATGGTGAAAACGCTTTTACCATCTATAAAAATGAATACAATATTGCATTCAGAGACTTGCCAAGTTTTGGTTACTGATATACTGCTACTACAAGATGGTTAAGCAAGATTTATGTGTAATCACACTGGACTCTTATTTTACTGTCATACGGTCACATGTTTTGAGAGGGGAACTTTAGTATCTTGCCCAGTCTCCTTCTCATTTCATAGTTCATCAAATGGTATCCGCGTTACGATTTGCCTCCTATTTCTAGAGTGCTGTGATACTTAGTTTTCCAGAATTGTGTATCTGCTTGAAATAACTGATAAAATACATTGAAAATTATGCTCATAGATAATGCCGTTGGTATTTTTTTCAGCCTGCCTTTTATGATCAGTGGTAAATTTATGCATTTTTGAAAAGAAGTAATACGACAGCAGTCTGTGGCTTCTTTTACTGAATTGCTAAAGTATACATACTGACATGCCACTGTACTGGTACAGTAATAGAGACCACCCCTTCAACACTTTCTCAGTTTAAAAGCTGCTTACCATCTTGATTTAAAAATAAGCATGTTTCTATCTCATTTTTATGACATTGCTTCAACAGTAATTTATTCTTCCTTTTGTGTAGCCTTGTTTTCTATGGATAAGGAGTTAGGCCATTTGACTTTTTACAGTTTGGCATCCTATATACCATGCATTCGAATCCATTCTTTTATTTTTTAAATAACATTTATTCAGTTAACAGCAGAACACATGCAATAATTGTATTCTGCCATTATATCTCAAATCTGCTTGCATAAATGTTCTCTGCAGGCAGAAGCATACTCTGATATCTGTGACTTTCCTCAGTCCATCACCTCCTGTGTTTTTTTGTTGTTGTTTTGGTTTTTTTTTTTAAAAAAAAACAAAGTGTAGTGGCCATGGGGCAAACACTAACAGTATTTTACCTGAGTCTCCTGGTAACACCTAAAAGTTAGAAGCAACTTCCAAACAATGCAAATGGAAGGTGTTGTGTCAGTATAATTTATAGAGTAACAATGGCATATCTTTATGTAAGTTCTTCCCAGTTCTGTTAGTCATTTGGTTGGCTTAAACTAGCTCAAAAGTTAGGCAAGAATCAATCAGGCTAAGTTATTTTATTTAAACGTGGGGCGGGAGGGGGCAGGAGAAATAAAAAAATGGGTGAACAAAATTTGTTCTTTCTTTTCCTCCAATCTGCTTTCCTGAGAAAGGGCTACTTAATTTCTAAAGGGTATTTACATTTTAGTAAAGACTTTTGGTCACTTAATGTACCTTTGCTTTTTGATCACACAAATGTATTTGTTTAAATGAAGGAACAATTTTCAGAATCCAAGTATTCAACGTTTGAAAAGCCTGATGATAACTTTATTTTATTTATGATGAAGTATTTCAATGATAACAAGTATTTGGCTGTATCGCTCTAAACTAACTTTCATCGTACTGGATACATTAATACTCTTGCATGTCTTTTGGCTTTTGCTCCTTTTAACTTCTGAATTCCTCCTTTTAGGGCTATATCAGTGTAAGTGAAATTAGTGAGCTGTATGGCAATTCCACGAATATATCCCCTTCCACCCAGCCCCCCACAGATGCTGAAGCAGTTGCCACTGAGCCTTCCACGGCTGTGCTGACCAGCCAGCCACAAAATAAAGAGGTTTGTTTGAGAGACATTTCCCTTTGTTTGCACTGTTCTTTCATGGCTGCCTTTTTCTTTTTTTTTTTTTTTTTTTTTTTTTTTTTTTTTGTAATTCAACATGTAACAAATTGACCCTAAGGCAAACTGCCGTCTGCCAGTTACCGAATCAGATAATGATTTAATAGTAAAGCTGAAGGACTGCTCCAGTTGTAAACTGGCTTTGATGATATAGATGGGACATCGAAGGCCAAAAAACCTGAATGCTCATGACCCAAGCAGCAATAAGTGACAATCTTTGCCTGTCAAACACAATAAAGTAATGCACCTGTGGAGAAACAGTCTGCGGACACATTTAATGATTACTCTTTCAATGGTGCTTAGGGGTTAATTTTGTGTGTTTTGTAGCTTTTTTGTTCCTGGGAGGTGATAGAAGAAGTATATCTTGAATATTTGGGGGAGATGGGTAGCTTCTAGTTATCTTAGCTATTTCATCGAGTCTGTCCAACCTGTGTCTTCCAGCTTACTCTTTCTTTTCTTCATTCTTTGTGATGTTTTTGCCTTCGTAATGTCCATAGCAAATTTTGAATAAATCCCCTTTTAAAGGAATGGAATAATCTTATGAATGTAAAGCCATTTATCTTTGTGTTGCAACTGCTTTAGAATTTGGCATTTCTGTGCTGCTTCTGGTAGTTAAATATGCCTTGAGAGTTGCAATACAACACATCTCCTTTCCTGCTAAATGCTCCAACAAAACAGTGCTAAAACTGCAGCTTGTATGTGCCGTATCTTTTGAGTGATTCCAAAAAGAAAACTCTGTGTGTAATTTCTCTTTTTTCTATAAAGCTAAGATCACCTCTCTGTTCTGGATTTGTGTTTCCTCACTCTCTTTCTCCTCGCTCTATTGCTCAACTTCCATCAGTCCATTGGCCTGAGGTCATGGCAACTCATGTAGATCCTATTCCTTTATCTGATACACCTCCACCTCTGCCAGCTAAGAAACACCGCAGGCAACAACAGGTAACAGATTCAAAGCTGATAACTTGGGATTATTATTTTTGCTTGGTTTTGTTATGGTGGCCATGAAGTTGATTTATGTGTGAAGTTTTTAGAGTGATATGATGGAGCATGTTGATCGTGCTTGCGGAGTGTTGCACTTAAAGGCACTGCTCATTTAAAAATAAGCACAATGCATTATAGAATGTTACTGAACAAGTATTCTCCTTATATAAACAATCCAGAGGCAAATACTAATGTTTAGAAGCCATTGTAACTGTCAGAAGACTTGCAGCGATAAAGTACAGGTGGCTACATTTGAAATCCTATATTAATTTTTCATATACATTTGAACAATGCCTCTCAAAAGCTTCATCGGTTTTAAGCCACCAATTCATTAGAGTAACTTGTAAATAAATGTTTTTCTTTGTAATTTGATTCCAGTTGTACACTAGACTTGAGGGTTTTTTAAAAAAATCAGGTACAGGAGCATGTACACAAAATGTGCACATAATTTTAATGTATTTTCTTAATCACCATGATTTTAATGTGGTATTTGTAGAAATTCTGGAAAGCATTGTGAAGCAGGTGGTACTCTGCATTTTAGATTTCCTTCTTTCCAGTGAAGTTCCCAGATTATCACCTTCACAATGTTCCATATAGAGCATAACTGAGCAAGTAGGTCAATTCATTTTGTCAAAACTGTGTAACAAATTACATTTGAAGCATTTCAGAAATCTGGAAGAGCGAAAGAAGCAGCACAGGGAATGCATGTACATGAGTGATACTTTACCTCGCAAGAAAACGACTCCATCTGTATCACCACACTTCAATAGCGCTACGCTTGGACGAAGCGTTGCATCTAAAGTACGTAGCTGCATGCTATTAATAGCCTTCCAACGTCTATATAAAAATCTATATTATGTTAGAGGTAAGGTTGGGTAGCACTGTAAGCTTTACGTCATCTCCCAAATTCACATTTGCAATTGACTTGGAAAGAAACTCATGTTTATTAACACGTGGGAATATACATGAAGCCTTTATTTTGACCTCTGGAAATGTCACGCTGCAATAGTAATCATGCATTTATGATTAATGTATCTCAAGGATTGTATTTCCAGGCTAGTTTAAATTGATTCTAGAGACACAACAGGTTGTTTTCTTCCTACCTAAGGCCCCTAAATGGTAAAGGTTGTGTATAAAGTGAAAACATTCTTTATTTGTGATGTGTTAAATCAACAAACAGCTGGAAGGTGGAGATATTACTTTGGAAACATTTTGGTCTAATAGAGACTTCGCACAACTAAAATATCCACGGCTGACTGATACGATGTGACGCTGATACCCATGACAAAGCAAGTTATTTTACCATTAGTTGCTGATACAAAAAAATGTCTTGAAGTGTAGTTTTAAGCACATATTTACAAAATTTCCTGCAGGGACATTTACCATTAGGACAGAGCAACAGCTGTGGCAGCGTCCTTCCTCACTGCCTGGCAACCATGACCAAAGAGTCAGAGTCGAGAAGGATGCACAGAGGTAAGACCTTTTTATTTGATTCGTTGCTGTTAAAAGTCAGTGTTCAATTTTTCAGAAAATAAGTCTGAAACTCGTGTTGCTGTAACCAACCGGGCTGTAGAATAGAAGTTTCCTTCTTGGTGAAAAAAGCAAGCTCTAAATGCCATTTGCAGATATTGGCAAAATAAGATGTTAAGATTATAATGTAGGCGCACATGCAGTTTTGAAGTATGTGGTCATCAAACATACTCCAGTAAACAAGAAACGTATATTGAAAAATGCATGTTGGTTTAACCAGGTGATTTCCATGAGTGTTTTTGAGGCAATGTATTAAAGATACTACATGTTGCTTTTTTTCCTTCCTTTTTTTTTTTAAAGTGATTCTTTCCATGTTGTGATCCTAAAATTTTTTTTTCACAGGCGTGTATTTTTTGCCTGGACAAAGTAGTTCCCTAGACAGAGATACCTTTGCAAATCCATAACGGTGCTATTGTAACTAGTCCCAAAACATTTTGGCTACAGAATAGGAAAGGAAAGAGTTGTTCTGTTGAGGATAGATAGCTGCATTTTTGTAATAGGGACACGGCAATTCTGGATCAAAGAATAAGTTACATCTTTGAAACAGTGTCCTGTAGGCTATAGGATTCTGTGCCTGTCGTTTGTGGACTTGAATCGATACACTTAATTTCTGCTTTAACAAGATGTATTATTCATAAGTGTCCCATCGTCACATGGAATTGCTCCTCAGTGCCATCTGTCAGTTTCTTTTCTCTCCAGCATCTGCATCACTGTTACCAATATAAGTGCAAGAGGTCCTTATGTAGAATCGTACTGACTAAGCCTGAGCTGAGACAGGATCCATCCTGTTGTTATAGGACTTGTCAGGGCCAGCAGCTGTTAAAGGTCGAAGAGCCCAATGGAGGTCAGCCATACCCACCAAGATGGCTCAATACAAGGATGGAACAAGCTTGCTGAGAAGGGATCATGACTTACGACCCTCAAGGGTCAGTACTGGGTCCAGTCCTGTTCAATATATTCATCGATGATCTGGACGAAGGGGTAGAGTGTACCATCAGCAAGTTTGCTGATGACACTAAACTGGGAGGAGTGGCTGATACGCCAGAAGGCTGTGCTGCCTTACAGCGTGACCTGGATAGGCTGGAGAGTTGGGCAGAGAGGAACTTAATGAAATTCAACAAGGGTAAATGTAGGGTACTGCATCTGGGGAGGAATAACCCCATGCATCAGTACAGGTTGGGGGCCGACCTCCTGGAGAGCAGCTCTGTGGAAAGGGACCTGGGAGTCCTGGTGGACAACAGGATGACCATGAGCCAGCAATGTGCCCTGGCGGCCAAGAGGGCCAATGGCATCCTGGGGTGCATCAAAAGGAGTGTGGCCAGCAGGTCGAGGGAGGTCATCCTCCCCCTCTACTCTGCCCTGGTGAGGCCGCATCTGGAATACTGCGTCCAGTTCTGGGCTCCCCAGTTCAAGAAGGACAGGGATCTGCTGGAGAGGGTCCAGCAAAGGGCTACAAAGATGATTAGGGGATTGGAACATCTTTCATATGAGGAGAGGCTGAGGGATTTGGGTCTCTTTAGTCTGGAGAAAAGAAGATTGAGGGGGGATCTTGTTAATGCTTTTAAATACTTGAAGGGAGGATGCCAGGGGGATGGGAGCAGTCTTTTTTCAGTGGTGCCCATTGATAGGACGAGGGGTAATGGGCACAAACTTGAACATAGGAAGTTCCATCTTAACATGAGGAGGAACTTCTTTACTTTGAGGGTGGTGGAGCACTGGAACAGGCTGCCGAGAGAGGTTGTGGAGTCTCCCACTTTGGAGACATTCAAAACCCGCCTGGACGCTGTCCTGTGCAACCTGTTGTAGGTGACCCTGCTCTGGCGGGGGGGTTGGACTAGATGATCTCCAAAGGTCCCTTCCAACCCTGACTATTCTGTGATTCTGTGATTCACTTTGTAGACCTGATCCAGTTGTGGTTTGTTGTTTTTGAGCTTTAGTTATGCAGCAGGCCTTCCACAAACCCACCACGTTGTGGCTAACTTATCCTGAAGTATTTCAGATGTGATACAAAAGGACCTTCATAGTCAGCTTGGAGAGCTTTGATGTAACGTGTGTGCAAGGGTGCAATAGGTTGCAAGTACATTCACACTCATCGTTACGCTGTTGTGCAGAAAGCACTTTGTTTTGGTCTGAAAATCAGTAAGGATAGTTTGGCTAAACTTTGATGGCAAGAGATCATGTGTTTAAAATTGGAAATATTTCTGTAAAGTGATTGCAAAAGAGCATTAATGTGTGACCTAAAACAATTACAAAGTGTTACCAAACCTAATATAGGCAAAGATAAGAGTTTTAAAAATAAACCGATCCATTTTAATGTTCCTTCTTTTTGTCAGCATGCGATTAAGAAAATCCTAAGGATATAGGCAGATTTCTTGATTTCAGAGTGAGAAAGAAAAAAAAACCCACAAACCAAAACTGAACTATGGCCTGACAAAGAAGAGAGGCAGGGGAGAATGAGAGATGTATTTGTTAAGGCACTTGGCACAGTACTTGGCATATGCCATGAAGGATCATGTGTGCTATGCTGCCTGCCATACTAGATGATGACCATTATTTTTGAAAGATCCAATAGTTGGAATGGAAATACCAAGTTATGAAGAGAGCCTTACAGGATTAATTCATAATTCATTAATTCATTAATTTGGAAAGAGGACAGTTCTAGATCGCTTTGTCAAAGGGAAGCGATGCTGCTAAGAGGTGCTTTACTTGAACTCTCACAGAATAAAGAGAAACAGTATGTCTCTTAGTAATTAGCAAAGAGTTTATTCCCTTGGTGTTCGGCATGGAGCTCCATGAATTTCTTCCTGTTGGAGGAGCTTGAAGAGCATAACTACTTTCTCTTGCTCTTAAGTGCCATTGTTTCTAGGTTTCTTTGTCTCAGTAACATACCACAAAATTTTTCGCGTGGCTCTTTCTGTTGGTATGTGGGTATCCCACTGCAGTGCAGAACTTGGCAAGGAAGGAGATGTCCGAGTCAGAGGGCTAGAATCAGATCCCAGAGCACTTCTATCCAGCTATACAAAAAGGCCCGGGCATACTGGACACCTGTGATCATCGTAACCGGCTGTCAGCATCCCTCCCAAAACTGCTCTGGACTACTCCAACTAGCTTGTTCCACGACAAATGTGGTTTTAATGGGGGACAGCCCTACGCTGTGAGATAGCCACCAGCCCAAGCTGTGTCAGCTCAGGCTGGAGGGGAAATCCTTTCATTCAGCCTTATAGGCACAGCCTTAATGAATGTCATGGTACGAGCAAGGAGGAGTCTGTGTTCAGCTTGGCGTGATTTCTGGTTTCCCCTAGCACCTCATACCCACGCTCAGTGCGCAGAGGAAAAACAAGCGTTTCTTCCAAGTCATGAGTAAAGAGTGTGCATTTCTGCAGGACAGTGAAATTTGGGAAATATTGTGAACATGGCGTGGTATTTAAAAATACCACACACTACAGCTGAAATGGAATACTATTGTCAATTAAAATTCTGAAATCTTATGTGGCTTCCACTAAAAAAAGACTTGAGTCTGTGTAACTAAGATTAATTTCAGCAGATGTCCTTAAATGCATCGTTGAAAACTAAGCCAAGTCTCATGTCAGTGGACATCCTTGGCGATGTTCTTTTATTCTGTCACTCTGTGATAAATGTTTATTAGATAATAAATACACTGTATTCTTACAAAAACATTCTTGATGTAGATCAGACTTGCCTTTTCAGACTAAGCGAATATTTTTGAGGAGTAAGATCCTCTACCAAATCAGTGGAACTCTGCAAATGTATGGATACTGCTTATACTGATAAATATGTGCTCACTTCTGTTCCCGCTCCAAAAATTAGTTGTTTACCTACAACAGGTGATGAACTGATAAAAAGTGTTCTTGACTTGTTGTGTGTATTGAACCACTGCTTGCTTTCCCTGCGTTTCTTTTCCCACTTGACAGGCTTTTCACTCCGTCAGTTTTCTGTATTCAAGGTGATGTATTGCAGACGACGTGGGGGTCTCACGTCACTGACAGCCTGAGCGTACAGCTGCACCAGCTGCGTTGGCGCTGGGTGCGCACAGCTCGGTGGAGGTCCAGGGTCCCGCGTGATAAATGCCATTTCATCCACTGTGGAGCACTGGCTATCATGCAGAGTCCCACAAACTGCTTTACAAAGAGGACGATGCGGTCCTGAAGCAGTATTAGTAGCTTACAGCGTTCCTTAGGGCTTAAAAGCATTGAGCAAACTTCTAGGCCAGATGTTTTGGCGTGTTCTTATAGATCTGAAAAAAAGTAAATTCAACAGTGCCTGGAGGAAGACGTGGCGGCTTAGCTACTCTGAAGCTGCTATCTGAAAATCATCACTAAATTAGTAAAGGCATAAAATGATTTTTCTTTAATTTGCTTTCTCCAGTTTTTCCAGTTGCAGTCCAAGAAGGTAAATGTAAAAGTCTGAGATGAAAAAATTGAAAGTAAAAAATGGAGGCAGGAAATGAAGAACAGCCACTTGAGTCTGAACATGGATTTCAATCTCTTTGTCTTTGTGCAGGAACAAGTAATGTCTATGAATGAATTTTAGGTCAGATCCGGTAGGAAATATCTTAGGAAATATTTTTAAGTACTAAATAGTCTTTATTGTAGGATTACCAAAACTGTGTTTGGTCAGTCATGTGAGTTCAAGAACTGTTCTTGAAAGAAATAGTCATTGTCAATAATTGTAGCCTGAGTTAAGAGCAACTTATAATAAGTTTAAGAGGACGCATCTTTGATAGAAATCACTAGTGGAAAAAGCTATTTCTTTGCAGCCATTCATGAGGTATTTTTGAAGGACTGTATTTATAAACTCACTTTCTGTGTATGTGCCTTTGTAAGCAAACCATGTGCAAAAAAAAAAAAAAAAAANTCTGCAGAGGTCGAAAGCTCCCATGGGCTGCTGGGTGCCAGAAGGCTGCGCAAGGACAGGCAGGAGCGAAGAGGGAGGGTTAGCCGGTTCGGTCCCGTTGATTATTGCAGGATGGACTCCAGAAGGGCAGAGGGAACCGTTAGTTGGGAGTTCAGATGTAAGACCAGACACAGCACTAGGAACGAAGCTGTTGGGACACGGAAGTTACGTGCCAGCAAGATGATTATTTGTATTATTTCTAAGGTCTACATAAAAACAGTATACTGAGGGCAAGATATATATGTAAAAACACATTATAAGCTTTTCAAAGCAGTTTGCTTTTTTTTCCCCCTTCTCTTTCTTTTACCAAATTCAGGAAAAGCCAGAAAAGGTATGAAAACATCCCTTTACCTGGCTGTATCTATCTTTGTCATGTTTTGGCAAAAGTACCGATTGCATCAGCACTGTCAAGTTGTTCCCCAAATCTTGGAAAACTTTTAAATAATTGTTAAATAATGATAGCACTTCAAAAATTCTTTTTTTTTTCTTGCTGTCAAATAACCTGTCATAACAAAACTTCTGATTAATGCTAATATCTGCAGAGCTACAGCTTTCTGCAGGCCTAATTTTTTGCTTCTTTGCTTATAGCCACACAAGTAGAGCAGAAAATTTAGAAATCTTTGCAGATCTGTGGGTGACAATGACAAGGTAGAGAGACTTGCGCTTCCTACTTTGACATGTTTCCATACAAAAAATTTATCTTGACATGTTAATGTCAATCTTTTAAAAAAAGAAGAAAGAATGGAAATAAAAGAAAATGTTGTACCATGATCTTTTTTATGAAGTACTATTTTTTTAACATACTTGACAGTGCCACTTTTAATAACAGTTTTCACCTGTAGTTCTGACCTCACCATAATTTTGTGGTGGTGTATCTGGTTTTTGTGATTCTGCAATAACTCTTTTGGATTTTTTTTTTTTTTGATGATATGGCTTTATGGATATTTGCAATATTTTGTTCAACAGTATGGCTGTTACCAGTGTGTACTGCTTTGCTACAGAGAATACAAGCCAATGCAACAAGAAACATTTTTAGCTCTTGTATCAGCTTAGACTTGGCTGATACAAGTCTTGGCTTGTGGGAAACTTTTAGTGAAGTGCTGGATCTTACGAGGAGTCTAATATTTTTAAATGCATGTTCTGTGAAGAGGTACCTGAGCAGTTAAAAATTCCTCAAGCAAGAGATTGTGCCTGCGCGATGTGTAAGTGGGGCTGTAATGGAGGCAGGTTGGTTGTGAGCCTTCTCGGTGTCAGTGCGCGGCTGACCCTGAGCGCTGAACTGCCTGTTGCTTACGGCACGAGGAGACAATGAGAACATCGCGTTATGCTTTGTTCCTGTGAATGTGTCTTATTTGCCACCTAACCACTGTGTATTTCTTGCAGTGTTTAGTTATGTTTGCATGATCACATAAATTTAACTAATAGGTTCTTCGGCCTCATGGAAAGTTGACTTTCCTTAAGAAGAGCGTTTGTAAAACTGCTGTGTTTCTCTATGCCTTTTAGATGGGTTAATTTTTCAGTGAAACATAAGATACAGAAGTAAGATTTCTAAGCAGTCAAGGTTTTGCAAAGGGCTCGACAGAAAAACATGCATTTGAATAACGTTCTTTTAGTAATTTATTTTTTTCTCTCTTTCCATAATGACTAATTGATAACCATTTCACAGGAGCAATTAGTCATTCCAAAGGTTCGAGTATGAAAGGTAATTGCTTATCTGCAATAACAGCAGCATTTGCCATAATAATGGGGAGAAAACCCACCAAACTGCAAATGTGAATCAGTTAACACCTGTGTTGTGTGACGCTATTATCTATGACTGCTGAAGTGTATTTGTGTCCCTTTTGTCTCTTTTACTAATCGGTGCAATTGAACTTTTATGGAAATTTAGTGTTCCTTCAAATGGCAAGCAGAGTCCTACTGGTTTCTTAGGAACCAGCTTTAATTATCTGTGAGAAACCTTTGTATGGTACAGAGAGAACTGAGGAAGAAAGAGGGAACTATCTGCCTTGGAAGTGCTTGTTTACCTTAATAATGGTAATGCTTAACGGCATGATTACCTTAATAATATGCTTTAATTATTCAGCTTCAGTCATGCTTTTCAGATACCTTTTGGAGAATATTATAGCCTTTCCAAGGTAGAGCTGCAGTTGTTGGCTCCCTGAACTGGGACTCTCCCCACCCCGGCATGGCAAAAAAATACCAGAGAGTAACCTTGTATGTGCAGACAGAGAATGAGAATAAGGCAGGAACATACTGCCACTTTAAGCTTGTTTTCCTAACATCAGTGTTTTAATGGTGTTTGGTTAAAATTTTTATCTGGACTTTGTTGTATTTGTACATTCGTTTGCATTTTTCCTGTGTCTGTTTATCTTAAATATGTGGAATGTCAGTGGCTGGTTTTCTGTACAAATGGGAGGTTTTTATGTAGTCTAACAGTCCTTCCTAATCTCCAACTCTGCCATCAGCTCAGATTTGGGGTCAGGAATGTGCAGAGTATCAGAGGTGTGAGAAAGTCACTTCTTGCATTGATTGAAGGAAAAGATGAGCAGTGCAGTTGCATTTGTAGTCACATAGATTTAAAAGGGCACTGTAAAATAACTTCAGCAGTTAAAACGGCAACTGTTATTATACTCTCCTCTTCATCAGGCAAGCTCAACAGCTTCTCTGTACGTCTATATAAATACTGCTGCATTATTTACAAAGAGCAATGGAGACACGAGATAAAAATAATTCTGAAGAAATATTTTTTAAAGGAGACGTAGTCAAACAAATTTCCCTGTGTTCAAGAAGGATGGCTTTTCAGAAAGGAAGATTTTGTGGAAAAATAACAGTGCAAAGAACTTAAATGTTGCATAAACCTTATTTTTCTTTATAGTCATTGAGCTATAGGGATCTGCTTCAATCATGTAGGGTGAATTGCGGTTTCAAATACCTCTATACCAGTAACTATGAGGATGTAACAAGTAGCCTATATTATTTCAGCTGAAACTAAAAGCCCAACTTGCAGTTACCAGAAGACAAAAGTTCCCCAAACAGACAAAAAAAAAAATAATCCACATTCAGTAAAATCAAGGAAACAGGTACTCAAGACCACTGAATATCAAGGCTGCTTTTTTTTTCTTTAATTTAATCAGTGTCAGTTCTTCTAGATCCCTGAATTTAGCTGCATTACTTTCCAGATTAGTCTAATTTTCATTCATTCAAATTAAATTTTCATAATACACATACAAGAATATGTATTGAAACGTCAGCCATACTAATCTGCATATATTTGTGTCCGTCATAGATTAAACAGGTATTTAAAGGTTTTATTTCAGTTACGATTAACTTGTGAAATTAACCTTAATATTGTAGTACCTTGGTCATAGAGCAGTTAAGACTGGGGTGATGCTCAAAATGCTTGTGCTGCTAACATGTTATGTTCGGGTCACAAAATTTCTGTGTAAAATAAATGTTTCCTCTGTACTCTGTAGGTTATAACCATCAACGTATCTGTGAAAACCAAAGGCAGAAATCTCCTGAATTCTACAGCAGAACAGCATCGGAATCCAATGTGTATTTGAATAGTTTCCATTACCCAGATCGCAGTTACAAGGACCATGCCTTTGATACACTAAGCTTGGACAGTTCTGACAGTATGGAGACAAGCATATCAGCATGCTCACCAGATAACGTTTCCAGGTAAACCATCTTTCTTTCTGATGTTATAATCGTCATAGGGTTATAATGAAAAAAGAGAGTATGTACATGTTGATGCTATGGTAATGTGAATGCTGCTAATTGGTTAAGAAAATGTATGATCATTACACAGGCAGACTATTTAGAATTTGTGTCGCGCTTCATCATCAGGTTTAACTGGCATCTCACCGGTTTATTTAAAGATGGAAAATAAAAATACGGAGAGGCTAAGTGATAATGTTGAAGGCCACAGAGAAATCAGTGTCAGTCCTGAACTGGAATTATGAAGTCGTTGATACTCTTTTCAGCACAAGAAGGACATGGACCTGTTGGAGCAGGTCCAGAGAGAGAGCCATGAAGATCATAAGAGGGCTGGAGCACCTCTCCTATGAAGACAGGCTGAGAGAGTTGGGGTTGTTCAGTCTGGAGAAGAGAAGGCTCTGGGGAGACCTTATCTGAGGTCTTTTTGGACATCCTTTCCACAAAATCAGCCTTCCAGTATCTGAAGGGGGCTTACAAGAAGGCTGGAGAGGGACTTTTTACAAGGGCACGTAGTGATAGGATGAGGGGTAATGGCTTCAAACTGGAAGAGGGTAGATTTAGATTGGATATCAGCAAGAAATTTTTCACTCTGAGGGCGGTGAGACACTGGAACAGGTTGCCCAGGGAAGTTATGGATGCCCCATCCCTGGAAGTGTTCAAGGCCAGGCTGGATGGGGCTTTGAGCACCCTGGTCTGGTGGGAGGTGTCCCTGCCCATGGCAGTGGGGTTGGAACTAGATGATCTTCAAGGTCCCTTCCAACTTAAACCATTCTATGATTCAGAGTGGGTAATACCTGAGCTTCCTTCCCTGGTCATTAGAGACTTCCTGTAATAGTAAATTTCTCAAATACATCTGCCAGTGATGAAGTACCCTTGTTCTGCATGTCCAGCATGTTAACTTACTAGAGCCTTGCACGTAAACTTACTAGAGTAAGCACTTAGGGCTCCTCTGGCAATCTATTTTTGCCCTTTCTCCTCCCTTTTCTGGGTCAGTAAAACCAAAGAGATGACACTGCAAGGCGTAGAGCCCTCCGCTGCTTTTCTCATCCTCAGAGGCTGTCGCCTCAGACACCGCTCCTCAGATAAAAGGAACATCAATGATCTGTGTTAAAAGAAAAGTCCAGCCGGGTCTCAAAATTGTGTACAAACAATTTTCTTCCAACAGTCTGGTTTTAATGACAGCGCTTTCATTTCTGCTCACAGTCCTTCCCTAGCAGTTGCACAAGCACAAGTGGGGGCTGATAATTAAGTACGACATTGTCACAGGATTAAGAATCCCTTGCGAACACAAGGACAGCTTTTTTGGCTAGCAAGTTGTGTTTTATTCAGCATCTGTTCCCTGTAACAGGGTATCAGCCCACTGATTTCCTCTTGTAGTCTTTATCACTGCAATGTTAAGGGTTTCAAAAAATACCAGTGGCACTGATTCTGCTGGCTGGGTTGGTTTTTTTTAAGTAAAACAATTAGGACTCAGGTTTTGAGAATTTTTGTTTTAAATAGATACATAGTTGGCAAGTTTCTGATAGCTGGAGACAGGCTGGGAATTAAAAAAACAAACAACAACAACAACAAAAACCCCAAACCATAAAACCAAAACCAATCAAAACAATAGAAAAGGACCCATTAAAACAGACATTTCAGTTTCTCACAAGGCAAAAATTGGTGAGGGAAGAAAAGAGCGTGGGCTGATTTTGTTGATAAGTCTTGGAAGACAGGCAGTTAATTTTCCTTGACAAACTTCCCTTAAGCAAAATGAATTCAGATTCTTTTAGATGATGTTTGAGAATCTTTTCTAGCCATATCAGACTTTAAAGGAAAACAATTTATCTCGCTTTGTTCTGACACATTTAAAATATGTAAGGTATATATTGCCTTGTATAAGGTGAGAGAGACTTTTTTTTTTTCTGGAAATGCAGAAAATCTGTCTGTTCTCAACCTACAGAGGAAACAGAACTGCTGTAGTCATTCATCAACTCACCAAACAGTAGTTGTTTCAAGATTTGTTAGCAACTTTTTTTTTTTTGTGGTTGAGGTTTCGGAGATTATGATGATCTGCAGTGCGTTAATTTCTGTGAGCAGGATAAGCAAATCAAAGATGAAAGACTTTAACTAAGATGAAGTATGGACAAATTTTGTATGGGAAAACCTGATGCAATTTATGTCTCCTTGCTTTTACTGAAGTTATTTGACCTAGATTCTCTTGGCCCACCAGCTAAACGTAGTGTGGCCAAACTTGGCTTAGACATCTAAGTCAGTGGCCCCCTTTTTTTCAGAGACAATAAGCTTTTAGAGCTCAGCTAGATTTCAGGTGGATTACACCTTGTCTGCAAGCTTGGGTTAAATGAGGTATGGGGTTTTTTTGTATTGTATTGTGTCCTCTCATGAAACATATACCTGCTATCAGGCAGAGAAATGTCTTCTGAAGAATGTCACGCTTCTGACAAAAATCCTGGTCTTGCAGACATAACCATGAGAGGCTCAGAAAGCGAAGGATGTTGTTCTTACTTCCCCCTGCCCCCCCCTTGCCCAGGACGCACTATTTGGACTGCTTCCATTCTACCTGTGTCCTTTCACAGTTGGTCCGTGTGCTATTCAGTAGCATGAGTAAACCTGCCATCTGACACCCACTTCCACTCGAGGGCTCAGATAGCGTTTTCAGTACAATCCCAGGTCAAGTTTCTCTGTGCCCTAAACATTTGAATCCATTTTATTTCCTTGCGTTGTGCTTCAGTCCAACGGCATCATTAATGGTAATACAGTAATATTTAACATCAGCTGTTTTTCTTGAAGAGAATAAGATGAAAAATAGAGAGCACGCCATGGAAATGCCACAGTTGAAAATGGCTGTTAAATTGAGATGAAACAAAATTGTATTGGAGAAAAGAAGCAAAAGAAAAAAGGACAGGCGAAGGTGACAGCTGTGTTGTGCTGGGCCAGGATCCAGCACTCTTTGTGATTACCCTTGTTTCTTTGGCTCGACGGTTACTTTAACTAGTAGATCCTTCCTGACGCTGCTCTGTCACTAACTGGCCTTTATGCATACCTCTTAATCCTCCTTATTTTTATCGAGCATTTTTTGATGATGAGCTCAGTGAGACACAAAGCAGAGACAGTCTACAGACAGAAAGACTGGTATATTCATATGGCTACTAATGCCAGCTCTGAGGATCGGTAGTGTGTTTGGTTAGGACATGGTAACCACCTCCATCCGTATTCTGCTATCTGGGAGAAGACGACAGATCACAGGGGACTGACAAGATGCACTTTTCAGCACTCAAGTATGCATTTTTCACAACTCTGCATGGGGAATGTATACACTGAAAGCATATCATATACTTTATACATATTTTTTTGTTAGTGCCTACTGCACTGAATTGGATAAAAACAGTATCAACTCCATTCTTAAACTGTCTAATATTAGACTGTAAAATATGTCTTTAAATACCAAGTATTCTTTTAAATAACTCTGATTTTTTTTTGTGCAGTGCTAGCACTTCAAATGTTGCGAGAATAGAAGAGATGGAGAGACTTCTGAAACAAGCGCATGCCGAAAAGACTAGGCTGCTTGAGAGCAGAGTAAGCATAATTTCATGAGTAAAACTAAGAGTGGGCATGTTAGTTAGATAATATCCTCCTAAATGCAACATTGGACCCAAAATAGTTTACACCTAATAGACACTTAAAAAATTACCTCTCCCACCTTAGTCTGGTCTGGTTTCACTCTCATACTACGTCTTTGAGCCCACATGAAATAGCTGCTATCTCAATGGGAGAGCTGATGGCACAATCCCATCAGAAGCTAGGTCAGCATTGCTCCTACACCTGCTAGGAGAGCTGCTTAAGAAGAACATTAATTTCTAAAGTGGTAATATTTGCAATTTGGATTCCAATTCTCAGTCCACTTCGCTGGATATATATTTCTGCCTATTTAAGAGGCAAAAAGGGACTTAGTCTTAGCTTAGAAAATACATTATCAGCTATAGTTTCCCATGTAATTGAAGTTCGGTATGTGTTGTGGTATTTAGGAACGGGAGATGGAGGCTAAAAAACGAGCTCTGGAAGAAGAGAAGCGCCGCAGAGAGCAACTGGAGAAAAGACTGGAAGAAGAAACTAGCCAGAGGCAAAAATTAATTGAAAAGGAAGTCAAAATACGTGAGAAACAAAGAGCACAGGTGAGATACGTTGACATGAAATGGTTTTTAAGTGCAAGACTTCCCCTTGTTATACAGAAGGGACTAAGTCTACTTCTGCCAACGGTAAACAGAACTGCTTTCAGTTGAATAGATGGATGTAGTATTTCTGACATGTAACCGCGCTGCTAAAAGTATGTTTAGGCTCTTGGAGCCTTAGATAGATGTCTGGGTATTCATTTAGAGCTAAATAATAGCATAGATATCTATTTAGCATCTTATATCTAAAGTACAAATATTAATCCTATAAGGTTTATACTGAGTATGGGCAGAGAAGAATTTTTTAGCCCGAACAACAGAAATCTGTGAGTGTGTTAATTTTATAAACTATTGGTGCTTTTTTTCTTTCTTTTAATACATAAAATATCTTGCAATGTGAATTGTCACTTCCAAATATTTGACTGAAAAAAAACCCAAGCAGATAAAGAAGCTTTTCCAGCTTCATATCTACTCTAGAGAGGAAATAGCATTTTTGCTAATGTTAATGGGACTATACAACATGCGAAACATTATTTAATTACAAGTTAGGACTTAAAGGTGTCTTGAGCTTTTTTTAGGCTGACGTCTTACCTATTTGTTTATTCTATCACAACTAATAAGATCTGTATGGTACAGCAAATAGACTAGGAAGTCGTTTTACCGTTAGTATACTATAGCAAGACAACATCTCCATCTTAATATATGTATCTAAGTGCATAAGATTCCATATCATATTTAAATATCTTTCTGCTTTTATCTGTGCTGCCTTTGCTAAATCTTTTGTTTTATGAGTCATTATTATATTTTTTAAGGAACGTTCCTACATAACTTGCCTTTCTAGTTGATAGGACTAAATCAGAACAATAGGACAACCCCAGAGGAACTTTAAGCTGTTTCTGGTTAAATATATACGGTCCTTTGTTTTTATATAAAATGCAGTTACCAAGTGTTAAATTTTATGCATACGTTACTTGAATGCCTTCTATTTTTCAAAGAAATTTTAATGACAACTCAAGTATGGCATAAACAACGATGCCATGCTTATATCTTTATCCCAAATTGGAGCATGCATGTGTTGTAATAGAATGCCCTATCAGTTACTGCTAATTGGCAGACTTGGCAGAGAGGCTGAAGACTGAACTGGCAGGAAGACAAAACGTATCTGTCAAAAATAACTACGATTTTTTTATTAGCTTTTTTCTTTCCTTTGTACAGTGAAACCCAATTTTTTATTTTTTTTCAGCACTTCCTGACACTTAGAAACACGAACTAGGGGAAGGAACTCCACCTTTGCACTTGCCAAAGCTGCTGCCAGCTTGTATCATACAGGACTGCATAATTTTAGAAGGGTGCTAAGAGTTCTTGCTGGCAACACAGCTCCCGTTGCACCAGGAGGCTCTTGAGAATGCAGTGAGGGAAAGTCCCTTTGATTTGTGACTCACAGTGGGATTTAACAGGCTAACTTTAGGAATGGAGTAGGGGCAAATTAGATTTTCCAGGTCACTGACTTCTCTGGACTCAGGGGAGAGAGAGGGGGAGATGCTCCTTTCATAGGTCATTCGGCACCCCTAAATTCAGCTTCAGTTCTGAGTCACCCTGTGATGTAGGCTCTGCCTGCCTTGACTGCAGCAGGAGCCTTGGGAAACTTGTCTTCTGTGTTTAAAAGGAGGGGGGAAGTTGTGCATAGACGCGTCGGGCACAGAAAACACGCATACTCCCTCAGCTGGCAGAGGTCACAAATCACTACATCCTCCTGCTTGTTCTCCCAGCTTATATGATCTGGGCTTGCTGCAGAGTCTTGACCCGTGATCAAGAATGAGGCGCCGTTTCCTGTGCTGCTTTGCTGTCTCTTGCAGAGGGGTGCGCTTCAGGCCTCTGTGCCGTATTGCCGACTGTGAAATAGATACGTTTATTTCATTTAGAAGAAAATAATTCTGAATTTTGTTTACAGCAATCTCTGGGAAACTAAGTGGGGATTACAGTTCGCTCTCATTATTAATTTTTCCTGTAATAGCATGTTCTTATTATTTATATTATACTTTGCATGAAAATACCTGTAGCAGTAAAATACTAATGAGTGAGATATGTGTAGTGAGAATCTAGCCCAGAGAAATAAAGGGTGTGCTTAGTATCATGCAAATGAAGTTCTTACATTTCAACTAAAGCAGTAACGCACCTTTACATTTAATGAATGTTTTAATTCTAAAACAAGCTTTCTGTGCTGTGGCCCCTGTTTTAGCAGTTTATCAGTTGATGATTTCACAAAACTCCTATGCTCTAATCTCACTTTTATAAAGTTATCCAACACTTTGTAAAGTTACAAGTTTTAAGGATTTTTCTTTTAAAGAAAATTAGGGCTGCAGCAAAAGCTCTTTATTTGTCTTATGCTCATTCTTAGAATCTATGGGAAGTTTACAGTTATGTCCTTGCAGCAGAAAGAGTGAAGGAGAAGTTAAGCCTTCTGTTAAAAAATAATATGATTTCCTTTTCTTCACTGTAGGCCCGTCCCTTGACTCGCTATTTGCCCATTAGAAAGGAAGACTTTGATCTACGAAGTCACATCGAAACAGCTGGTCACAACATAGAGACCTGTTACCATGTCTCCCTCACAGAGAAGACCTGCCGAGGCTTTCTAATTAAAATGGGAGGAAAAATTAAAACATGGAAAAAGAGGTGGTTTGTTTTTGACAGAAACAAGAGAACTTTTACTTATTATGCAGGTAGGTTGCAGGATTGGTATTACGCTACGCCTGCCTCTCTCTTTTCCTATCAACCTCAGCTGAGTTATGAACATGTAGGCAGTCCTGACTAAAACTCACATTTCCATTTTGTCAGGTGTTTTATACATATACTCAAGAGCTCATGCAATCCCTTTCCTGTAGTGATCAATCCTAATGCTAAGTAAGACAGAAATGAGCATAACAGACAAAGGGAGAGACGTGGGTAGGCGAGAGGAGAAAATGGAAGATCGTCAGGTTCCTAGTACACAGAATAATGGCTCCACGTAATTTATTTTTAAATTTTATATACTTTCCCCCAGTGACAGAATGATTTCTTGCACCCTTCATAGAAGAACATAATTTATTATACTTACCATGGAAATTAAATGGAATACTTCTGCAGTCCCATTGCTTGATGTGCTGAAAAGTCTTTCAGGAAATTAAATATACAGGAGTAAACTTTTCGAGTTTGCCATATTTTGAGAGTCTAAGGAATTTCAAGTGAACAACACACAATACTCTAAAGAGGTTTCTATACACTAAGTTGTGTTATACTGTATCTGAAGCCATTACAAACATTACGTTAATTTGTTATCTTGGGGTAAACCCAGAAATTTGGAATTTAAGAACATATATGTCTCTCCGATTGCTGTGCGAATCAACACATGGTTTGACTTTGAAGTTTCAGAGGAAGCCAGAAAAATGACTTTGAGTTCTGAGTATTTATCGTTAGGAGGGGCCAGACAGGGGCATACATAGGATGGTCATTGCTAAGAAGCAGAAGAAAACATCGAGTACAAAAGCTACCCAAACACTTCCATTTCCTTTTATGATATTATTGCTTTCCAGCGACTCATAAGGAACTTAAAATTGATGGTAGGCTTATGCATTGCTCAGTCCATCTTTTTTAAAACACATATTTGAATTCATTAAATTCATTCATTACATGCCCACTGAATATTTCTTACTAGCTTGCAGTAATACTATGAAGAATGTGACAAACCTTTCTTTTTTTGTTCTTTACAACTGGTTTATTGGTTAGCAAGGCATGTAACATACAGTAGTGTTCCCATCTGGTACTGATTTTTTACTTTTTTTTAAGTAGTTACGTTAATAGTTAACAGTTTTAGGTTTGAGTGCAAATTACCAAAGAAAACTTTTCGTAATGTCTCAGGGACTCCAGCCAGCAAACAGAGTTTCATGAGAATTCCGTACCAACTGCATAAAAATGCAGCTGCTTATATGAGTGAGGATCCATCTGGATCTTTAAATATATAGTAGACTTCCAAAATAAATTGTTGATGCTGTAAATTCAGAGTAATTGAACTCCAAGTGAGTATACTGATACATTGTTTTAGTTCTGCAAGCCTGCTGAACAAAGAACTTACCCTAAAGCCTGACAATTCTGTGCAGGGACTGAAGTATCTGCACTTTCTGCTTCAGAAGCATACAGGGAACACTACAAAGTTGCGATGGGAACTTGTGGGTACCCGAAATGCTCGTGTAATCAAAACCCCAGGTGGGACGTGGAAGGAGAGTGGATCACCCTTTGCTTGTACTGCATAGGCAGGATACTTTGTGTAGTATTGCATTTAGCTTAGTATAATGTGTGTTAGAATGTTGTAATCTTTTACCTCGGTACTTTTGCTGGTCCCCAGGGGCTGGCAGGGAGATTCCCAACGCTCTATCATTTGGTCTGTGGGATTTCTTTTTGCCATCATATGAAGCTTTTGAAACTGCCTGCAGCTACCGATGGGATGTAAGCTGAGTTTTGTGACTGTTCACAATGACAGCGGAATCTCTCATGGGACTCATAAAGATGCTCTGCATGACTGTTCAGTGTTAAGGTGATACTAACTTGGGGTCAGAAGGCATTATATTCCGCTAATATAAAAGTACTGGGAGTGGAAGGAAGTTTGCCCTACAGTGTGACATGCAGTTGTGATGCTTCTTAACACCCTTATTTAAGTATTTCCCTTCCATTGCAGGAAAACGGTACTGTAGATGCTTATCTGCCCTGTTCCTTTTTCTTGCGAAACATGACTGTTAAGAGGTTAAGTTCACAGTCTGTATGCTTCTTGCCCTAATAGTTCACTAGCTAATGGTGGGACAGAAGGCAATGTCAGGAGGAGATTATGTGTGATCTCCACTGGAAAGAGATGTCTAAAACAATTTAGAATTGACTCCCTGCAAGTATCTGCTGCTTTCCATTGCCTTTTAAGGGACATACAGTCAGCTGTGTCTCTACTGTAGATATCATAATGTAAATGAGAGGACTCCCACCCTTTATTTCAGCTTTGCTGCAGTAGGACATTGGTACCAGAAACACAGTTCCAGTGGATAACAACCTACTTCTTGTGAACAGCCTCCCTGGAGTAACCATCCACTCAGGCGTTCTTACTTCAGGCACTCTGAAGCAAATGGGGAGGTCCCTTTCACAACAGGGCCAAACTGAGTCTAATTAATTTGACTTTTTCCTTGGGTGTCAGAGTCGGAGGGTGCAAACAGACAATTATGACGCTGCAGCTGGTGCCCGGGAACTTTTAACCTCCTGTAAACTTTTCCATGTGTCAGAGCTGATAGAAACCTGCCTACAATCTGCTAACCTCACATTTGAATAATAAATACTAGCTTGAGACTGAGGGAGATTATTATAAATGGGAAGAAGCATTCTTTGAAATAAGCACAAACGATGTTCTAATGTAAAGCTTTTACTATCAAATTATGTTTCAAATTTGCTTATCATAACAGTTTTCCTTTGAAGGCAAACTGTAGGTCTTTGCCTGTGAGCTATGTGAAGTCTGGCTGGCTTTCATGGAATTGGAATATTGATGTATCTTGGAGACAACTATCCTTCTGTTGGCTCATACCGGCCAAAATGTTTAGACACTTCAGTGAAGGGAGTGATCTGCAAATAGATAAGGAAATTGCAAAAGCTTTATTTCCTTGGAAACCAGGTGGAAACGAAAACACATTAAAGTAGGAAATGCATCTCTCAACAAAACAAACCCGCTAGTAAGACAGGTTGAAGATTTCTGTGGGATTTCACAAGCAGAAGTGTTAATCCACTTACTTACAAGCTGAACACATTTGGAAATGCAAATTAAGCTTTTGCTTCTTGAAGTACTATTCATTTCAGTTCTCAAGTCATTCTCTCTTCTCCATTTTAGACAAACACGAAACAAAATTAAAAGGTGTAATATATTTTCAAGCTATTGAAGAAGTCTATTATGATCATCTAAAGAATGCATATAAGGTAAACTTTGTTATTGTTTTAATTGAGTATCATATAGCAGTACCTAAAGTATGGTAGCTGCTGTAAAGTCAAAGGGAGATCTGTCATTATTAAAAAAAAAAAAACAACCCAAACAAAGAACTGGAGTGGAGGAAAAGGAAGATGAAGCCAGATGAGTGACTAGCACTGTTTGTTGGTGGTTTTGTTTTTTTAATACTGATGAAAGAAGAGATAAGACTGTCTACCTGCCAAGCGGGATTTGCTGTGAGGAATTCCTTAGTCCAGTGGTGAGACCACTGAAATCGGTGGCTTTGGCAAATCAAGGGATGGCTGTATGCGTCTGTCACGGGGAGGGAGTTAACTGATGCTCGCAGCTCATGGCACCCCCTGCCTCTCATCTGTAATTTAAATGAGCTGTGAACAAGCTGAATATGTCCTTGGCAGATGGATTTGACCACTGGACAGGGTGGGGAGTTAGTTATTTTTGCATGAAATGACAGTTTGAAGCCCTACGCTACTGTGTAATAGTCTAGTGGACGTATGCCATAAAAAGTGGTTATGCTGGATGCAAACACTTTAAACACATCTCTGCTTCCAGTGCTGCAATGTGGGATGCAGTGGTACAGCATTTTGCATTTTATCTTTCTCCATAAGTAGTTTCTCTTCTGGTGCCAATAAATGGCTGTGCTTTCATTCTTTTGTTATCCTTCTTTCTGTTTTATTTTAGAGTCCCAACCCGTTGCTCACTTTCAGTGTTAAGACACATGACCGGATATACTATATGGTTGCTCCTTCGCCAGAAGCCATGAGGATATGGATGGATGTTATCGTTACAGGCGCAGAAGGCTACACCCACTTCATGTTATAATAAAAGGGGGCAATAGGGCATACTGCAATAACGTAACATATGAAGTTAGCCATATATAGTGAAATCTGAAAAGCCAGTGAATACTCTGAAATATCCTCCTTATGATGTGCACCCAAAACCTCGGAATGAGATGGGTTTACAAATGCATTGAAAAGGGGGGCTTGTTACTTGTTTTAGTGGATCTTTATAGGAATGAAAGAGCTAAAGCTGTTGAGAATCATAGTGCTCCAAAATGGATAAACAGGCAATTTAAATTACAGCATCTTGATTCAATGATAATTTTCTACAAATTCTCTTATACGGAGAATGTCTTTGTAAGCTCTTACTAAACAGTTTACAAGTGTGTGTGTTCTCATCAGTATGCAAAAATTCTAGTAATGGAACAAAAAGGTGTAATAAGCATATATTTTAATATGCAGCATTTGACATTTATAGATGATTAGGTAACTTTTTAAAACCTTTCAGTCAAGTATTTTATAAAAACACAAACAAAAAAGCAACCCTAAGGTACACACAGTTCTTGCCTTAGAAGTTAAGTATTACAACAGAGCCAAAGAGTTATACAATTCCCTTATCATAATGCTTTCAAATTGTTAGTTGTACCTAACTTTCTCTAAGGGGACAGTGCCAAAACTCTTCATTACTTTTAATGTAATTAAACAGTTACGATATTCTGTGAGTTCAAACACCCAGTGACACCAACTGTATGTTTAAAGTCTGCATCTACGGAGTTCAAAAAAAAGAGGATAGCTTTATAAAGATGCATTTTTCCACAGGGATATGACACGGAAACATATGTATTAACTTCCTCATTAGGAGGATTTTTTTTAATCTTCCCTGTTGAATAGAATGAGCTGATTCTAGACCCTACAGCAATTTTCTTTCATGTAGTAAGGTCCCAGTATGGTTCTAAACTTACTCTGTGCCAAGTGAACACTCCACTGTAACCTCTCAAATGTTAGTCCCCTTGAAGCCAGCATCAAAATCTCTACCCATCAAAATTCTCTGGAGCCAAGTTTTCAGCCCCAGAGAGTTTTTTGTGTGTTGTTTTTGTTTTTTTTTTTTTTTTAATGCATATCTGCACAGAATAATGCTGTCAAATAGAATAAAAAGAGAGAGGCAAGTTCTAAGAGTTTACACTAAACAGTGTATGTATAAAAAGCCCTGAAAATTTTAAGTAGGAGGTTGAGATTCCTAGAACAACAAAAATACTGAGGGTGCAGTGGTCTCCCATTTTAAAATCACTTCCAAGTCCTTAAGTAATATTGCAAAAACATAACTTATTTAATTGAACTGAACTTCAAGAAAGTCTCTTATAATATTACTTCAAAGAGGTTCTATTTCAGTAATCAAAACTTACGTGCTATGTGGTTTGTGTAATGGAAGAAAGCACGTTAGCCTTTTTTTTCTGATGAAAAGTTAATGGCTTTTGATGGAACAAATAAGAAACTGAAAGCAGAATAGAAGTATGCTGGCAGAATATTTTTGTTATACTTTTTAAACCCTGTATCTGTAATCAACGGGTTGAATTTTTTGTGGTATACACAGGTGATATGGTTGCTTTATCATGACAAACATCGATTTTTGACGTGGATCATGAAAGAAGGGACTGTTATCGCATGATAATTGTTATCGTCTGTGCAGATCACAGCTTGTAATCTAATGATTTAAAACACTATCAGAAATAAATTGCTTTGTTTTATATAATTATTATTTTTCCCTGATGTATCTTGATTTTACTCCTAAGTACGGTTATAAAAGTTTTCTAATAATGATTTTTGTATCCTGCATGATGCAATGAAGGCATTTCAATAAACATTTGTAAAAATATGCTTGTTTTAAATACTCACTTGCTGCTTCATCTTGAGACATTTCTGCTTGTCTTTTAAATAGTTGTATACAGTTGTGCAAGCAATTTTATATTTCTTAGTAATACTTAATCTAGCCATTTCATGTGTTTCCCCATAAAACAGCTATGGAAAATAATCTTTCAGATGGCAGTGAAATTAGGAGCATAGTCTATTTACTGTGTACATAATATCACCAGCCTTGGATATAGACCTTTTTTTTGCTTAACTGCAAACCAGAAATTGCTGAAGTTTAAGGGTTTCCCAGTTTTCCCAATATTTGACATAGACATGCCTTGAATTGTGGGAAGCATTAGCTCATTGTAGAAGCCCGTGTAGTTTTATGACTTTTTCACTAAGTTTGCTATCATCATCAAGCACAGTGCATTTTGTAGTGGTGGACAGCAAGACGATGTAAGCAAAGCATGGCGGTAGGCACCATTTTTTATGGTCAGCAGTAGGCAACGTTTTTTATGGTCAATCTGCAAGCCTTCCAAGCTTACCTCCATGGGACGCAAGTACCTACTTACCCTGAAGGGCCTCGGTTGAGGGGTCTGGAGAGCAAGTCTTAATACGGGCAGCTGAAGGAACTGGGGTTGTTTAGCCTGGAGAAAAGGAGGCTGAGGGGGAGACCTTATCGCTCTCTACAACTACCTGAAAGGAGGTTGTAGAGAGGTGGGGGTTGATCTCTTCTCACTAGTAACAAGCAACAGGACAAGAGAAAATGTTGTCAAGTTATGCCAGGGGAGGTTTAGGATGAATATGAGGAAACATTTCTGCACAGAAAAGGCTGTTAAGCATTGGAACAGGCTGCCCAGGGAAGTGATGGAGTCTCCATCCCTGAAGGTATTCAAAAGATGTGTAGACATCATGCTTAGGGACGTGGTTTAGTGGTGGTCTTGGCAGTGTTAGGTTGATGGTTGGACTTGATGATCTTAAAGGTCCCTTCCAACCTAGATGATTCTATGATTGAATTGCAGACCCACTAGGCTGTGTCTTAAAAACCACAGCTGCTGTGTCCCTTGACCTATAGCTGCTGACAGGGGCTGGCCTGGCATTTGCTTGGGAAAATACCTTTGCAGGCACTGACCTCTCGGTGTTTTCTTCCTTTCTGCGTGGCTTGTATTATAAGAGGTACCGTGCATAAAGATCTTCTGGAAGGAAAACCTTGTTTTGGCTACCATGTCTGTGCAAATGAGGCCGAGTAGAGATGAGTAAGGAGGTATGGGCTGGTTCGAACACCCTGTAGGCTGAGGAACATGGCTGCAGAGGCAGCAGAGGGAGGGATGATGGGTTTTGAAATGCCGTTTCTGACCATCTGTAGGGGCCAGGTAATTCTGTGCATTACATTATACACATAAGACAAAATGTGTCCTTTGTAACAGTTTATCTCCACACACCTACAGGCTACCTGGAGTAGGGTTTCCAGGCTGGGTCTCACCAGCCTTGTCAGGTAGAGAGGCCTTCACTCAGGGTCCCCTCTCCACAGTACGCTCACACGTAGCAGAATGCTCACTACATGTTTTTATTGACAAAACCTAGTTTTTACTTCACAAATAAGCCCCCGGCATTAATTACACTGACCAAACCCAGCCTGCTGACCTCGGGCGTACGCCCGCCACCCGCCTCCCCACGCCGCGGCGCATGCGCGCCCCTAGCTCCGCTCACGCCCGCCGCGGCCCAGCGCCCGTCCACGCGCACCGGGGAGGCGGGAGGCGGCGCGGCGCATGCGCCTGGCTCTGGCGCGGCAGGTGGCGCCTGCGCAGTGAGGAGCACTGCCCGCCGCCATCCGCGAGAGGCCCGTGCGGCGTGCGGCGCGCGGTGGCGGGCATGGCGGCGGCAGGGGTGCTGCGGGGGTNGCCGCTCATCCGCCGCCGCCGGCCTGGGAGGCCGGGGGAGAAGGGGGTGTCAGTCAGTCAGTCAGTCAGTGGGGAGAGGATACGTGTCGGTGGCGTGTGTATGTACCGTGTGTAGTGACCGTGGGGAGGTGTGCTTGCTCTTGGCAGAGTGCGGGGCGGGCGGCAGGAGGCTGCACCCCCCCCACATCCCCCGCCTTTCCCGCTTCAGCGGCCTGTCTGGGCCGAGAGCGGCCGGGGCGAGGAGGAGGGGGGGGATGAGTGTATTGAAGCCCGCTCCTCGCCGAGGGACGGGTTTTCTGACGGGTTTTTCCTCCCCTGCCAAGCCTGCGGGGGGTGGCTCGGTGTCTGTGCCCGGGGCAGGGCAGGTAGCGCCCAAACCTGTGCGTGTCCGCGGAGCAGCTGCTTTCCCAGGCGTGTTGAGTTCCCTGTAAGCTCCTCCTGCTGCTGCTGCTTTCTGAGGAGCTGGAAGTCGGAGGAAGTGGGCCAGTTCGCTTCCTTGGATGTGGAACATGCCCACGTCTGAGGCTTCGCCAGGCACCTGCAAAAGCTTCTCTGGTATCTGCTTTTGAGTGAGATGATCCTCTGCCCAAACACATAGTGCCCCTTCTTGCTGTTCTAGACTCAGTGCTTGTCTGGCTTGTTGAGGTTATTCATTGCATTAAATTTGATAACAGCTGCTCTTCTTGATGAGGTAATGAACCTCATCTGAAGTTGCTCATTGTAGAAGTGAGTAAAACTTACTTGCCACTAAGGGTGCACATTTTGAATCTGCATGAAACATGAATACAGTGTTTTTTTGTTGATGTTTTTTCTTTCTGTGTGCTTAAAGTGGTAGTGTGATCAGAATAGCCGGTTAATGAGTGTGTGGTTGGGTGCTCTGAGACTGGTCTAAGCAGCAGTTCCTGCTGGTGGAACTGGTGCCCTTCTTACTCCTGTAGCATGGGTTCCATGAAACGAGGTGTGGACAAGGTTGAATCCATTATCTACTACCAGAGCAGTGTTAATCTGCTGCTGCTGTTGGCACTGGGTAGGTCAAAGTGCTGCAGCATACCCAAGGTTGTTCAGAGGATTTCTTTGGCTTTGACATGTAGCATTGGTCTCAATTACAGTTTCTGTTGGTCATAATATAATTAAAACAGTACAGTGATTCTGATACGAAGAGAATTCCGTAGCATCACGCAAGGGTCCTGTGGTCTTCCTGTAGCTAGCTCTTGCTGTCTGTAACTTGCTTTCATAAATATTAAGTACCACCTTGCATCCTTCAGAAGTGCTTCTCTGCTCTTACCAAGGTCTTTCACTGAAATCAGGAGGAGAAATTACTGGGTAGCTGCTCAGTTATTGATGGTTTTGTCTGTCTAAAGGAATGTCTGATAGCATGACTCCAGTGAGCCTTGCTTTTGGATTGGCTAGGGTGGTTGCTTTAGAGTTTTGCATTATTCAGGTTACGATTGCTGCTGGTGCACTTAAAATGTCAAGACAGTTTGAGGGCACCTCCAGAGTGCTGTGGGATGGAAAACCAGTGACTTCAGAGATGGCTGTCAGGGCTTAATGGGGAGAAAGATACTCCTTTTTCTGTCAAGTTTAGCACTTCTTTGTGTATCTCCTCTGTTACTGGTAGGTGAAAAAGTGATTGAAATACTGATAGAGACATGCACAAACCAAAAGTCATAGTGTGGATGCATCTGAGTAAATACAACTTCACAGTGGCATTTATTTCCCCTTGTAATAACTGATGCATGAATAGGATAAAGAACTGTCTCATTGTTTCAGGAAGGATTTAATGGTTTTAGTCTATAGTTCAAATGGTATAATTTCTGTTATACTGCAGGAAAGCGCTGAATACTAGCTGCATCCTGCATCTGTTATGCATCCACATTTAGCCATGCACATGCAAGTTTAAAAACAAACAAAGCCCAAACCCCTTTCAATATAATAATCTCTCTGACAGTGAGAAAACATAATGCAAAACTGCAGAACAGTTAAGTGGTGTGATACAGTATTTATCCAGTTGTTATACCACTGGGAAGCTTTGATGTATTGTTTGGGGTTGTACTCCGCTATTGATTTACAGTATTGAAGAACCAGTCTTCTAATCTAAGAATTAAGAGTATCAAAGTCTTAGATTCTCAACCAAGCTTTCAGTTTAACAAATTGTCTTGCTGAGTGGGATAATAGGATTAAATGTCCATAACATCTCTCTATGAATCACTTGCCCTCACCCACATTAGAGGTACAATTAACTGCTAAACTTAGGTTAAATACTGTAGCAGCTGTTGAGATTCAGCATAGTTATTAATTAGATAGCATTTCCTTTGCTAATCTTTTTTCCTTGTTTGAAACCAACTCTTTTTTTTTTTTTGATGGTTCTTAATGTGAATAACAGATTTCAACCTTGTGTTTGCTTTCCAAATGTGTCTGGTTTGTTACCTTGAACTAAAACAAAATTTTAAGTTTATGCTGATAGGAAATTTTCTCTCTCATGTAACATGTTGCAGATCAGTTTGACGGAAGTTGCACTAAACAATCTTTCATTTTTTAAGTATTTGCAAAATATTTAGGTTTGCAAAGTGCTATTTTATTCTGTTTAAACAGAACTATCTGAGTACTGGACTAATGTGATCTCTCCAGCAAGAATACACCAAACCATGTAATGGGATATTTGTGCCTATTTTGGAGATGCATAGGAAAATCATAGCTCTACAATGGTCAATTCTGATTCTTCTTACAGGATGTGTTTAATGTATTGCTCTGTATTTACAGAAAGTGTAGCTTTGTTTTTTTCCCTCTGTGCTTCGTATCTGAGAAAAAGACTGACGTTAAGATGTCAGTGAGTCTTTTTTTCCTGGCAATAATCTTTAATTTACACAGAAATAGCCGTTGATGATACGATTAAAAAGGCTAGATGTCACTTATTTAATTTGGTTTTAAACAATGTTAATGTTGTTTTGTGTTTGTCATGTTGAAAAAGTTAGTCACAAGATTCTTTCCCAATTCCTCTTTTGAACTTCCTCATTGTGCATCTCCTTCATAGATGTTATGGATCTGGGGTTTTGATGCATATGCAGTTTTGTCGTTCGGTTTTAATTTTCATCAAAAATTTGTCACCTCATGTACTTGTGAACTTACCATTGCACCGAATACTTTAGTCCCAAAATTATGTTTTTTGAAATTCAGTCTGGAAAAAAACAAATGTTAAACTACACAGATGAAAAATCTTACCGTTTCACACGAAATGATTAAGTATATTCAAGATGGTATAAAAGATGAGGAGAAATCAAGTATAGGAAATCTTAGCATTTGGCTTCAGTCAACCGCTTTGCTAATTACTGAGTACTCCTTACATGGTTGGCATTTAATGATTTGAGAATGAATCACAATCAGCTTTGCTTTTTGGGTTGATCAATACTAGGTAGTCATTAAAGAATATAGGAGATACTTTTTTCTTTTCTCTAGAGCCAAAATATCTTATTTTCAAATAATATGCCCATGTTTCCTGAATCCTAGTTTTATAGAATGTTTGTATTTCTGCCAAGGTTATCATGATGATTGTACTAAGTAATTCTTTTTATTAGTTTGCAGGCTGAAATCGTCAGTCAGCTTTCTTACTCGACCAGATCGACCAAATCTTGCATATCATAAACTAAAAGGCAGGAATCCAGGGGTTATTTTCCTTCCAGGCTTAAATTCAAATATGAATGGTCGGAAAGCAGCTGCCCTTGAAGATTTCTGCAATTCCCTCGGTCATGCCTTCATCAGGTACCTGCAAAGCACTGTTCTTTAGAAAACTAAACTAGTATCATGGGCTGGGGCAAGGGGTAAACTTTGGCATTTGGATTGGTGTACAGCACACCATGCATTCAAGCTAAGAAGTGTCTTCCTTCCACTTCAAACGTAGGATTTCTGTTTGTAGTGAGACTGAGGTAAATCAGGAGAATGTATTCTGAAAGTAATTCAGGAAATTCTCTGATAAATTTCTGTAGTCTGGCCAGTGCTACGTCTTACATTAAGGCTACAGGCACAAAAATTAAAAAGAAAGGACCTGGAGTTCTGATTTTTTAAGTTACCACTATACACATGCTTCTTAATTGCCAAATCTTAAGTTACCCAGTGCCTTCTGTTGTTTTAGAAGAATATGCATATGCTTGGTGATAACGCTGCTTTGACAGACTAGGCTGAATGTTGAGTTTCATAAGTCTTTGTATTTGGGTATAGCGTTTGAAAGAGAGTTTGTCCATTTAAAAAATACTTCTAAAATTTAAGTATTTGGTGCTTTTTGTCTGTAAGGGAAACCTCTTTGTCTGGGAAACATCCTGGAAAATTTTTATATTGTTATATCAAATGACAAGAGAATGCTGCATCACTTATTTGCATATGTTGTATTTAAACCTCTTTTCATGTGGTTTCTGGTGCTAGTGATACACAGGACCGAGTAAGAAAATATTCAATTGTCCCTCATTTAATTTGATTAAACGGTACTGTTTAGTTAGCTTGTATGTTGCTGTAGGCAGTACTATTACTTTCATTTTGATGTTTACTTTTTTCAGATTTGATTATACAGGATGTGGAAGTTCAGGTGGTAAATTTGAGGAGTGTACAGTTGGGAAGTGGAGAAAAGATGTTCTCTCTATACTGGATGAACTTACAGATGGACCACAGGTTATATTTGATTTTTAAATTTAGAATGTTTTTTGTCCTCAAGGTAGGACTTTAAACAAAAGTATGCCATAATAGCTCTGGTCAACAGTAGCTTCTATTTAACAACTGACACCAGCTCACTTTCAAGCTGAATCATTTGAGAGGTCGTATTCATAAGACCTCTTTTGCAAGCAGGTAGATCACAAAATCATGGACACATGGGTTGACAGGACCTCCTGGAGGTCGTTTATTAGAGCCTCCTGCTCAGAGCAGAGCTGTCATCCCAGGAGTCTGAGAAAGCCTCATGGTGGAGGTTCCACCTGATGGTGGACAGAGAACTGTTGCAGTGCAACACAGCCCTCTTCGTGAAAAAGTGTGTTGCTGTCCCATGCTGATACATTAATTAAAGGATATGCAGGAATGTTACAAGTTAAAATACTCTATATGATAAGATAGCTTTAAAAAAACCACTTCTTCAGTTACTTTAGAAAAGACTGTGGGAAAGTTGAACTCTTCCGCAATCTGGCAATAGCTAGTATTGTGTTTAAAACAATTTTGTATTATGAATTGCTTTTGTTGAGCTCTTTCACTGCACTGAGCCTTTACCATGTGCATTTATTTTAAGAAAGAAACATGAAGTATGCATGTGATACTGAATTGTTTCAACTCTCATTTTATTTACAGTGTTTCAGTCTCAGACAGCAATAACCAGCCATGACAAACAAAAAGAATAATAAAATACCAGATCTTGTGGTGCTTACTCAGGCAAAATTTCCACTGGAGGTGACAGCAGTTCTGCCTGGGTAAGGACAGCAGGATTATGCCCAAGGTTTAAGTAGTTAAAAAAAATGAAAACTGATATTTTGTTAAAAAGAAACTATTAGCAGTTTCCTGTAAAATAATATCGTATTTTCTCTCTTTTTCAGATACTGGTGGGCTCCAGCTTGGGTGGATGGCTGATGCTTCATGCTGCAATAGCACGCCCGGATAAAGTAGCTGCTTTAGTTGGAGTAGCTGTAGCAGCGGACCATCTTGTTACAACTTTTAAGAAGCTTCCCATTGAGGTAAATGCTGATGGTTGGCTTGCGTGCAATCTAAAAAGCTATCAAGCATTTACAAAATTCTGTTGTTCAAACTGTACTTTTCCTGCAAGTCTTCTGCTAAGTTTTCTGTGTTTGTGGTGGAGGTAAGCTGAAAATTTACATTAATCTAAAAATCTGCAAAATACTGTGCTTCTAGTATGAAGTTACTGTGAGCACTACCTAAAACATGTTTATATTACGGTGGCATATGGGCCGTGAAGTCAGATCCCTGCTATTCAGCAGTCCATTAGATTTCAGTGTTGGATATCTTATATTTGCATTCAAATTGGATCCTTGTGCTTTCAGTGATGGAGAAGAAGCTGCTAAAGTAATTGAGATGACATTGGATGAGATGAGTCTGACAGGTTGCATGTGGGAAAGGAATTCGTCAGATTAGAGTGTAAAGACTATAAAATTTAGGTGGTGGGAAGACTCTGAGTTGCTTCCTTGATGACAATAATGTCCAGTCTTCAGGACAGTAAATCAGGTGGTACAATGTGACAAAGAAATACAGTAATAAATAACACTTACTTTTCACTAATTAAAATATTTTCCTGATTTTTTTTTTTTTCTAAGGCACTTCATAGTGTCAGCATTACTGCTTAAGAGTAAGTAAGATTCTGTAAACACAGTATTTAGACACAGCTATTGTGGCAAAGTCTGAAAAGACTAATCACTGGAAAACTCCTTTTTGCTAGGATTCTCCTTGTTTGAGGTGTAGTGGACTGACTGAAGCCAAAGAGACTTGCTGTTCATGGTGGCTATACATCTTTTTCTTTCTGATAGATTCTGACTGAGAAACTTAACTTCAGTGGCAAATCCTAACTAGATTAATTTGCAGGAGAGACGTGCAGAGTAGCCTTTGTGACATGATAGGGGGTTTGTCTTCTCAGATGCTGGAATGTGAACAAGAATATACCTTCTCTGCTAATAAAAATGAACAAAATAAAATTTTACACCTGGGGAAGTTTTACTGCGTTTAGAATAAAAATAAGTTAAGGCACTCTAAAGAACTCGTGACATCTGTGTTGTCTATTCTTTGCTCCCTTTTTATAGGCACAAAAAGAAATAGAAGAAAAAGGTGAATGGAAGTTTCCAACAAAGCATAATGAGGAAGGATATTACTCCTTGACGTATGACTTTATCAGAGAAGCAGAAAATCACTGTGTGCTAAATAGTCCTATTCCTATAACATGTCCCATACGACTTATTCATGGCATGAAGGATGATGATGTCCCTTGGCAGATCTCTATGCAAGTTGCTGATCGTGTTTTGAGCAAAGATGTGGATGTTATCCTCCGCAAAACTGGCCAACATCGGATGAGTGAGAAGGAGGATACAAAACTTCTTGTGAATACCGTTGATGATTTAATTGACAAGCTGGCAACATTAGCATAAGCTACGGAGTGGCATAAGTGCATGAACTCTACACCTGACCCTTTTCCATGAGTAGCAGAAACCCCGTTCTTGACACGATGATGCCAGGCCTGTGACTATCACAGTAGAAACTGAGCTTTATCTGCTGTTTCCTTATGTCTTGTTTTGTAAATACAGGTATCTTATTAATGCTGCGTTTGCACAGACAGTCCAAAATGCAAAGGAGCACTGCTGTTATGTTCAGAACCTCTCCTTCACCACTTAAACCTTTTTTTTGTAAGCTTCCTACACTTTTCTACTGAAATGTTGATTCATTTTTGTTACTGTTGGCCTGTACAGTAAAACTTCAATTTCATGTGTCTTTGACACCTTTTCAGTATTGTCCTTTTGCTGTAACATTCTCGTATCTTATGTCTGAAACCATTTGTGCAAGGCAAAATACAACTTCAGTGTTTACTAAAGTTGTTGTTATTAGAAATAGTGAATAACATGAAGCATAATAAACAGATTTCAGAGAAATTATTATATTGTTCTTAAGTACTGTTAAAATTGAAAAGTGGAAGGCACACCCTGATGGTGTGCCTGGGGTACTACAGAAGTAGGAAGATCACTTGAGGAATGCAGGGCCTCAAAGTGGAGATAGAGCTCTCTTGTCTATGCTTATCAGTAGAATTTATGTCCTCTTCCCCAGGCTTTTTGTAATAGTTAATTTGTGGGTCTGCTACTAAGGGAACAATATATAATCCCGGTGTAAACTGAAACTGGATCGAGACAGTACTTCTTTTTATAGTAACTTCTTTAAAGTGGGGAGTACAGCACCATAGGGCATCACTGCCTCTTTTCTAGGACTTGAGAACTATAGATTACTAGGGACAGTGTCTTCCAGAGGTAGGAATTTGAGGTGCATGAGTGCGAGCCTGAAAATTTGTAAATGAAACTTAATAGTTGGATAATTCTCATAATGTAAATGTATAGAATTTAATAGTAAATTGATTTAATTGCAAATATGACTATTACATGGTTTTTGTCCAAAAATATTGTGCCATTCATACCCTTGAAAGAGAGAGAGAGAGGAGCTTAGGTGAGAGACTGGAGTTAGTTCAGGCTGACCTTAATATGAATCATCAGTTAAAAGTATACAGTTGTTTCTGGCTTTATTATTTTGAGTAGTAAATGGTATTGCTATTGCTGCCTTAAAAGAATAAAGCTCCTGGGGGTAAGGTATTTCTAGAGAGTTTATCATTTTCAGCATTAGCATTGTGTTAGAAGTACATTGTATAGAGCTTTGCTGAGGTAGTGGGGTTTTTTATTAAAAAAAAAAACAAACCAACAAACTAAAACAAAAAAACAAAACCAACAACACAACAAAACCCCCCTAAATTTCAGATGAGTTACTGTGAAGTACAGTTTTATTTAGGCTTCAATACTGCAAAAACCAAGAAGCCATGATATAAAAAAATAGAATTCTGGTATGAGAGTAAAAAAGATGGCTCTAGTTTAGATGCAACCCTTCTAATTCAAGTGTACCAATTCCCTAACTCAGTTAATCTACCTCAGGATACTTGTTTGAGGAATTACAACATTCCATGAAGTCTTGTTGACAAGTACTTCTGTTTCTCGAGCAGACTTTTTTCTGTCTGTATGAATATGCAATTCACTACTTTCTTAAGCTTTAAAACCTCTTGAATGTGTGTTTTACTTCTCAGAAAAAATTAATACCGATAACATGCAAATCACTCAGACACTTCCGTTCCTGAAGGTTGAGCTGTGTTCGTGTTTATGTATTGTTAAACAGTTGTCTTTATATATATTTATGTGACTTGCATCTGATAAAACCTGAAAAATAGTTCTTGTGAGTTTTAAAGACACACTCAAATCAAAATTAAGTCACTTCAAAACTTTCTGCTCTTAGCTTACCTGTGACAATTCTTTTAATCCACTTCTGTCATATCTCTTAGCCTGCTTTGTCTCTTAATAGAAGTTGAAAAAAGTGGACTGCAGTAATTCCAAAGTAATTAATTTTAATTAAGGCCCAAAGCTACCAATTTTGACAGGTGTACTTTTTGTTAACACATATTAAAGTTATTTCAGTAACTGAAAAGTTTTGAGCTTTTTTTTTTTAATTGGGGGTTATACCTGTAAACATTCAATTTAACTGTAATGCTTCAGACAGGGAGAAGTCTTTCTATGTCTGCATAAACTGTAGCTGTGTATTTCTCGTGAAAGAATTGCATTGTGTTCATTCAAAGCTTCACCTTAGCCTTTATTAAATAATTGATATTTTGTGGGTAAGGTCTTTTTGTTACAATGCCTTACAGCAAGATAGCTAAAAACGAATGTGAAGGGGAGCAGTTGTGTGGGTAGTTTTCAGGGTGGGTTTTTTTTTCTTCTCTGGTGGTGGTTTTTGATGTTTGGTGTTTCCCTCCCCCCCCTATTCTGGTGTAATAACATTAGGTGGGAGAAGGCAGCGTAACAGGGTTGACACAATTGTTGGGGATACAAAACTGCAGCATCAGTTGCTCAAACCACAACAATACTAAAACTTACTCCTAGGGAGGGCTTTTTTTTTGCATGCCACTTGTTCTGTAGTTCTGTTTTCCTTCTCTGCTTGCTAAATGGAGATGAGTGGTAGCATTTACATTGCAGGTACACCCCAAATTTGCTGCATACAGCATAAATGCAAAAGCAGAGATGATACTTACTTTATTCCAGATAGGACTTTGAGATTCATTGAATGTGCCCTTCTCTCTGTGTTTACTTACCTTTTTCTAAATTCAGTCTATATTCCTTAAATATGAAGAAGTGGCTTTGAGGTGGGCGTTATGCAGACATACTTTTTCCTCTAACTTTGCCACAGTAGTTCCATTGGTATTTCTCTTTGCAAGCATAGCGTTTTCCTTGTGTTCATGCTGGAAACTACCGTCATTTTGATTACTGTCAACTTGCCTGAAAAAAGGGATAGATGATAAACAGGGAGATTTACATCCTACCTGTGACTAGCTCTTGACCTATCAGGAATTTTTGACAATCTTGAATAATGTAATATTCACATATTATGGTGTCATTCCGATTGTATTCGGTGCTGTGTTTTGTCCCCTGAGTCAATGCTTCTGCCATCTCTTTCGTCTTTGCCAGTAGATGCCTAGATAGAGAATTATTTTCAATATTAGTCATGTTTAAAAGGAAGTATTTCTTTCCTCTGTAGAAACACTGTATTGAACTAGGATACGATACATTTGGACAGCTCTCCATGGTGCAGATTTTTAAAATCCTTTGTAATGAATTCTTCTGTGTTTTTCTTTTTTACGGACTTCTAATTTGCTGCCCAAGTATGGTATAACATACATTTCCTCAACAATAAGCTTGAGTCACACGAAATGATCAGTGTGTTACGTTTTCAAATTTACCAATTCTATCTTGTGCTGCCTGGGGGAGGTTGTTTTCTCTGAATACCTTAATCTACACTTAATTATTTTCAGTAGCACTCTTAGCTTAAGTTATTAGCATTCTTATTGTCTTTCACTTCTGGAAAGTCTGAAAATGACTTCTGGGCTCATCTGTCACTGGGTGTTGTACAGACATGTTGGGGCTGACACAGCTGTCACAGTACAAGGAACCTCTGGACACAAACGGAGCAACTCAGTGGCTTGTGGTGTTGATTTTGATCAACCAATACTAGTTGAATAAGCACTTCGAGGTATTTATCTTACATGTAATGCCTAAACTACGTAACATTAACTCCTGCTGAGGAGTTGTAGTCATTCAAGTTTCACGAGTAAATAACAAAAAGTTTTTATAGCTAGGCAGGAAGCTTGATTAGCGTATAATACCAAAGAAGCCGGTAATAGGTTTCATTAAAAAGAAACAAGTATTACCAGCAGACCTCAACTGTCCCTAGTCCTTACTGACATTTTCGTTTCAGATCTGTTGCAAAATCAAACTGCTTGAGACTTAACTTGTGAAACAAACAATTCCACCTTCTAAAAAGGAAGAAAATGGTGAGGCATGCTTTCCTGGGTTTGGAATTAAACTCTGCAATAGACCAGCATGTGTTGAAAAGTCTAAAGCTTATTCAATTTGTTTTCTAATAAACTAGTGCTCTTACTCTGTGTATATTGAGCTCTACTAATGCAGTTTTATATACGTGTATTTTTATCTTGTCGAGGATTCTACTTGTTGTGTCTCTTCTGTTGTTTGGCTTTGTATTATATGCTTCACACACTGCAGCTTTTTTATTTTGAGTCAAATGGTATTAAGCGTTTCATGTAGTTTCAGTTTAGCTAATTTACTTTCTCTTGCATCAACACTAAACACAAACAAAGCAGTGTTCACAAAAGAACCTAGCTGGATAGGCCGTAGAAGAACTGCCTCCTGCTGTTTCATTTTTATGTTAATTTTGATTACGTGCTCTCTTGGACATGCTGTTATTCAATGGGGCGAAGAGATTTATGGTACCATACTTTTCATATCAAATTAAAACGTGCTTAGAGAGAAACTTTCAACCAGCTATGTGACTGCAGCTGCTGAAATGTTTTCAGTGCTCTAGTTGTACTGCAATACAGAGTTACAACATTTTCTGAACCAGTGCCTTGGTCAGAGTCGCTACATTAGGTCTGTGCTTGTTATTTCTCCTTGGTCCATATCCCCTCCTTTGGGGGCTGGGGGGGGAGTGGGCAGGAAAATTGTGTCCTGGGGAATAATGAGATTTGAACTTCCTTGATTTTCAAGTTACTCAGCAGTGCTGTTATAGAGGGGCCTACCTTACGCTTTCAGATTTTTTTCTTTTTTAAAAAAGTGCTAAAAAATTATGTTAAAGGCTTCCCTGGAAATAGAAGAGGGTTATGTGTTTCACCTCTCCCGAAGATCAGCAGTCTTTTCTTTGGGCTGATGTACAAATTCAGTCAGATGTGTGGGAATGCAGAATTCTGCCAAAGCTTGGTGAAAATTCAATGACTGTGTAAGGAACACATACAGAAATACTGAAAATCAGTGCACACTCTCACTCTTCCACCCTTGTTCTCGAGCCCTGCAGGGATAGGAAAGGTGGAGGGAACTCAGCTATTCTGTTTAATAGCAGGCAGCTTGCTACATACATCATTTTGTTGCCACTGCATGTTGCTTTTCTCCTGGCAGGTGTTTTCTAGGGGAAGAGACTACTGCAATGGTTGGGAAGAAGAGACAGAGATGAAGGACAAAAAATTTACTGCTCACAGGTCAGTTTATGTAGCTCAGGTTTACTTTGTGACTGTAGGACCTCATCTCACTTCAAGATATATTTGCCTAGAGCAGAAGAATGTTAGTTACAGCCTTGGCCATGTTATGCATAAATCTAAATTACAGGACGTATTGCAATCTTGTTGCAGACTTGACCTTGTATTTCTCTTTCAAGTCCTGCATATATATGTTACATGGCCTGATGCTTCTCTTCTATTAAAGAGAAATAGGTGTCCTCCACATGACACGGTAATTGTAGTTTGTGATCTGCTCATGGGTGAGGAATAGACGTGTTCTCAGCCTGTTACAGTGCCTTGTTTTGTGTTTGGCAAGGAGCTTCGGCTAGCTCTGCTTTATATTTGGAATGAAAAGCAAACAACAGCTGCTAGGACTTCCAGTCACTTGGTTCTGAAATACAAATTTAAAATGTTTTTAGGCTAGCGTGTGAAAGGCTGTGTTCTTTTTGGGTCTTCTGACCTGCACCATGTTGTCCGCTTGCCTCCCACGTGGCAACACGAGAAGGTCACTGCTGCCTGTCAGGGTGGAAGCAGGTGCTCGTATCTGTGGCGAAGGTATGCTGAACAGTAGCACGCTTAATGGTTGGAGCGATGTAAATGGCCTGCCCAGACTTTGGTCCCGGAAAAGCAATCCCTGAAGGACATGGGCCACCTGGGATCGGGTCTGGGCCCTATAAGAATCCTCTCCTTTGCTTCTCTACTGAATGTGGTTTGCTGGCAGAAGGTGTGCCAGAGCGTGCTAGTCCTTAGGGCAGTAACTCTTGAAAAAGTCCCTGACAGCCAAGCTAAATCCCTAATCATAAGCAGTATTTATTTAGTTAGGGGATGTGATCTTGTTTGTTTGTTTGTAAATCTTGCTGTCTGGTTTGACCTGTGTTTCAGTGAAATAAAGATGCTACTTCTTTTCTGTTCTTCTGCTAAACGTGTATTGCAATGCCTAATTTTCAAACCAAGATAGTTCTCAGAAGGTATTGTTTTTGTTGGGGAAAACTGAAAAATTGATATGATAAAATCTGTTGGTTTTCTTTCAAGGATTCTGTCAATCCAGCACCACAGTAAAAGATCCTGAGAATTAAAATGCACAATTTACCTCCAAGGTCTTATGAATCCTAGAAACGCTTCTGGTCATGGCAGCCTTAGGAGCTGCCTTGTTCTGCAGACCGGAGTCTCAGTGCTTTCTGTTCTGTCTCACAAGTAGGAAGGTCCTTCCTTCCTGAATTACTTTGCTTTTATTCCCAAATTTGAGGTGTTCAAACTATGCACTTGCTTGGCGCTTAACATCTTCAGAGCTGGCAAAGAAACTCTTTTGCAGGTGAAAGAGAAGATGCTTAAATTAGCACTTTTTGTCTTCAAGGCTGTCTGGATTTTAGGTTTCAAATTAATGAGGAAGGTAGAATTTCTAAAATTAATGTTGTCCCCTGGTTCTGTACCTCTGCCACCCGGCAGAGATATTGGCAATATTCCAATAGCTTCTTTTTTTCCCCTAGTCTGACTAGTTCTCTTGTTGTGCAGAACATCTCCAGGTACCTCATGACAAAGCAAGGCCATGTATAAACCCAGGGGTCTGCAAGCACTTACCTGGCCTTGCAGCTCCCTGAAAAAGGCCCTGTGCTTGCGCTGAGCTTGTATTGAACCTTTGCATCCTCTCTGCAACTCTAGAAAGTGTGACACCATGGCATAAGCATATATGCAGGGAGCATCTTTCAGCAGCCCTTCAGAAGTTTTCTTGTGAAGGGAGGTGCTGTAAACTGGTTTACAGCTTTGGAAAATTTCTGTGTTCTCCCCTCTGCCCCGGCCTCAGTAATGAAAGGTCTATTATGGCACAGTGGCAGACCTGGGAAATGGAGTCTGGACTTCCCAGGTATTCTAATTGCTGGATAGCTTTGTCTGATGGGAATCGACCCAGCATACATTGAAAGATAGTGCTTTGGGATGGCTGAAATATCAGGCTCTTTCGAAGGAGTGAATTACCATACAGTGAATCCAACAAAGGTTAAGGGTCGCTCTGTAACAGAATAAGTTTTACTTTTCCCTCTGAGTTCCAGTTGGAAGATGTTGAAAGCTATTGAGTTACCCTGGATCTAAACGTGGGTAGTGAGGTAATTTATGTCAGTTTTGTCGTTGTTGGCAGCATTTTTTTGTAGATTTACAAAGATTTTTGAATTTATAGGGTAATATTGTGATTATGTGAAAGCATAAGATGAGTTATAGTGCTTACAGGCATGAAATACTACTTCGAGTATTCAAGCTTCATCTCTACCTCTAGTCATAAGTTCCAGTCTTGCATTACCAAGAGAAATAAGAGGACAAAATCAATCAGAAGCAGTAAGCGAGGTAGTCTAATGGTAGTACCTTTGCTGCTGAAAACCCGTCCCTCTCTTACACATCGCATTTCCAGCCATCAGGCTTTAATACGCCTGTGTCCAACAGGAGGAACTCGAATTCCTTCAGTTCCTCTTTGCTTTGTAGCCACATGTGCTACCATTTCTTAACTTCTGGTTTTGGTGAGCTAAACCGATAATCCTTCTGAGGTGATTCCTGTAAAGGCTCTAATTTTCAATCCTCTGGTTACTGGAGTGACTATTTGAATTTACTTAGTTCTTTCACCACTTCTTCTGGAGAGTGATTGTCTGAACTGGATATGACATTCCCGTTGCTGTTGCACCTCCCAACTTTTATTCAGCCAAGCCCTTCAGTCGCAGTGTCTTTCCCAGCGTCTGTGCCCACCTGCTGATATTCCATCAGCCTCTGCATTTTTTTTTAACATCTGCTTTTTCATAGGACAGAGTGCTACGTTCTGAAAAGCACTTTTCTGATGATGGCTAGAGTTTGGCTGCAATGAGAGGCGTTTTTGCCTTCTTCCAGGTAGGCTGCTTCCAAGGAGTTTTCTTTATCTTTGTCATTTACTCATCCCAGCTTGCTTGAGCTGAGGTCATCTTAGGAGTCTGGGCTTTTTTTGTGACTTCTGATGAGTTATTAAATAGTTCAGGCCTGGGAACACGTTCTTGTACAAACTGAATAAAAATATACACAATCATTAATGACTTTTCAGTTACAGTCATATTATAGGACCTACTAGTTACCCAGCTGTAATCTCTTTAGTGTGTGATGTTGTTTTGGAGTCAGTTTAGTTCCCTAATCAATGTATTATGCAGTAGCCAACTCTAATGTATTACAGAGCTTTTAGTAAATTGCATCAACACTAGTGCTTTAAAAAAAAATAACCGTTCTATTGTTTTTCCCAGGACTGATGGCACAGAAGCGGGCTTATGATTTGATTACTCATACTTTGGAAATATTGGGGGGGGGGGAGGGGGGGGGAGCTGGCATTTTTCCAACTCTCTGCAGCTTTCCTGGTTTTCAAAGCCTTATTAAAAATTGATATTGATGGACGAGCTTGCTTTTCAGCTTTCGCAGTATGGAATGGTCCCTCGAGAAGAGGTTGCATAGCCAACATCTGTGAAGGGGGAGACCTCTGCTCTGTGGCTTAGGAGAGTTAAATTACCCATCCCTGCCCCAAAGTTAGGAAATGGGGTCAGAGGCTGATGCAAAGGTAGGTGGCTTTTATGAAATCTCCTTGCTAGTGAGCACTGAGCACCCTGGTGTGACCAGAATCAGCCAAGCAACCTAGGTACCTCCCTTCTAAACAGGAGAATGCCAAGAGATCTGAAAGTGTAAAATAAAGCTTCTTATTCTTTGTGGGACTGACCAAGGGTAAGGCCGGGGCCTTAACAGTTGCTTGAACGGAAAGAACGTCCAGTTCACATACTGCCTTCTACTGTTGCAGCTGCAGTTTACTCCTCTGCTGATCTCCAGGCTCGGTTTGCATCTTGGTTCCTGCGCATTTGCTGTGCCTTCAACAGCGTGTTCGCTGGGACGGAAAGTGCTCAAGTGGTGGCCCTGTCACGTAGCATGCTCTGAGTTATGTAATCAAATATTTCATAGGGTTTTAAAACTACCAGTGCAGAGAAGGGAAGAGAAAGCATTAAATGAAATGCCTGTGGAGGACAACAATGAATTGGGTCATCTATCACATTTTTCATCTCTTGAGTCTGCTCGAGATCAGCAGCATCCGAAGCAGTATAAATCTGGGAATTCACGGTCTTAAAATGAGAAAGTAATAGATGAAGAGGCCATTACAAGGTAGATATACAACGAGTTGTACTCCTTTCCCCCTTTTTTTAATTTTTAAATGCAGCAGGAGGACTTTTGTTGACAAAGCTGATTATATATCCACCTCAGGTTTATCAGCCTTTGATATCAAGCAGAACATGAATCATTTGCCAAAAGGGAATTATTTTGTAGCAGGGTAGATAACACAGTATGGATGAAGGGTATTTGACAAAGTCTGGTGCAACTCAGAGGAGCAAAATGATTTTATTTAATAAAGGATAAATCTGTACAAATGAGACTAGAAGAAATGTCTCGTCTTAACTGTCCTTCTCTCCTCTCCCACCACTGCAGTGGTATAATCAAAATTTAAACTACCATACATGGGCATAGCTCCCTTGCTGTCACTGGAGGTATGCTGACTCATACAAGCAGAAAATACGATCCTTGTGTTTTATACTAGGTTTCCTAGATTTTGGTGATTTCTGCTTGTTTTTAGGGGTTCAAGTTGTTTTCTCAGGACACTAGTACCCTATTTGATAGCCTAACATATACTACTGATAGGATGATAATAATGTCCTCCTACCTGCATTCTTTTCCTTGACTTTCCATCCTATTGTCCCCTAGTTGAAACTTTTTATCAGCACTTGAACAAGGAAGAGGAGAAATTATTTTTCACGCTGTAAGCCTGTTAGCATCATGCTGCAGAAGGGAGAAAAAGGCTTTGCTTCTGCGTTGTGATTAAAAAAGCCCCCACGATGCGTAGTAATTTCTGTTACCTTTGTTTAACAGAGTGAAGTCCCTCTATTTGTATTTGCAGCTATCTGGCACTGGGATGCTCGGTGCAGCTTGGGTTGATGCAGACTAGGTGGAGTAAAACTGAGCCTGTGGGGTGAACAGCGCAAGGCTGAGGAAGCGTGCACGAAAACAGACTGCAGATGGGCGAGATAAACAGGATCCCCGGGCTGTGACTGAGTAGGCAGGCCTCTTTAATGGCTCTTAGCAACGCCCCTGCTTTGACCCTCCTCATATGTGAGGAAAATCAAATCAATACACTGTTCTTCAAACCACGATGCTGCTGCAGCAGCAGGGCATTGTGGCAGCCTTCGTCTCTTAAATTCATCAACGCTTTTCTATTTGCTGATCCCCGGATATCCATCCCTGCAGCTCTGCCGAGGAAGACCCTGACTGCATCTTTAATCGGATTGCTTGAGCTCCCATGTACAACCCTCTTCTTATTAGCAAGTATTAGGTAGGCAATTTTAAAGTGCTTTTGGTTTTGCAGGCAGCTTTAACATTGATCTCAGAACTCTATTGTATTCTCTGTAAACATAGCAGAAGCCTCTCTTTAAAACCTGCTCTGTTTTAAATCTTGCTTTTCTTCTTCTGTTTTTGTGGTTGGGCAGGGGGGACTGCTGTTTTTTCCTTCTTTTTTTTTTTT
>VZSZ01007415.1:383720-528433 GCA_013398815.1 Ibidorhyncha struthersii
ATTTGTGCTTTTGGAAAAGGATATTCCCTCGTTGATCCCTCCCCTGTTCTGCAGAACAGCTATAACCAGTGCCATACAGTTACTTTCAGTGTTGATGAACATCTGTTCAACTGTCTAACGTATAGGGCAGGCTGCTCACTCTTTTATTCTTTAATTTTCCGGTGCGTACTTCAAAGCTGCAGATCAGGACGGTACCCGCTAAGTAAGTTCTGCTTCGGTTCCAGAGATGGCTAACAGAGGACCAAGCTACGGCTTAAGCCGAGAAGTTCAGGAAAAGATTGAGCAGAAATATGACCCGGAATTAGAGTCTAGGCTGGTGAACTGGATTATTGTACAGTGTGGAGAACAGATAGAACACCCTCCTCCTGGAAGGCAACATTTTCAGACCTGGCTGATGGATGGAACAGTAAGTGTTTTGTCCAATTACATCCTTGCATGTGTTTATATGCACAGCGTCCTTATTTTCTGTCTTCATCTGGTTAAATTGGTCAGAGCTTATGGCCAGTGCAGAAACATATATCTTAGTATTTGATTTATTTCCTTTTGATGAGGAATCTTAGTTTCAGAAGATAATTATTCTACTAGTGCACTGGGATTAGTACAGTACTTATGATTCTTATGAGTCATGCATGTTATATATGAGTATGACTCATTCCTTCAGCACCTTTTCTCATACAGTTAAATGAGATCTGTTTTAAAATCAGATGTATACCTTTTCTCTTTAAGAAATAATCAGTGTCGACAGGGAAAGGTGAAGGGATATAGAAAATCTGAAGGATTGGATTATGTCATAAGTGTTTTCTTCTTGGGAATAATTCTGTAGCTAAAACATTGTATTCCATTGGTCTATTGAACAACAAGCAGATGCTGCTGTTTGCAATGGGCTGTAAGAATACGCTAATTGTTGAATCTCTGCCAAAGTGACTTTAACAATATTTCAATTGACATTGCTTATTTTTTTGGCTCGGGCATGTGGTTTCTTCTCTGTCAGTTGTTATATAACCTTTACCAGTGATTGCTTCACCGTTTCTAGCAGATTAGGATTTATATGGTCAGGCTATTGCCATCAATTAATGAAAGCTTTAAAGCATTTCTAATATACTTTGATTATTATCAACTCACTTCTTTGTTTTTAATTGAAGAAGTTATGTCCCTGACAGAAACTGGCCAGGTCAAAAGCATTTTGTAGCATCATTTCATGTGCAGAAATTGCCTTCTAGATTGATGACTGCTTTCTAATTTTGTTTCTGTATTTATCTCTCAGCTGTTATGCAAGTTAATAAACAGTTTACATCCAAAGGGAAATGAGCCCATTGCAAAGATCTCTGAATCGAAAATGGCTTTCAAGCAGATGGAACAAATTTCTCAGTTCTTAAAAGCTGCTGAAATCTACGGAGTAAGAACAACAGATATTTTCCAGACAGTGGATTTATGGGAAGGTAAAAATAATAAACTGGAAGTCAGCTTGCAGTCTTCATTTTACTTTGCTTTGATGTGTTGTAATGGTGCATCTTGTCTAAGGCATATTCTCTAATGTAATTATCTTTTGTTTGTGTTTGCCTTACCTCATTACCATGTTTTTCTGGTGGTGCGTTATCTCCTCTGAGGGATTTATATTGCCCTGAGGGCATAACGGAGCCTTTCCAAGCTCATGTGTTATCCAGAAGCCCATCATTCTGATAGAAATCCACAGATCTAATAAAACAAATGTTCTCTATGCTAATTATTTCCAAGTAAATAGCTTCTAATATGGAAAAGCCTTATTTTCTGATGACAGGATACTATTGCAGTTTTCAAATTATAAGCAAAGCTTAAATTAGAGCTATAAAATGCACTCCCGGAAGCATATATATGCCTCTGTGAAGCTTATGAGGGCTCGTTCTTCACTAGCAAGAAGCAAAACTCACTGGTAACACCATGTTAGCTGAGCATCTCTGTCTAAGGATACAGTCTCTTAAGAGAGGTCACTATGGCAACAGCAAAAAAAATTTCGGGGTGCCCCTGTGCTTTTGCAGTAATCCAGGTGAAGTCTATCTCCATCCCATGCTCAAAGTGGAAACTGCATGTTCTAGTTCCCGAGGAGCTGAGTCATTTGTGCGTTCGTATGGCTGGGGTTTTGCCCACTTCTGTGGTCATGCATCTCTTACTGGTGCTCTAACCAAATATGCTGTATATCCTGCATCTCTCCGGACAAGGTGATGCAAAACACTTTGTGTGAGGGCTCATAACAAGGACAGCTGTAGAGTAGCAAAAGGGTCAAAAACCTGCCATGAGAATGAAACAGTGGAAAGAGGAGAACAATCTATTGGGAAAGCTGGTCATGTAGTTTGTGTAGGAACACACATGGAGGGGAAAAAAAAGTGGGGTCTATTTTCACAGGCTGTTGGGATATGTGGAAGAGATCACTCCTCTGAAGGACAGCTCAAGGAATGAAAGACTAGGGGACTTTTTTTCAGATGGTTTAGAAGGGAAGGATATACTGACAGCTGGAGTTACTGGGATCTGTAATGTTCTCAGGGTGACAGATTTGCCTGAGAAATCCTACCTTTGGGCACAAGGGCAGGTTTGTTTCTTCCAGTTCAGTCTTTAGCATTTCATCCAAGCTACTTTTAAATGAAGGGATTTTCACTTCCCCGAACACCCTCCCCCTCCTCAGCCTAGCAGGCTGCTGAAAGAGAAGCTCCATCTATCTTGTAAGGGATGATAATAGCTCGTTTCAGATGCTGTTCTTTGCAGTCTTTTGCATCTCATAATGTCTTCGCACTATGCAAATGAAAGTACGGTACATTGATCCTTACCATGAAAAGGACTTGCTTTGAAGACAAAAAACTCCTAATGATGGTGGCTCTCTCCTCATTTCTCTTCCTTTCCCTTTTCACCTTTTCTCAGCAGATGTAAGGAAAAAAGCTAGTAACTTCCAGAGGAGAGCAAGTCAAAACACAGCTCACGACCTAGGAGGGAGACACACAAGACTTTTCTCCACTAGTATTTCAAGACTTCCCGAAACTAAACTGTGTCTCCTCGCTTTCCCACTCCCTTTTCATCTCTCCCGCTGCTCATTTCAGTGCTGAGATGAAGCAGTATGACTCTCCAGCAGTGAGTCACTGCAGGCTTTTTGTGTCTAACCATAACTCTGACCTCTAGCATCTGTACTGCTCCAGGGCTGCATTGTCCGAACCTGGATGCATTAGCTGGACAGAGAGCCCAGTCTCTCTTTCACTATTTCATAATTACAGCACTCCTGCACTTCAGGCCATAACCTCTTTAGAAAGAGAGGAGCTGTCAATGTATGTTTATAGGGAAAGAAAAGTATGTGTGACTGAAAAACAGCTTTTCTCTGGCACTAATTGTTTTCCGAGAGCTTTTGCTTTGAAATTCTTAGTAATGATTAATGAAAATGTTTTAGGATGCAGTCTGCTGTCGGCTGTTTCAAACTCACTCAGTCCATCTGGTGCATTTTTCTTCATCTCTGCGACTTCTTGGTCCAGGAGAAGTATCACCTCTTTTTTGGTCCTTTCTTACTTAAATGTGCTGTGTTGAGCAGCTTTCCCTAATCCATGCCCAAGATATTATGTTCACTATGTTTTACAGATCCATCCCCGGTATATTTCCAGGCAGGCAAGAGGCAGCTGTACCTCTGAGTAGTTGTTCAGCCTTTACAAAACAGCCTTTCAGGAATGCTGTGCAGAGCAGTTCTCCGCCTTTGGGTTTGAACCTTTCTTTTTCTGGACCTGGAGAAAAAGGCCCTCTAGCCAGGTTTCCCCAAAGAGAAAGGCTTACCATGAGAAGTGACCAGAGGCCCCTTTCTCCTTGCACAGGCACTGCCGAGATCCTCTATGAGGCTGTGCTATTCAAAGTACGCTGCAGAGGACACTGAAGGTGCAGAAGAAGTGCCGTCGGCGTGGGTCCCTGCGGCACGATTCAGGGAGGCTGAGGCTGGGGGCTGGGCAGGCGGCCCACGTGGCTGTCGGTGAGCAAGTACTGGAGCTGAGGGAAGGCACTGACCGCAATTTTCCGCAATGCCAGGGTCAAGCCTGCCTTCAGAGGATGCAGATGATCCCTTCTGTCAGGTGGCTTTCTCAGTGGAACTTTAAAAATTTTCACTGCCCTTTTTATGCTGGCCACCGAGCCCCTTGTATCCTTTGCTGGAAGAGGGCAAACGTCACAAGGCTACACATATTTGGGGTCTTCCGTCACCCACAGCAAGGATGCTCTGCAAAGCAGGGCCGTGGCCGTGGCTTTGTTTTGTCACGTGGCGCTCGGCTCCCACTCGATCTGCTTTTCCCCTGCAGCGTCTCCCACTCGCCACTGACAAATAAGGCAGAGCTGAGTGCGGAGCGTGGGGGGGCTGCCAGATGGCTCCGCAAGGCTGATCATCATATTTTGCTACCCGTCTTTTGTTTCTTTTTCTTTTTTTTTTTTTCTGCGCTTGCCGTCATTATTCAGCTCGTTCACTTTTAAATCCTTCTTCACATCCCTCTTCATCCCAGCCAGTCACCGTGCTCCTCGTTATACGGGAGGCATCCCAAGGACGTTGTTTGTGGCATCTGTTACAGCATATGGTACATCTGCTGCTTCGGGGAGCTCTGAGCGTCTCTGCCTCGCGCTCTTCCATGTGCGCCTGTGTGCGTGTGTGAGATGTCAGCTCTTCAGCTGCCCTCTAAGCAAGGACCCCGTCTGATGCAGTTTGCGTTAACAAATACAGTAAAATGAGGATTCTGGATGGCTGACAATTTATTTTCTAAGCAAATGGTCCCCTGCAGATAGGATTGCTGCAAACTTTAATAGGCTGTATGACAGCCACAGTTGGAAGCTGCTAGATGTTTTCAGCTTTGGGGTGTCTTCGTCACCTCAGCCAGTGCCTTATGCGTCTAGATTTGTATGAACCGAAGCCCTGAACTGCGTCTGCCTATAATCAGGGTGATGCGTAGCGTAAACACAGAATGTGCAACGCTTGCTTCCCTCTGCACTCCAGCTGGTTTACAGTGATTTTCATTAATATTGGTCTACTGGAGGTATTTCTGAAATCTGTTATCATCATGAAGTCTCTGGTATCTCATGTTTTTATGGATTATTTATTTTCCCATGTGAAGAACTTACAGTCAAAATCAGGTCTGATAATTAGATAAATTATTTTAAGAATGAAGAAGAACTGGAACAGAAAGAAAGGGAGGGGAGTCACAGAAACACTTACAGAAGAAATTTAGAAGAAGGGAGACGCAAAAGGCAAATTTTCAACAATGTACCACCTCACACAACTGGAAATACGCGTTACAACTCATTTTTGCTAGAAAATTTTCCACAAGTTACCATGTCTGGATTGGGTAGAGAGTTAAGAGTCTGTCTGACTCTGATGTCTTTATGTTCCCTGCCCTTTTTACACCAAGTGACAACGTGCAAGGGAAGAGCTAAGAAAAAAGGACTAATCTTTTTTTTTTTTTAATTATCTGTGTCTTTTTTCTTTTTTTTTTAAATTCACTGAATGAATCAACAAAAGATGTTGACCAAAAGGGAAAATGTTTTTATTATCCTAATTTTGGAAGGAGAGACAGGAGGAGGGGATATAATCTTTTAAATACAAATCTCTATTGAAAATGAGCCTTATATTTCAAAGGTGCAAGGTGTCCTCTTGGAAACCTGGTGAATTTTCAGCTAGGTGGAAGGTGTTCTTCTAAGCAATTGATAGGCAAGTTCACCCCTCCCAAAACAGATGGGGTAAATTATCCCTTGAGAAGCTTTTCTCTCTCTGTTGGTTATGGAGAGAACCCAAAGAACTAGCGATGACCAGATATGTAACTTTTACTTGGCTAAAGATGAGATGAGCCCTGACTTTCTGAAATGAGGAATGAAGTGAGGTAACGCAGCAAGTGAGAAAGTGGAAGAATAGTGAACTGGGTGGCAGGAACTGAGGGTATGAAACTGCAGAGTATCGATATTTGGCAGCCTGAGAAAAGAAACCTGTAGGAAGGATTTGGGAGACCGTTTGATGGTTAAATTGGAAAGGAGTGATGTGAGTTATCTGCACAGGAGCTCTCCAGGACAGCTGTGAGCTCTGTTAGTACAGGGACTGACTGCAAATTCCAAGGGTTAAATGGCGGGATCAGTCTTTACAGGTGAAGAAACTGACACACAGCACAGTTATTTAACACATTGTTCTCCTTCACCCACGTTTTACTGACTACGTTACTGTTCTTTTTACACCAAAGTGATGTCTTCTTAGGAGAAAATTTTGCCAAAAGGATTATCTAGAAAGACTTAAATAGTCATTTAAATAGCCAAAGGCCTGGAAACCTGGAAATGTCTGAATTGTTAGGTTTTGCTTTAACACTGTCCCTTTGATGACGTTTAATAAGCTCTTGCATGTCAGTACCTCCATTCGGCAACTGTAAAATAGCATTTATAATGTCGTTAATGCACTTCTTCAGGGGAGCTGAGGGAATTAGTTAATACATTAGACAGAAGTGCTTATCAGTGTGCCAAGCCATTTGTTGTGCAAGGATTTCTTATGTTAATTTCACTGTCTGGCTTTCTAGGGAAAGACATGGCAGCAGTGCAGAGAACCTTAATGGCTCTTGGCAGTTTGGCAGTCACCAAGGACGACGGCTGCTACAAAGGAGATCCATCCTGGTTTCACAGGTAAAATCCAAAGCACAGCTTCCCAGAGCTGTCTTCCCAAGGAAGCTGGTAATATTGTGCGCCTTCAGGCTTTAAGGAAATTTATTGGGAAAGGAAGGTAAGAATCTTTCCAAAACTTCCTTGTAACGGAAAGATTTTCTCTCCAGAGTCTAGAGGAGGGAAGCAAAGACCCAACAAGGCAGAAACATTTTCTACCCTTCACTGGTTCCCAACTTTATCAGCATCACTGCTAGGTCCATGAGTTACCATAGCTTGTCAGCCTAAAGTTACACCACAGTTGCTGGGGAGGAGCTCGGTGGGAGCTGTGTAGCGCAGCTATGCTGCTGCCTTTTCTTACGTAGCCCCCCTCACCACACCTTATGTGTCCCTCCTGCTCTGGAGCTGGAAAAGCACTGCTGGTAGCAGGATTAAGGAGCACATCGCCCACGGCTCCAGCTCTGGTTTCCTATCCCTCTTGCTGCATGAGGGGCCCACACTGATCACTGAAGAGGAGACATAATTTTCTTATCCGCTGATGTTACTCCTGACTCATTCCTTGGAAGGATAGCAATGATACTTAGGAAATTCAGGCACCAGTTTTGCTGACATTCATCTGTTTCGCAGCTTCAGCTTAATCCTCTATATCCACTTATGAAGAAAAGGGAACAAAAATGGCGGCAGCCCTGCAGATATGTGTGTCATAAGAATAGCTGGTAGGAAAGGTGTACTTTTGCCTCACATCAGATAACAGACAGAAAGACTAATGAAGACAAGGCTGTTATAGCTGTCAGCAAACCCCCATGAGGTGATCCATTTACCCAGCAGAGAGAAGGTATGAAACCCATTTCCATTTTTCATCAAACCAAAAATGATTCCATTTCCTAATCGTCTTTTTTCTTGGGGAGTACCACTTATCTGTAAAGAATTCTCTGGCTTGGCAAAGCTATTTATCTGCTCTAAAACTCCATTTGTTTTGGCTAGGGAGGCTGAGAAGCGGGGACAGGAAAAAAAGGAAATCTTCCCACAGTTAGGTTCCTGCCCCACAGGCATATTATTGACATGAGATTCCGCCATCCAAGAGTATTTCTTGTGCCGAAATATCTGAGGCATGTTAGCAGAAAGAGTGCTGGCTGCTTCTCTTTGGTTTCCTTGAACTTTCGGATGTCTAGGTGAGGGTCAGCAAAAGGAAAACAATCTTCACTTGGTTTGTCTTAAACCTTGAGCTGGTTTAACTGAGGCTAAGGGAGACTTGAATTTTAGGTGAATGAGTGCAAACTCCTATGCATTCTTTATTATGAAATAAGTTTAAATTAACTTAATACAGTCCACAAAGAGATTTGTATTTATTGAATATAATTGGGTTTGAAATTAAAATCCAGTTACAGGCTTTAATATAAACCAGACATGAAATCACTGTGACCCAGACAGGCTTATTTGTTTTATGTAACTAAACCAAAGTCCTACACGGAAAAATTAATTTTCATCTGGACTCTCAGTTGTAGGTGGGAACAGCTTTCATTGGCATAAATGAAGATGTGATCACCTCCTTTCTCCCCTATGTGTCTGTCCTGCCCGTGCTGCTTGGATAGCCGATCCATATCTATTGCAGCCCCTAAAATATAGCAGTTTGTAGCCACTGCCTTAAGGAAAACTGATGTTATTTCTATAAGGAAATAACATATGGCACATCAGGAGCTGTTTTCTGAGTAGCTTACCCATCCCTTCAGGCAGATCAAGCCCCCTCACTGCCACCCAGTGTTAGTCATGAGTCAGGGCTTTCAGGCTGATTCTTAATCGCCTTAAGTTAAATTGAAACAAGTAAAGATTAAATGGAATGAGAGAATCCGTGCAGGGATCTACAGCGATTAAGATACCCCCACTCTTGAGCTAAGCCGTTTAACTTTCCATTGCCAGCGTCTCACATACCCAGTCCCACCAGGCCTCCCTTGCACACCCTAGCGAGGTTCAGGGACTCGTGGCTGTTTGTTATCTTGCGGTTTGGCTGCCACAAGCACTGGTGCAAAGTTGGCTTAAGAAGTTAACAGATCTGCGCGGTGGGCTCAGTTTGCAGTAAGGGCGATGCCAGGTGATGGCAGACGGGCCAAACAGAACTTGAAATAGCGTGAGCCGCTGACGGGAATAGGCGTGGTGAATTTAGGTGAATGAGTGCAAACCCATTCTAAACCTAATAACGTTGAAAACAAACTAAACTCATTCAAACTAAACATTTAGTGCAAACTAAAAACGAGCACAAACCTCACCAATTTTTCTATGGTCTCAGCTGAGGCCGTTTCCACCGACCTAAAAGCAAATCGTAAGTACTTGTTGTTGGCTGTCAGACCATCATATACTAAATGCAGTGCTTATGATGGTAACATAACACTATAGGATCCAAACTGTTTATGTAATCAACTTTTATTAGCATATCCAGAATTCCCTTTGGTCTCTCTTTTTATTTCTTCTTTGCAGCTCTCATATTTTTTTCCTGTCCAGAATTAACTTTTCAACTTTTTGTGGAATTACTCCACAACACAGCTGAAAATTCTAGGAGGAAAGAGAGAAAAATAATAGAATGTGTTCCTGGGATTTTAATTAAAATGAAGGCAGACACAGTGAACCTGAGATTCAATTAGGTAATAGGAGTAGTTCTAAAAACATCCTCTCAGAGATTCTGGCAGTAGTTTGGTGCCTGTGTAAGGATTCTGGAAAAGAAATTAAGCAGCAGTGAGAGTGGGTTACTTTCTGAGGCGCCCAAAGTTCTGTGGGCCCCCCTCCAAAACAGCATGCTTTTTGGCAAGAGCTGTGGGATCTGAGAGCCTGTGATGGGCTTCTGTCAGCCCTCTTGTTTGTCTATACGTTAGCACTGGAGACACGTTCTGAAAAATGACAGGTCAGTACTGATTTTCTCTAGACCTTTCTGGTTTGCTGGGCTTTCACGCAGACTCGCGCTCTTCTGCACTGTCCTGAACACCCTGAGCCTAGCAAAGAGTTCAAGTGCTTTTTTGGACTCTATCCAGGATGCTCAGCACAGAACAGGATCAGACCCTCACAGAGAGGATCATGTTGATGGTTTTCAATCACAGCAGGCACCTAATCTGGCATTCTCATCTTGTGGTGGGGTGGGGAGAAAAGGAGAATTGCAACTCGATGCGACATTGCAGGGTAACCTGATCCCAGGACAAGCAGACACCACAGGGAGAAGGATTGTACCTGGGTGGGAGCAGCCTCTGGTTGATTGAAAGCCCCCCTCAGTCTGGGGCTCTGCCGATTCTTACGGCTTATTTGGCAGCAACGGACTGATCATTCTCCCTTGTAAATGACTTGTTTTCCTCACCTTGTATAAATTAAAGATTAACCTAGGATGAACAATTTCTCGTGAGGCAGCAGAGTACAAACTTTCACGCTGCTTCTTAACCACCACTTTTGCCCTTGGTGCTATTTTCAGGGGAAAGAGCTTCCTTTTAAACTCCAACAAAGGTTCATTGATCCAAAGGGCTTTTGAGACCAGCGACACCGAACAAAAGTGGTCAGTATGTTTTGACAGAAGATAAAGGACTGGCATACAGTTAAGACCCAGGTGCAAAGGGCAAAGTCTATTGCTTAGAGGACAGAGATCTGGAAATGGCAAGAGAGCAATTGTTCTGTCCTGCAGGCAACCGCCATCCACTCTGAGAAAATGAGCAAGTCGCTTCTCAGTCCCATTGTTTCTCCGGCTACATTCAGCTCTTAGTTACTCCACTGAGTTAAACTACACCAATTTGTACTGTTGCTCTAGATGGGTATCAACTTGTATTAGAGCTCAGGTAAGTGTCTTATTGATCAGATCCCCTGGACTACAGCTCTTAAGGGCTATAAGGCTTAAGACAAATTAATCCTATCATGAGTGCTATATACAGCACTACATAAATATTTCACCTTTCATAGCTGCTGAGAAAGTCCCTTGAGGTTCTGGAATAAGTGCTACAGTGAAAGTCTGAAGTGTTGTAGGTTTGACTAGAGCATTACTTCTAGCTGCAGGAAAACAATTATCCCAGCCCATATTGTCCAGCCCAAGGGACAGCAAATGAAATATTGAATTACAGGGGACACATGTGCTAACATGAACCAGTTTCAGACTGCTTTTTGTGATCCTCTGGGCATATGCAGAATGACGGTATGTGTGTATGTTGCTTTTTTGTGTGCATCTGGACAGGAAAGCACAGCAGAATCGACGAGGATTTTCAGAAGAGCAGCTTCGTCAGGGACAGAACGTAATAGGCCTTCAGATGGGCAGCAACAAAGGAGCATCACAGTCGGGTATGACAGGCTATGGGATGCCAAGGCAGATTATCTAAAATCATCTCGGTACAGAAAACACTCCTTCTGCAGCATGGTGTGTTAAAAAAAAAAAAAGAAAAAAAAGAAAAAAAAGCTCATTAGTTCTCTTTCTGCCTGGTTTTTAATAGTTAGTGCTCTCTAAGGTTTGGGATATTTTTGGTTTGGTTTGTTTTCTTTGCAGCTGCAACAGTTCATCTAGGAACTTGGGTTTTCGTGGTGGTGTGTGTCAGTTCACAGCACGTGCGCACTGCTGCCTCCTACTTTTCACTTCTGAACTATGCAATGACAATTATTCTGTATTAATTTATTTGCAAAGTGTTACCTTCCATATTTGTCTCACACCGCACTCGTATTTCAACCAGTAACCTCGTTCTTCAATTCAGTGATGATATTGTTTGACCTAAAAATAAAGGCAAATTAAAGACACCTCTTAGACTCATTATTTAAAGGAGGTAAAAGCAATTAAAACCAATGGCCACATGGTACTGTGCTGAGGAGTTAAATGTTCTGAATGGTCAATCTGTCTCATCTCTAATGCAGAGTCCTCTCTGAGTGACTCCTTGCTATGGTGTTCACAATCTGTGTTACATGCTTAATTAGCGTTTGTCTAAAGGTGCACCCAGTGTATTTTCCTAAAAAGAAGAAAAGATGTATTATCCACTGCGTCTGGTTCATATAGTCCCACCCAATTTACCTCGGATTTCCCTTGACCTAGTGTGCTGGGTTGACTGCAGCTGGCAAACTTGTGGATCGAGATAAAACCAGTGTAACAGGGAAAGCAAAAGCTGTGTTTGAAAACAAAGCAAAATAAGGAATTAATTCACTACTTCCCATTGGCAGGCAAACATTTAGCCACTTACTGGGAAGCAGGGCCTCAGCATGCATGATGGTTAATTGTTACCGCAGACATCCCCCCTTCCTCCTCCTTTTCCCTGAGCTTTGGTTGCCGATCATGACACCATATGTATGGGATATCCCTTTCGTCAGTTTGGGTCAGCTGTCCCGGCTGTGTCCCCTCCCAGCTTCTTGCTCACCCCCAGCTGTGGGGGCAGAATGAGAAAGGGAGAAGACCTTGACACTGTGCAGGCACTGTTTAGCAACAGCCACCGCACTGGTGTGTTACCAACACTGCTTTAGTCACAACTCCAAAGCACAGAACCCTATGGGCTGCAGGGGAGAGAGTTAACTCCGTCCCCGACAAGCCCAGTACATCCAGCAGCTCAGGGAATTGCCTCTGGCAGCAGCGAAAGAAGAGGCTACTTGGAGAGAGCACTTGAGCCCGGCCGCTTTCTGTGGTCCCTGCCCTTCTTTCTCCATCAGCGTTGCGGTTGTTGCAGTAGGGCACACCCCAGCAGAAGAAAGACCATGCCCCAGTTAAATGTTCTTTCATCAAAGCTATATTTCCTAATTAAATGTGCTTTCGTTAGGTTTGGCGTTCTAATAGCCTCATTGAATTTATAGAAAACCTTGTGTGCTTGCACAGCAAAAAAAACTCACCATGACAATTTTAACAAACTGAATTAGCAACAACAGGTAACTGCTCCAGGAAAGAAAATCTATAGCCTATGGCTGCAGACACAGGACCTGGTTAGTGTGGGAACAACAACAGAAAAGGTGAATCCCCAGGATATTATCTTTGATAACCCCTCCCCAAGCTCACAACATATTATTTCATTACCTTAAGCCATCAAACTAATCCAGCTGTTAATATCTGGCAGAAGATGCTGCAAAGTATACTTTATTCTGTGGGTTAACCTTAGCCTTCCACATTCCCATATGATGGATATGGAAATCTTAATGTTGTTATTAATTAAATATTAACATGCTCTGGCCTACTAGTGTCCTCCTATTGAAACACCTTTACTACCAAGTTTACAAACATCTAAAGTTAAGAAGTAAATTAAGTAAATGAAGTAAATTAAGTAAATGAAGTAAATTAAGTACCAGGCGAGTTTAGTAACCAACTTAGCAGGAAACATTATCACTTTTATTAACAATAAGCCATTGTAATTTTGCTTCTCCTGCATCAAAAACCACTTATACAGGTCTCCCAGAAGCCTAATTAATTTCTATGACAATATCTTCTGCATTGTTACTACTAAAAGCCTTGAAATACATTAGAGACGAGACATACAGGAGCTTTGAACACCTGCTGAAAGGTACGGTGTAAGTGTGCTTGGGGGGGCTGTGTGTTTCCTCTCCCAGCTGTTGGGCTCTCCAGTGCTTAAGGGAGGGGTCCTTCTGCGATGAAGAGCAACAGCTCTCTTAAGGCTGTGGACTTGTTTGACAGCAGGTATGAGCTAAGATAAGACTCCACACGCTGCTTATAATCCTTTTTGAAGCCTGGCTGAAACTGGCTCAGCTATCCCACCTTAATAAACAAAATAAAATATTTTGGGGGAGAAAGTGCTTTAAATATCCTCTCCCTCCGCAGCTGTACCAGAGAAAGCCCCGTCGTAGCAGGCTGGACCTGGAACACCTTAAACATTGCCACCCTTGTGCTTCAGTTTGCTGTACTTATAGAAATGTAAATGGCATTTATCTGCCTTCATGAAGGTCTGAGACCTTGACATCATCATGGACAGTTGCTTAGTAATTTCTTTTTAACATTAAGGTGGCATCTAGTGGCCTTCTGCAAGGATGCTCAATAGGTGTGTGAGTGAGGAAGAACCACATACATGAGTGTGCAATCCAAGTTTATCCCCATTTATAAGGAGAGCAAAAAGAAAATACACTGAACAGAAAATCGATATTAAGTTCAGGCTGTTCAATTAAGCTGGAGCTTGAGGACTATTAGGCTAACATAACAGGACGTGTTTTAAATAAAAGCTAATGAAGGTGAATGGGGTCTGTAGCATTGCTTCGTGGCCGCCTCTCCTGACAGCATCCCCTGCGCTCCGCAGGGGTGGGAGGAGAAGGTGCCGCTGCAGCGACGGGCACTGGCCGACCTTTCCTTTCCGCCTGCCCGCTGCCCCCGTGGGCTGCTGGCAATCCAGCCATAGCATGTTCAGACCAAGCTGCCTTCTGCTACTACCTACTTAGGCCAAAAAAAGAGCCACCAGGGAGGAAGGGTGAGGACTTGGGACGTCAGAGGTTCATTTCTCTGTCTGTAATGGATGACGTTTGGCTCTGGCTGCGTTGTTTGGATTTGTTTCTTTATGAAAAGAGGGTTAATACTCAATATTGATGGCTTGAACAGCTCGGGCATTGATAGGATCAGTAATATGGTAGTGTCTCCTAACTAGAAATAAGCTTTACGTATGTTGAGAAGGGAAGTGAGCACCTCCAGGGGAAGGAAATTCAGCCATTTACTCTAAGCCCACTCTGTGACTGTCATGGTAGTTCCTGCACAGACAGACAGACAGACACACACACACACACCCCGCATTTATTTCATCTTCTACAAACTCAAAAGAAACACAAAGGCTGATTTTGCATAAGCTACTAAAGCAAACAATCTGCAACACCCTAAATTTAAGGCGATCACCAACCAGACAGGGAGAGGAACAGACATTTTTGTCCGCACGCGTTTCACGTACAGCGTGCTCTTGACTGGAAACACGCGTTTTCCCTGTCTTTCCCAGGCTTGCTGTCCTGCAGAAAAGGAAAGTGACATGGGCACAAAGACAACACAAGTGACTGCTAGGAAAACACGTGCAGGCAGCCACCTCTCCCCACTCTGACAAACAGATTTACCTGTTTAAACTTTGCGGAGGTTGTTCTTCCCACCTGAATCTCCAAAATAAAAACACCACAGTTCTGTGACTAAGCTCAAGCAATAGAAAACCATGAGGTTTTCTATTTCTCCCTCCATGGGAGGGGGGGGGGATGAGAAAAAAATATATTAACTATTACTACAGGGGGAAAATCACAGCCATGAATGGAAGGAAATTTTTCTGCTCTCATCTTGCAGTGTTCACATGACAGCACAGTACATGATGCTGTGACATTCAAGTAAAGCTATAATGCCATTTCTCAGATGCAGAAATACATTTGTCTGTAGTCCTGTTGGATTTATAGAGGAAATTAGAGAGGTGACCTTTCTCCCTAATGAAATTTCTGTTAAGTGTCTCACTTTGGTAGAAATGTTACTCTGTTATTGAGCAGAAGTAAATCCTATGCTCTAGCGACCGCATGGCAGGGCTAATGCTTGTGTCCAGGTTCAGAAGAAGTGATGTCCAGAAATACGGGAGCAGGCTCTGCTCTGCGCTGCTCGGAGGATCTGCAGGGCCAGGCTCACCTGGTGAGGAGCGAGGCAGCGCTGGGGGGAAGGAGCTGGCACCCCCAGGCACGTGGCTTTGCGGGGGCTCGAAGCAGCACAGTGTGTCTGAGACAGACCGATGACTGCCAGGTATTTCCAAACTGGGATTTAATAAAGTGTATGTGTTGTCGTCATGTCAATAAAGATTTGAGGTGGATGAAAGCTTTTGTGTTTGCACATAAAAACCAGCAAAATGCTCTGTTTCATTGCTTGTTAAGGCACAGAAAAAAAGAGAAGGGTGAAAATGAGCAGGGATTGTTTTTAGGAGCAGGTTTTGCATTAGTGTCATCATGAGTCAACAATTTGTACTAAGCTTCTTTGTATTAGCTCCCACACACAACATAGATGGCAGGGTAGCTCTGCTGCTTCCAGCTCCTTCCAACACGCACCCCAAGAGATGTTGTTTTAATCAGGTTCTTAAAGATGCTGGAGTGCCTCCCCCCATGGATGTACCTTAATCCCCCCCAGAGCTGCTGAGCAGCAGACCTGGGCTTGGCCCTTGGTAAAAGGGGGACAAAAACCACTTCCCCATCTCGCAAGAAAGCATTCACATAAATGCAGGTCTGGCTTTAAAGTGCTTGGATACCATGGCAACATTGGTTTGCCAAGTGAATAGAAAAACCTTTTGCTGCAAGGAGGAAAATGCAATACTTCAGGTAGCAGTTTGGAAGGCCTAAATGGGATATTGAGGGAATTTGTGCATGTGCCAGGAAGGATCACCATCTCCTGGCATCCTCTGGAGAGACCATTTTCCCTGATCTGTCACAGCAGTTCAGATGAATCAAACATCACACCGCAGTTCTGCTGGTGGTGTTAAATCAAAGCAGCATTTCTTGGATTCGCCCTACCTTAGAAGGGTATTTGGGAAGGTGGGCCACAGCTGGGTCCCCCCACAACAAGCAGCTGGAGACAATTTTGCTGCTGAAAAGCAAGAGTTTGAGCTGTAGCCAGGTGGGTTTGGTTGCTAGATTGCATTAAGGAACTGCAGGGAGTGGTTTAGGCCTTGCCTGAGGAAAGATAAGGTGGGGTAAACAAAACTCAGACTCGTGTTCATAAGCTGAAGTGTACTTTGCTTTCCTGTTGTGGGAGCGTTCGCTCTGAGGCAGTGTCCCTGCAGCAGCTCAGCATTGGCAGGAGCTGCTGGGACTGTAGCAAAGCAGCTATTAATCCTTCCCGGCTGTTTGTTATTAAGTGTGTTTTATTGCTGGATGTTGATGGAGCTGTTATTAACCAGGGGTGGTGTGGCCCACAGCTGAAAGCGAGCTGTGTAGGAGTGTGGCTGTATGGAGGCATTTGTCTTCCGAGCACGTGTGGCCCTCGCAGGAGCTGCTGGGGGCAGAGGACAGCTGGCTCCCTTGGGAAAGGCTTGCAGCGGAGATGTACTGACTGCCACCGTGAAGGTCAATGTAGTGAGTTTTAAGAGATGGACCCGGCAGTTCCTAAGTCCTGGGACTTATTTTTTCAGACTCCTGTGCGTTGTTTCATTCTCTGCCATTTGTATCAGAGAGCTACTCTTTAGGGTTTCTTAGTGTAATTAAAAAGCATTTCTGCTCGGGTCTAAAAGAGACCCACTGATACCATAGTGTGTGTTTTGTAAGAAATTTACTTAGCCCTGGAGGACTTGCTTAAAAAAAAATTATTTTCTTTTCCTGATATGAAATGTTTAATTATGTGAATCCTTCCCCCAGAAGCATTGCTATAATCCAAGCTGGTTTATGAGGTGTCAAATACAAAGGCTGGAGATGATTTTGTGTGTGTGTGTGACTAAGTCAAGCTATTGGTATAACCTTTCAAGAGAAAACACAAAGCAAGATATTATGTGAAGGTGACTGCTGTGGTAGATTTCTTTGTTTTCTGGATATGAAACATGTGTAACCAGTTCAGTCAAAGTAAGTAAAAAATCAAAGTAGTGCATTTGTAGTCATTAGATATTTTTCTTTTTTCCTATTACTTCTGTCTTTTTCTCTTTCTTTTTATATACTTGGTGTAGGATGAGGATCAAAAGCAAAATTATTGTTTACAAGCAGATTCAGCGGCCTCTGTATTCTGTAAAATGAATCCATGAATGATTAAACAGTTTTTGTGCTGTTTGCTGTTTAAGTGGGAGTTGTGAAATAAAAGCAAGCAGTAGTACTGCCATGTCACTGAAGGAGGCTGCACGAGTGAATCTCACTCTGGCAGAATATGTTCTGTATTTAAAATGTCTGTCTCCGTGTAATATGATGAGTCCCTTAAGAACTACCTTCTGCAGTTGCTCTGTGAATTGCACTCCCACTGGAGTCAAGTACATCCAGGCAAATAGCATTATTAGCTGGAGATAAATGGGCCCAGGGAGCACTTAAGTGAAGGAGCGATGATGCTCGTGCCCTTCAACTAAGTATAAACGCTGTCTCCTACAAAAGCAGGAGCTGTGCAGGATGGAGGTTTCAGTTCTGAACACTGTCTGCTTTCTTTAAGAGGCTGTGTATTAGCTATAATGGGATGAATCATAAACCTTAACGTTCATCTAGAAAGAGTCTTTAGTTTTGAGGTCAATGAATTTCAGAAAATGTTATGTTCTTCATAATAATTTTGAAATGAAAGGAGTGATTTAGCTTTGTGTTTAGGATGATCTTCTTAAAATGATAGATTGAGCTGTACTGTAGGTATAACGTGCATGATTAAGGCTAGCTGAGAATGGTTAGCATGTTTTAAACTCCAAAACCTTTCCTTGTAGTGATATTTTTGGAGTGTTGGAATCAGAAAATGGAGGATGGGAGCAGCTGGATTTCTTTGTTCGCTTGCAGTGTCGCGGTGGTGAGCTGTAAGCCCCAAACAGTGCACTGTTGTGTGGACAACAAAGTCTGCAAGGGACTGAATTGCAGTGGTCATGACTGGCGTAAGTGGGGGATGATGCATGCAACTCCCCATAACGGGCTGAGAAAACAAAGGTATTTTTTTGATTCCTTATTTAAATCTGAGAAGAGGGATGGGGGAAATACGGCCTGATAAAAAGAAAAACTAAAACCAAACATTTCCTACCTGCTACTGACTTGCCTGTTTTATACATGTGGTAGGTCTTTAGGAAAAAAAAAAAGCAAATTAGAAATTAAATGAATTGGAAGAATAGCTAAAGGAAGAGCTTGAAATAAGCCATGAAATAAAGGGAAAGATGGAGAGAATAAAAGGTGTTTTCAGGAGAAAAAAAAAACAAAAAAAAAAAACACAGAATGGAAGGGATCCCTAGGAGGGGGAACCAGCTGTTCTATTAGAAAAAGGAAGATCCCCCTCATTTGAGAGGAGAAGGAGATGAATGACCTCTACAAATGGAAACAAAATAGTCAGACTTAATGTCATCAATACCACTCCTTCTGTCACCACAGGTCACCAAGGGTCTCAAATTTTAGTTGTCCCCTTGGTCAGTTTGTATATTCTTGGTTAACATTTCTAATCTAAAACCTATACATAACAAGTGAAGGTGAAAGTTCTGTCATCTTGGCTGGGAACAAGGGAAGGCGAATCTTTATTTGCATTAGTGGGAAGTTGTTCGTAGCGGAGACCGGTAATGTACATTGCTTAAAGAGAACTGGCATTTGCTTGTTTACTTGGCTGTCTAAAAATAAGACTGAGTGCACAGCAAAACACGCATGCTCTCTGCAGAACCTCACCTCTGTGCAGGCAAAGCTGCTGCACTGGGATAAGCGGTTTGCATGTCCAGTGGCAGCTACTGATCTGAAGGAATGAAAGACAGTGTTCTGGCTGAAGTCTTTTTATTCTGAGATGGATGAGTGTCTATCCATCAAAAGGAAACCAAGACCTCCAAAAGAAAAGGTGTTTGGTTGTTTTTTTTTTGTTTTGTTTTTNNTTGTTTTTTTTTTTTTTTTTTTTGTAAACTGTTTTGCTTCTTGGAGTGAGGAAAATTAACTCCAAAAATAGCTCTTTATGGAACATTACTTCTGAGCTGGGTGCTTGTAACTACACTTTGAGATAGAGGCTCTGGCTATTGCCATTTGCTTGGCGTTTTATGGGATGAATCATGTTTCCTCCCTCGAGATTCATTACAAATGCAAAACATTTCTGAGACTTATCGTGGTGTCTGGGAGTCCTTCAGAATCCTCAGGAGGGAGAGCTGCCCTGAAAATGCAATGTAGTATGAAGAATCATTGAAAAATAAAATTTCTGTAACCAACTTGCACAATAGGAATCATGTTCTACTTACAAAGCCTCCCTGCCTACCCTTCCCCTTCCCCCCTTAAAATACAGGGAAATTGGAGTCTAAATCTTCTATTCTTAAAAATCTTACTAGAGAAAAGTTTGGGAAATGATCAGGCTGAGACAAGTTCAAAAATTTGGTCTCTGGAACCGGATCCCAACAATGTGATGGGTTCAGCATAAGTGCGTGAGGGTAACGGGGCCTTTACGGCTGCCTCCCAGTAATGGTGCTGGAGGACAAATATTGACAGCTCTGCATGCCACTTGCAAGATTGACAGCCAGCACACCATGAGGCTGCACAAGATCCTAAGCTATGCGAGCAAAGGTCCAGGCTGTCCATGTAAAAGTGTAAAAAAAATTCTTTATCTTGTCTGTATAGTTATGTGGCCCTGGCAGTAAAGGCTCTTAGGAGGATGGCTCTGCCAGCATCTCAGATGATCCTAAATTAGCTCTTCCCTCCTTTTGACTTAATGAAACAGCACGAGGAATCCAACTTGCCTGTTAACAAACCTGCTACAAGTCTGGTCAGGCAAAAGATGAGAAGATGACTGGCCAACATGGAAGTGGATATAGGGAGCTCCTTGTGTCTGAAGGTCAAGGCACACAGACAGTCAGCTCTGCTCTGTAACACAGAGGATGAGCAGAGCCTTGGCAGGTTCTGACATAACTGTACACAAAGGATTTGGTGTGGGGGTCTTAGGCTGTGCTTCCCAGACAACAAGGGATACTGACATTTTGCTGCAGTAGTCAAGTGCAGCTTATGTGACCAGCTATCTTTACTAGGACCCATACTCATACATGTGTGATCACCTTCTGTTTCCCATGATAACCTCCTGATCCTCAAGTGCTGACTGTTAAACAAATCTCGGGTGGCTTCCCCAGTTTGGCAAATGGCTGATCAGACTTGGTGGTCTTGGTTAGCTTCATTTTATCTGTCATGAGGTGATTGGCTTGAACATTGAGAGCATTGAACCCGCTGACGTAAGACTGTTTATTTGAACAAATATAGAGTAGGGCATGTTTGTGGAAAAATATAGAATTTGAATCCCAGATAAAGCTTTTGTCCACAGAGCTGGCTCAAGGGGTGTTGCTGTGGGATGTTGAGCGATGGAGCTGACTGAACACAACAGTGCTGGAGGCAGGTTCACAAGATCTTTGAGTTGAGTCTGTATGGAGACCCAAGGGCTGGGAAGGGTGCTTCTGTCTGCTGGACTTCCACACAGCAGACACAAAAGAGAAACCCCTTAGCTGTAGTTCAAACTATGGTAACGTCTTTTTTTAGTCAGGCCCTTGTGATGACATTGCAAATGGAGTGGGCAGAGCTGTGGGTCTCTCCTGTTAATAGCTCTTTAGTTCTTATGACTTTATCATGTGGCAGTGAATGCATAAGGACACTGCCATGTGCCGATCATGACCACATCCAGCCTTTTGAAGTCTTGCTGCTCTAATCAGCATGCAAACAGCAATGTTTATAATCCAGAACCTAGAAGCATGTAGGAGAAACAAATGCAGCTTATGTGGATCACAGTAACAAGTTTTGTACTTAGACTTTCATTTTTGTTTCCATCAGTTCAGTTCCTCTTAATTTCTGCCTGTTATTTCACTGCACTCAGCCCAAGGGCACAAGCAGATAATCAAGCTGGTGATCAGGGCCTAATGAGGATTAGTGTCCCTGCAGCTGAGACAGAGCAGTTGCCTGCAAGTACTCAAAGATGTCAAGGTCAGAGGGGACTGTGACGACCGAGCTAGAACTTCAGTAGCATCTCTGAGAAGAAGTTTGAAGAGGGGACCATGCAATTTGGTGAACAGGAGCCAGTGCAGTTCTTGTTTAGTTGTATTCACGGTTAAGAACCTTCGCTAGTGGTTCATCTCAACTGGTTTGTCTGTGCTTGTGCATGGTTTTTATTCTGAACACCAGATTTTTCTTTGTAAGTTATCTAGCTGCACTGCCCTGCCTCTGCTGGTGCTTAACAGAGCTATGTAATTCAAACACTAAAAATACTTTTGTTTAAACATTTCCTTGTTGAATAAACTGGACTAAATTCCTGGCGTCCCTCCCTGTCAAGTATTGAATTAACCTCAAGCCTTGAATTAATCTCTGCAGGTCTTTTGGGTACTCTACTTATTAAAACTTTTGGTGGGTGAGGGATGACAATAGCAGTGTCAGTCACTTCTAGGGAGTGGAATGCTGACCTTCCCCATAACCCCTGAACAAAGAAACTGAACCCCCAAATTCACCAGACTGGGTGAAACAGCTTGTTTAACACTTGGAAGTGCAAATAATCTGACTGTTTAATAGTAGGTTAATTCAAGTTACTTGCTTAAAAAAAAAAATAAAATCTGTTCTGCTCCTTAACAGTTTAAAGTTGTACGTGCTTGCTGTAGTCCATCACTGCCTGAAGGATAACATCACAGGACTCTGAGACTTGATAGAGTAGGGATGAAAGTGGCACAGGTGGCCTGAGTGCCTTGCTAAAGTCTTTCAGGTGGAAGTAATGAAGCCAGAAAAAGATCCAGGTTGTTTTTCCATGCTTTTTTTGTTCTGTCTTCCTACTTAGAAGATGATCAGAGAAACAGAAATGAGATGAAAGGTCAAGACTGAAAGGAAGGGGCATGAGTAAGTTTTTGAAAGACAGAGGAGGGAAAACAAGGAGTTAAACTTCCAGTGCTGGTTTTCTTCCAGGGTATCAAATATATTCTCTGCTTAATTGCAAGGAAAACGCAACTGCAGAGAGGCAGGACGTTAACATTTTGTAGGGAAATGTATTTGTGGTAAACACTGGGGCTAAGTTGGCATGAAGCTTGTGGAAGCCTTGGGCACAGTGTTTCCTGGGGTCCCGCGTACAGCAGTGAGATATCTTTGGTTGACTTGCACTGAACAGTAGCCTCATTTCAGCCAGGCATCCGCTGTGGCAACTGACTGCTATGAAGGAATGAGAAGGGAGATGTTTTCCTGTTTGCTTTCTCCGTGGCACGTAGGGTTTGATGATAAAGAATGGGGTATCCATTAACAGTCACAGCTTCTGGAGGTCTTAGCCTCATGGACCAATGCTTTTGGACAGCACTGCTTGTAAGCTGAAGCCTTAAGGAACTTATAAATTTCATCTTTGTTCACTTTCACCAGGGTACTAATTAAGGACCAGGTAACTAAGTATGATTTGCAGGGAGGAGCACAGACACATTCACCAATAAGAGTAAGTGTTTTGACTTGGCTTGTCAAACTCTGCTCAGGCCTGATCTATTCAAGCACATGTGGCTGAGCACTCTGATAGAGGGGAGTTTGCAAGTCAGCACATCTCATCATCTGAACAGCTACAAATGTTGCTTTTGCTTGGCTAAAGTGCAGCCAGGACGTGATTTCTGTAGAGGGTGTATTGTTGTCTTCAGCTCTAGCTCAACTGGGTCAATCTCATTATTGTGGAGACTCTATCTTTTTAATATATATTGTTTTTTTATTTGAAATGCAGCAGATTTTCTAGCACTGCGATTTTGTAAAAAGTTATATTTAATCCAGTATTATGATTCATGCATGCTGTGTCAATATTACTTGCATTGCTGCTTGCCATACATAGCTGTCCGGTATCATATAAGCAAGAAAGAAATTGAGAGTAAAATTAGCTAGTGGCCCTGATAAGAGGCGAGTGGTGCGAGCCCATTAACTGATGGAATAGCAGGGCTTCTCTATCCTTAAAATGCCACAGACTGAAAAATGGATTGAGCGTCCAAAAGATGTGCTCACTTAGCCCTTCTCTTTTAATTTAAATTGATGAGGCTACAAATAATGAAGCTGTTTTCAGTCCACATAGGCGAGGCAAAATAGCTCTATTAGTGCTCAGGGAGGCTGCTATGCAAGGCGGTCAGCTGCTTCATTTCAGATGATACGCTCTGTCAATGGCAGCGATGTGTCGTGTCTGGATCCTGGAAGACAGCTCAATTGCCTGTAATTTCCAAGATGATTTTGTCTGTTGGAAACTATTTTCTTACATCGGAGGCCCCTAGTGCATAGTCAAGCATTGTCAGGAATCAGAACAGTCAGTATGAGCTCAAGAAGAAAAAACCTATAAGTGCACTGTGATTTGAAGCTGTATCTCCTGACGACAAAGGCAAGCAGCATGGGGGAGGAGAAAGAGGTTTGAAGTTGATACTGATGCATAAATTGGTAGTCAATTATTAATAAGTAGTATTAGTATCTAGTAATCAATTGCCATCCACTTCCATACCTGAATAAAAGCCTCATTTCAACTTGCTCGCTATCTCAACTTCAAAAAAAAATTAAAGAAACAGCCATTCTGCGCTGGTTCTGTCTCCAGTGATGGAAGAGATGTATCCTAAATGTTAATGACTTGCCTGTGTGTATGCAATTCTCTGCAGATAGTTATTATTAGTACGTGTTTATTGAAGGTATAGGTATTTGACCTTCTCTAGGTTCAAACTGAAGCTGAATTACAAATTAGGAAGGACAGGCAAAACCTTTTCTTATTCCCTTGGAAATAATCTTGGCTGTAACTTGAAGAACTTATTCAAGGGACAAAATATGCAATTGTACAGTGTTAGTGTCAGCTCTGATGAAAATTGATTGACTTAAGAAGCTTTATGAATGCCTTCTCAAATGTTACCAGAAATCATTGTTTAATCCCTTGTTTAGTTTTCACAGACATGTTAAGACCTGTGTTTTCCCTGAGTTTTGATTAAAGAAAACCCAATACAAGCAATATGCGAGAGAATTCTTATAGGTACCAAAACCAGGTATTAGTAGAATTAACTTTGTGTTGTGTATGGACTCTTCTTCCCCTGCATTTTTGTGCAGCTTGTTAGGCATTGCTGCTTATGAAAAGAACATCCTGAAATACAAGCAAAATGTCACTTTTGATGTTCAGTTTAGGAAAAAAATTACACGCTGAGGTTAGTAGCTCTCTGGAGTGCCCTGATGTGTTAGTGGGCTGATGCTGGGAAGCTGGTTCTGTGCTTCTATCGGTTAAAGGAGCAAGAAAGACTGCCTCTGAGCTGACATGAAGGCAGCTTTGGTCAGAAGGGGAAGAATTCTACAGAGAGGATTTTGTAGATGATAAGCTTATTCAATTCTAAGACAATTGCCTCTTTTCTGTCTGTGAAAATTTGATTCCTCTTCTCTGTCTTGAATGCTGCTTTGTCACTGCTGAGCCTAGAAGAAAAGCTTGGATTTATATGCCTAACTTCTAGACAGTCTGAGACAGGTGAGATGACCACTACCCTTCTCCTACCTTAGCACTAGGTTTGTGCAGTGCAGGACAAGCGCTTTCTTCTAGAGATCTGAATCGTTGGTATCCTGGCTTCCTCCGTGGTATCTACAGGCAGACATCCCAGCTGTGGCTTAAGGCTGTTGCATAGATCTGCTGCTGCCTTTCCCTTAATCAGGGGCTCAGNGTGGGGATCTTGGAGAGAGGGAACAGAAAATCAGACTGCCAAACAGATGTGCATGAGGAAACCACAGCCCTAAGAGAGGATGATGCAAGTAAAACCAAGCATGACTGTCATTGTGAGAGTAAACTGAGAAGTCTGTGATTTGTGGCAGGGGGTTTTGCAGTAGTAGGAAAGCATGAGGAGGTGGAACTGGTCTGGAAGCCATGACAAGGGCAAGAAACTAATCAATATAGGTATTACATTGATTTGGGTCAGAAAGAGATAGAAGGTGTGTTTTGATATGCATTACTTACAGGAGATGCACTCAAGCTGCTTAATACCAGTTCATGCATACCAAGTTATGCATGGCTCAAAGCCAATGGCCCTTCAGATGGACCTATGGAAAGCACACTTCTCCACAGAGCTCAGAAATTGAATAATTGGCGCATACTAACTTTTCAAGCTGACCTGGAATCACTGGTATCTATCAGGGGAACCTGAGAGTAAGCCTATGGTTTGCATCGGCTTTGGATTTTTTTAAGTCTTCGGACTTTTTTTATATAGGTAACATGCAATTAATGAAACAGAAGACAACAGCAGTGCTCACTTTCATAAGATGATTTTATTTCTAATGTATTTCATGTCTTATTTCAGTTTGCCAACTTCTTTATTCTTAGCTTTACTTGGAAACAGAATGCACTTATCTTGGAAAAAAACCCTCAAACTTTAATTTTGCATTTTTAAAAGGAGGAGAGGGGGAAGTATAAACCAGGTACTGCAACATTGTTGTGGGTTAGCTGTGGCTATCAGCCAAGCTCCCATGCAGCCACTCCATCCCTCCCTCTCCTCCTCTGCAGGATGGGGGGAGAAAACAAGAAGGACAACAAAATAATGGGTTGAGATAAAGACAGAGAGATTACTTGCCAATTATTGTCGAAGGCGAAACAGACTCAACTTGGGGAAAATTGACTTAATGTATTGCCAATTAAAATAAAAATGTAACTACTAACTTGGGTGGTGGGAGACAAAAAGGCAAATATTAAAACAACACTGTTCCCCCCTGGCTTTCCCAGGTTCAACTACATTTCTTCACTCATGACTTCTCTACTTGCCCACCCCCCGAACCCTGAGTAGTGCAGTGGGGATGGGGTTATGGTCAGTATACAACGGTTTCTCTCTGCTACTCCTTCTTTCTCACTCTTTTCCTCTGCTCCAGCACAGGCTTTCCATGGGCCACAGTCCTTCAGGAGTATCCATCTGTTCCAGCATGGTCTCCTCTATGGGCTGCAGCATGGATCTCTGCTTTGGCATCTGGAGGACCTCCTTCTCCTCTTCCCCCTCCATCATTTTATTTTTTGCTTCATTTATTTACTTTATACAAGTGGCTTGTATATTTTTGAGATATGTGAAAAGTGCGTAGTAATGTTATTTACCTCGTTGAAGGAATGGAAATAACTTCCATCTCAACCTTTCTGTGTAATCTAGAGAAAATGGCATATAATTTTCTCACCAGGTTTAAAGCACACATTTAATACTATACCTTTTGATTGACTCTTGTTGCTATTTCAATAACAAACACCATGGTTATTTTCATCATCTCAGGAGAAAATATGTGAAGTTAAACAGCTGAAGAAAAGTGAAATCTGGAGATAACTGTGCTTCCTCAGAACATAAATGACTTACTGAGTAAATATGCAAAAGACTGATATTGACAGAGGGAAAGTATTTTTATATACAATGATCATTTAATCTCTGGACCAGCTTCTGAAATACCATTTGTATCATAGTAACTGCCTGTGCACAGGACAGTAGAAGGCTTTTGTGAGTTACATGGACACTTTAAGAGATCACAGCAATCCCCAAAATATTAAGTGTAATTAAAAAAAGGAAAAAAAAAAAAAAAACTGGGAGTTGGAAGCAATTATATATATAGTAATATGGAATAAATTAATAGATTTCCTATGCTACTAAATCATTAATAAGGCCCAGAACTTAAAGTATCTCTTCATATGGTTAAAATATGTTGCAGTTCTAGAACAAATAATAATGACTGAGGACATAAATACTGTGCTTCAGGGCAGAAGCCAAAGACTAACACACAGACAAGAAATAGTTTAGTTTACAAGTATATTATCTAACTGTAGGATGTTTTTGCCTTGTAGCTGAAGTCACCTATTGTTGGTTACACTGACGAAGGGTAGACTGCGCCTGGAGCTCGCCTGTTATGAGGTCTGGCTACGTCTTTTCTATTCTACACCTCTATGCTACTGTGTTGCTGAGGTTTTTATGATTGTTAGTCTAGGTGATACATCTTCAAGGATAAATGAATAAAATGGGTATTTTTTTATTATAAAAAGCTGGCATTTCTCCAGTGCCATTTCTGAAGTTGACCCAAGGAAGGCATTGAGATCGTTAATCACTTAAAAGTAAAGACAGCTCTATAGTTAGCATCCATTGAGGAAGGTACTGTTTTACATCCTCTATAAATATTTAATTATCAAAGAAAATAAGATGGAACTGTTATGGTACAAATGACTTCCTGCATCTGATTGCAAAAAGGATTCTCAGTGTGTAGGCTGATGTATTTTAACAATAGAAAATATGTTGCCTGGAGCAGCTTATTTCTCAATTACTATAAAATAACCAAATTTGAGTGCTCAAAAGACATGTTACAAAATTCTAGGAAGGAGTCAAAATGCTTTTCTTGGTTTGCAATGGTTATCTGCTATTTCCAGCACTGTTACTCAAGGTGCTTAAATTTATTTTTCCTCTTTTAGTTGCATGATGTTGCTCTCATATTTACATTTTACTTGCTACTTTTATTCTTTATGGTAACTAATTTTGTGAAGTTTTAATGATATATAGATTTTAACACTGTGATTTTATTTTAACAAGTTGGAGTCTATTTCAGCTTAAAAAGACTATCAAAAGTCTATTTATTCAGTCCGACTTTGATGTTTGAAGTTACTTGATAGTATCCTTCTAATATTCACAAAAGAGCAACAGGGCGGATGAGATTACAATTGGAAACTCATCAAAGTAAATTGATGCCTCTCTTGGTCCTGGACATTGCTGTTAGCTGTCTTCAGCTTCAGAAGTAGACGTGGTGCCTGAGAAAAGGTGCAAGGCTCTTATTCAGCTGGGACAAGCAATAAAATTAATTCTGCTGGAATGGATGAAAAAAATGATCACCCAGCAGCTAAACCTGAAGAAGAACTAAGTGTAAGTAGGTGACTTAAGCATTCTTAATTTCATACCCTTCTTGACACTGTTAGATCTCTTATGATCTAATTCTCCAGTATTAAACTTAACGTGCCAGTCAGATATTTTTTTTTTAATACATTTCTGTTTTATAACTCAATCTCAAAATGCCAACGTATGTTTGTATACCTTCAGATTGCTAATAACATGTATTTTCAGACAAGTGTAATAATGGGTATGACAGTGTGGCAATAGGAAAAGCTTATATTGGTGTCATGGCAGCACGTTTTTCTGAAAAGAAAGCAATTTCTAGGCAAGAAAGGCAACATTAAAGTAGATTAACTGCTTTGCTTTTCCCCAAGAAGACAAAGAAGGGGATTATTGCATGACCATTAACTCATGACAAAGGATTAATTAAATAATTCAGTCTATGGTGATAGTCAAATTGCAATTTTAGCTGGAAACCAGTTCTAGAGCACAAGAACTATGTTCCAGTAGAGAGGAAAGCTCAGCTGAGAATTGTGATCCTTACTGAGGGAAGAGAACAGCTTAACTTTGGCTTTTTTCTTTTTTTTACTATAAAGTGTTTATGGTAAACTAATACAACTTCGGGAAATATCGAAAATGTAGAGCATAGCATTCAATATTCTTATGAATCCTGTGTAATAGAGAACTTCGTCATGCAAGCCTTTATATGAATTGAGTTTTTAAAAATAAGATTAGAATTACAGTAGATGCAAAGAAGACATCAGTTGTTTCAAGTGCATACTTATAGTCCAGTGATGTCAATCTTGAGGAGTCTCTAACAATCCTTGACAGGAACTTTGTATTTAATTTTTAAGAATAAACCTGTCTGGTTAGGTCTACAGTTACAAAACCAAATGACATGGGTAAACTTAAACATAAAATATTCTTGGGGGAACTTTGATGAAATTGCCCCAGACTTCAGATGTCAGAACAGAGCATTCATTCAGCTGTCTCAAGCTGTCCTGTTGAACACCTGAGTGTACAAGGGAACTTTACATGACAAAGCAGAGGTTTAAACAAACAGATAGGCAATTTGTTTTTCATCCTTAAATAGAATTATACTCAATAAGGTTTTTAAAAAATACAGAAGACAGGCAAATTGAGTCCTTCTTGAGAACATGCAAAACAAGTGCAGTTAATTACCTAGGTAGAAGACAGGCGTCTGAAATCTTCCAGTTTGGTGTTTTCACATTTTGTTTGAGAAAATTGTAAATTATACTACCGGGTCTTATTACTCTACTCATTATTATTCATTTTTCTTCTCATCTTGGAACACAGAGATCTCTCATTGAAAGCATTACTAGGGCATAATATCAGAGAATAATAGAAAAAATTACATTGGAGGGGACCTCTGAAGGTGATCTACCGATCATTTTTTTTAAAAAACAGGGCTAACATCAAAGCCAGAACGTATTTCTTGTGGCCTTGTCCCATTGAGTTTTGAGTATCTTCCGGGGTGGAGGTTCCCTGACCTCTCTGGGCATAGCTCCGGTGCATGACCCCCATGGTGAAATACTTTTCTCTTTCCTGCCTTCCCCCCCAAGTATGTCCAGCTGGACTTTCCCTTGCTGCCGTGTGTGACTGTTGTGGCTGTCTCTTCATTGTGCATCAGTGAGAAAAGTGTGGCTCTGTCTTCTCTGTAACCCACTTTAGGTGGTGAAATCTATAATTAGATTTACTCACACTGACTTTGCCTTCTTGTCTCCAGCTAAACAATTCCAGGGCTCTCAGCTTTTTGCTGTACATCACATCCACCAGCCCCTTGCCTCTTGGCGGCCCTCCCCTGGAATCACTCCAGTTTATCAACATCTCTGTTATACTGATGGCTCCAAAACTGGACACAGTACTTCAGATGCGGCTCCACTAGTGTTGGGCAGAAGGAAACAACCACTTACTGTAGATTACTTCGCAGCACTGCTTTTGCAAATGTCTAGTAGTCATGCTGGGCATTTCCTAGGTGTCAAGCTCCATCAGCATACAGGTTTTGTAGCCACCGTATTAAACTTAGCATCCTACATTGATAACAGTTGATTGAGTGCAGTTCTTAACTGGTACTTCCTGACTTTTGTTGTCTTCTCCCTCCTCAAGTGAAATATAGCTAGTAGGGATGAAAAACAAGTCTTGTGCCCACATCTTTTAGTCTACAACAGGCCACACTCTTGCAGTGTACCTTCTGAGAAGCTTCAAAGAATGAAATGATGGCAAATAGCCTGGCAGCTTGTTGCAATTTTTCTCCTCTTTGCCTACCCCTTGTAGCTCTGCAGAGGCTAAGAAGGGTCTGTTGAGCCAGATCTGCCCAGGTCAGCGCCAGTGCTGTTGTATGTGCATCTGTTCTAGCATGACTGTGAATTCCTCTATGTATTTCTCTGTGGGATCACAGAAGGTGACAGGTGATGGGACGGGGGTTTGTCCCTCAGCAGAACGAGGCTATCTGTACCTTGAGCAAATCATAGACCAGTCATCATTTGTCTTTGTCACAGAATCTTGATTTGCATTGCTCAGAGATGATGTACCTCTGAGCCCATCCTAGCCCACAGGTGGCATAAAATCAGATGTGAAGGAGGGGAGACCAGCTTTGAAAATGCCCTTAAAATGAATCAAGTTGTTCCAAAGACAAGGAAAAAAAAAATCTTTTTTTTTTTTTATTTTGGTCTTTGTCTTTAAGATGGTGAAGTTCAGTTTCATCTTTGTATATATGAGCTCTGGAGCCAGGTCTCTTTGTCCCAAAGGCTGTTTTGTGCTTCATAGAAGACTTCCCACTGACTGGTGTTTGTCAACACCTCCAGTTATGGAGAACCCACAACTTCCTAAGGCAGCCTCTTGAGACCTTCCTTCTCGCTAGCGTCAACGTTTTTGGAATATTTTTCCTGAGTGTTCCTTATTGATGTGATGTCAATATTATGTAACTTAAGTTGTAGTTGTGATACAAGAAGGAAATTCAAGGGGTTGTTTAGTTCTAATTCTGGTGCTGCTGGTTATCACAGCTATGCCTGTGTTCATCATACCCAGTGCACTTGGTCAGTGATGCCCTGATGATCAGAAACTTGCCAGCTGACCTCTGTGTAGATAAGACAACATATTGACTTGAGAAAAGGTGATTTAACCTCTTGTTGATCTCACAACAAAGTGTTTGACTGTCACAGGAGCTCTTCAAGTGGGAATTTTATGAAGTCCCAGAGATTTCCCCAGATAGCTCTTGCTATGCCTGCAGCAACTGATAGACATTATTTGTATGCTTAAATGCCTTGATTATCTCCTGCAGAGGAATATGCCTGGGGGAGTGTCTGGTACAAACAGACTATAGACAGATAAGATACTTACAGGAAGTAGAAATTATTCCTGCAAATGCAAAAAATGGTCACTTAGTAGCCTTTTGTACCTAGGTGAGATGGTCAGGAGATATTTTGAATCTAGCTTTAGAAAATCTTGGACTGTAATTCAAAATTACCTGTGCTATGTCCTCCTGTTCGCTGAAGGAAACTTCTCAGGGGGAGCTGGACATGCAGGAGGAGGATGTCTATACCCGCTGCTCCTCATCCTGAAAGGAAGCAGAGACATTTTTCTGAGGAATGAATGGGTTGAGCCCACTTGTATTAGGATAATTCCAGTCTGAGAAGAAAATGGCTTTTTTCTCAAACAGCAGTGACATTTTGACCATGGACTGGCAGGAGGCAACGATAGTGTGCATATGCTTGTCTCTTGGTTCTTTAGCAGGGAAATGAAAAGCCATAGCACTGGAAAAAGGGTTGACTATTTGAATATCATGCTAACCCCTCCCTCCCACTTCACAGAGAGAGAATGAATGGTTGAACAAGTATCTGCTGCTACACTAAACTTGCGTAAGCATAACAACTGTTCGAGTCATGCAACACCTCGCTGGGTTATGTTACCAAGCTCCCGGTGAAAAGCTGCTGTTCTGCGGTACATGTCTGTCTATACATCTCAGTTGCAGATAGTGCAAGGAAATTCAGTGTTGTCTACCCTTTGGGTTAAAAAGGGCTAACTTAATCTAATGACGGATGCACAAGGATGTTAGCTTTCAGATGGTTAATGCAGGGTAGCTGTTGCATGGTGAGCTGTTATCCCAGGGTACACTGTAGTTTTACATCCTTACGCAATAGTGACTGACTCTGTGTTATATCAGCAAGAGTCTGGAAGAAAAGGACTTTACTTTCTGACTGGAGTTTCAAACTGCTACTAGGTTATAGTTATGTATATGCAGTAACAGACCAATATGTGTGGGAATCTGTTCTAGTCATTGGTCAGTAGATTGCTCTTAGAAATATTCCTGTTTTCTGTTGTCTTTCACTGTATTTTAGGTAGTGAACATCTCAGTCCAAATGGTAGCTGCAGAAGATAAGTTGGCAAAGAGGATTCTGGCAAGGAAAAAGCATGGCAAATTGAAGAAAAAAGATAAGTTGCTGTGGAATTTTCAAAACAAAATAATTCTCTTTACCCTCATTCTATTCATTTTAGGAGTTGTAACCTGGACATTACTGTGGCTCTTTATTGGTGAGTTGTTGAAAGCTCATGCCAATTTCATACATCACTATCCCCAATAGCGCTTTCAGTTGGGATTAGGATCTCACTTGTCCTGAAGGCTGTTTCTAAAATAAACATGAAACTTATTAAAGTGGGGCCTGAAAGACTTTTTGGGTGTCTTTATTAAGACTTCAGACAGTTAATTAACAAGTAATTACAAGAGCAGGCATAGTTGCTGGTTTTAGGAAGTTTGACTTTTTATTTTAAGTGTTATGCAAAACATTTTTTGCATGTGCTATCTAATTGCGCAGACCTGATGGTTCCTATGAAGTTGATTCCTCAAATTTTGACTTCCACTATGTTTATTGGCCTACTGAAGACCAGTTAAGTTCTTTGTCTCTCACGCAGAATAGATTTAAAGAAATTAAAGGGGAGTAAAATATAGAAGGCAAATATTTATTTTAAGACCTGTAAAAACACTGGACAGGACAAGAAATTATCACTTCTGTGGAGTGTTTCCTTCTTGCTTGATGTGTCTAAGTGGGCAGTAAGAGCTACGCTCTCTTCTTTAAACTACCAGTGCTAATATCGCCTAAGATTCCTTAGGGATGCTCCAGAATCTGGATGTTGATATTGCCTTTGTTACACTGATTCATTTGTGTGGTGGTATCTTATCTTCCGTGTAGGGAACAGGTACTCAATTAACCTTCATATTGTGGTACTCATCTAGAACAGTTTGACTGTGAAAATATAGTGTTCATTTGGTAGTCCTTTCCACTGTAACGCTGACTAGATTAATTTGGTTTAGAATTTAGTCAGAAAAAAATCTCAGTTATTAAATAATAAATTGGAGGCTAACTGTCGTCTTTGTTTCTTGCAGTTCAGGCAGAAAACAAAGATGCATTATATTTTGTTGGACTGTTTCGCGTTGCCAACATAGAATTTCTCCCAGAATATAGGCAGAAGGAGTCGAAAGAATTCCTCTCTGTGGCACAGAATGTGCAGCATGTGGTAAGAAGAGTTGGGTAGCTTGGCTAGCTGCTTGGCAAAAAGATCAGAGCTGTGAACAAGAGGTGCAACTTTCAGGTGCTATTGGGTCTGCTGTGGTGCTGTGCTTCTCCCCCCACCCACCCTGGAAGACTGTACAAAAGGTGGTTATCTGGAGGCAGGAAGAAACTGAGTGCTTTCAGCTTGTTAATCACAAACTGAGTTTTGAAAAGGTCTGTTTGACTTTTGCATTTGACATTTTTTACATTTAAATTTTACGTATTTTCCCCCCACAAATCAGAGTCTATGAATAGAACTCTACACAAGCCTTACAAAACTTAATTGCCACTTTTGAGACATTACACCGACGAAGTCTTTTGCATTTAAATTGATATCTGCTGTCAGTCTGCTGCCTTAGAGCACCTATAATTACCCTAGAGTTCTCAAACATATTTACATTTACATTTCCTTCTGATGCTAGGTATTCTAAAGACCATTATTCTTCCCAAACACCTTGCATCAGTCAAGGCAGAAATAGCATTCTGTTGTGGGCAGTTAAGGCTGCTCTAGAGTGGGAAGAGGCGGGTGGGAGTCTCGGTTAAGAGCGAATTTGACTTTAAAGACTTTTAATGTTGGGAGTAAAAAGACATTAACGCCAGGAAATGCAGTGCTGTCCACATAAGGATTCAAGCAATAATAAGAAAACTGCTAAACAAACAAAGTCAGATAGAATCAAGAGATTTTTGAATAGTTACTACGTTTTTTTCATCTTATAATATGAACTCATGTTCCTGTTTTCCAGCTCTGTCTTTTCCTACCCTCCTCTAAAAGCTGGATCACAAAAGACTTGAAAGCAGATAGTCTAGTTTTCCTAGTCCTGCACCTTAACAACTGAAGTGCTTTTGGGCAGGGGTGACAGATAATGAGCACAAAAACTGTCCTTTCCCCTCTCTCCATGGAGCGGATCTGACCTGCTGTGAGCCCTGTGTCCTGCTGTTGTCGCGGAGCATCCTGCAGTTGTCTCATATATTGGGGAGAGGAGACAGACAGCAGGTGTGAACTGCCAGTGCCACCTTCTACTTGAACATAACTTGGAAATTATTTTTTTTGTCTGTAAACTTTGACTGAACTCACCAACAGATTTTACGTTGCTGAAACTGCACTTCTTGGTGACATGGCTGTTGACTAAAATTGCTAGCAGGGATGTGGGGTATTTGTTTTTTTGTTTGTTTTTTTTTTCTCCTTGAAACCCTTTTGATCATAGTTACTGGCCCAGAGACCCTCAGAGTGGTAGTGGAAAAACCTGTCAAGATTGATGCCTTTCCCCTTTGATAGTAGCAGTAATATATAAAAATGCCTTGTAGCCTAGTGTGGAGAAAGATTGAGCTCCACACGTTTTATTTAGGCCCTTAAAATAATTGTTCAAAGTTCCTGTGTCAAAGACGAAAAGTTAGGGCCTATTACAACCTTTGCTTCAAAATAATCCATGTTACAGTCCCTTGGGCATTACTTTTAACCATTAAGCAGTAGGATGATGTCTGAACAGCTTGAGGTACATGCCACCTTGTGGCTTTAGAAGTGTGCCTCTTTGAACAAGAGGAATTAAGGTTATCGTCATGCTGGTATCATCACACACATACTAAGCACTGGTGGAATTGAGAGCTTGCTTTCCCCAAAGGCAGTCCCCCAGCATGAAATAAGCAGAGTTTTTCCTTCTCCACTGTGTACTGGAAAGAAATATGTTAATACTAAGCTGTTAGTGAAGAAAATAGACACAAACTGAATTGAAATGCAAGGAAATTCCACATAAACGTTAGAAAAATCTGTTTAACTGTAAAGGTGATCAAACACTCAAACAGGTTGTCCAGAGAGGTTGTGGAGTCTCCATTCTTGGAGATATTCAACTGGATGTGGCCCTGAAAAACCTGTTGTAGTTGATCCTGCTTTGAGCAGAGGGGTTGGACTAGAGGCTCTTCAGAGGCCCCTTCCAATCTCAGTCTTTCTGTAATTCTGTGGAAAAAGCTCTGACATGTGCTGTTAACTACACCTTAGTACCAACACACAAAATGTTATGAGCATGCGCTTGTTTCCTGGAGACTGGCCCTAAGTTTCAGCATCAGGATAGGGAAGCCCTCTGTTTGAACATTCTTTGTGCAGCAAATCCCATTCTTTTCAAAACTTATTTGTTTGGAAAAAGCACTCCTGTACACATCCGCTGGCCATGGGCAGATTTGATGTTTCCTGGGAATATTGGACTTGTTATGGGTGCATTGCAGAGCTGGTCTGTTCATGTCTGCTGCTCTGCCTAGCTTCATTGCTGTAGGCTTGGAAATACATGCAGATTGCATATTCTCGGTGGAAATGAGGATGTTCCTAGGAAAACCTAGGCATATAACATCTCTAGAGATGGCTGATTTTCTGAAATACTATATCTTCATTGGTTTAATACTTTCTCTTTCAGATGAACTTGGTCTACACAGCCTCCTCGTTCTCCAAATTTTATAAGCAGTCCACAGTTTCAGAAGTCAGGTAAAACTGTGACTGGTGTAATTGTATTTCTCCTGGGTAGTATATAATATAATGAATCCACAAGAGTAACCTATTGTCTGTGGTTATGATTTAATCTCTTTGCTGTGCACTTGTCCCAATAGCAAAATATATCTATAACATGTACCAATTCATTTTACAAAAGTAAGGGCAAACTTAAGTCATATAAGCAGTTCCTTCTCTGCCAAGCGTATAATCTAAAATAAACAGAAATAATGTCCCTAAAGAGGTTTGGTGATGCTTTGGCTGATAGGTCACATAGAAGTTTAACTACTTAAACATGCTGTTAGAGCACAACTCTGTATTATTGACCAAGCTGGACATATTTTATAAGTAATGTTATTGGTATAAAGCTGTCTTCTACTGACAGAAGAAGGGGAAAATCCCTATACTGCAATAAAATACATTTAGTCTAGTATTATGTACGTAATTAATGCTAGATGATTAATTATTCCAATCCAATGATCTTTAGGAGATAATCCAGCTCTAAGTCAAGCAGATATGATGATTTCCATAGATCTCAAAAGTCAAGAGTCTTCAGGAAGTCAGCCTAGTGAAGATCCCCAACTGGGTGCTAGGAGTGTATTTTGGCATTTTGGGCTTCTTTTTTAAATTTATTTTTTAGGAGAGGCAATACGTCCAGTGTGTCAAAGCAACAAGGCAAGATGGAAATAAGCCATACTCTTCTAAATTTGTATTTCAGAAGCTTATGTTGAGAGTCAAATCTTCAGAAAACTTTAAACATGATGGTAATCTGTAGGACCTTTTTATTTCAGTAACAACAACAAGGGAGGCCTCCTTATTCACTTCTGGATTGTATTTGTGGTACCGCAGGCAAAAGGCCAAGTGCTGTGTGAGGATTGCGTGGCTGCTATTTTAAAGGATTCCATTCAGACAAGTATCATTAACCGGACCTCGGTGGGAAGTCTTCAGGGCCTTGCGGTAGACATGGACTCCATTGTACTTAGTGGTTAGTATTAGTACATATACATATCCTTGAGGAAACACTTCATTAAGCAAACATTTTTATCTTGGAGTAGAAAATTCTATAAATAAACCAAAATCTTCATCCAGTGTCTTTAGCTTCTAATACTAAAATTATCGGGGGGNGTCAAATCAAGGTACAAAGTATCCCTGTGAACACTGATTGCAAATTTTCCTTTATTCGGAGTGCTCATGTTCAAATTCAGGAGCTGAGCCTGACACCTTGTAGCTAGCTAAGCTTTGGATTAGTCTGTGTCTTTAAAAGTATAAAAAGGTAAAGTGTTAAGGTTTCCACATGGATCAAACTTTATCCCCTCCATTGAAAATGAGATTCTTGTCACCCCTTCATTAAAGATTAAGAAACAGATTACAAAGCTACCTATTTGTTAAACAACTCCTGTGCCATTCCTGTCTGGGGAAGAAATTAGCAATGTAGGGTTCCAGTATCTGTTTAATGTGATTAGCTACAAAATGTTCTATGATTTTCAGCTCTATGAACAAAGGACAGAGCAAACTCCATTCAAAACTCTGTCCAACTGAAAGCTGAAAAAGACTGTGACCAAGGGTGAGAAAATGGCCTCCTGGGTACCTCTGTCTCAGTCCTTCCATTAAACTTGACTGCTTAATTGACATGCAGTCTCTTCTTGCCCCAGGCACTAAGATGCCTGGGGACATGATACCTCCAAAGCTGCTTGCAGAATCTGCAGAAATGAAGGGGGCTTGGGCAGCCTCCCTTGTTGAGACAGCTCTTTTGTTCTGCATGCTTAGTGTTGTGATTAAGGAAGTGTGATTGAATTAAACCCTGAATTCTGGATTTTGTGCAAATGAAAAGACTCACACAACTCTCTCTCTGTGCAGCAGGTCTTCGGTCAGATTATTGGTCAACAACAGGAACAGGTAATTCACCATTTTGACAGTTTTCTGGCAGAGGAGAGGTGGAGAAAAAGCTTTTCGGTCATATCTTAGACTCAAAGATACTGTTCAATGTTAATTTATGAAGGTTAAATTCAGCTTTGGCATTTATGTCCTGAGTTGCTATAAGAGTGACCAAGAGTCTTGCATGTGACAAATACAGGAACTACCTACCTTTAGTCTAACTGGTAAATTTTTCAGATGTACCTGGTGGCATAGAAGCTCAGTCAGTTAGTTGTTTGCCATTCACTCTGTGTTGAAGAGAAGATTTAGTTTTTCCAAAGTGGGCAGTACTAAATTTAAATCTGTTATTGGCTTTTGAGATAAACAATAGCATTGCTTTTGTTCATCCTTTGTCCTTCTTTACTCCCTTTCCTCCAAGGTTAATAATGAGTTTTTCTTTTGAATGAATTTCTTAACAGAAACTCGTTTAAGCAGTTCAGTTTTGCCAGGTTTATGGGAGAAACCACTTACATAACTGCTTGCTTTTATGTTGTAAACCTCCCAGCAGAGTTCTCTGGCAGTGTGCAGAGACTTTACAAGCGGTTTAAAAGCACGGTGCATCGATGTTCACTAGTGTGTGGAATAGGTACCTAGAAAAAATGTGCTACTAGGCTAAGCAATAGTACGCTGGTCACCTTTGATGCAGACACCTGATCAATCTCTGTGACAGCAGTTGTCAGTCAGGTAGGGATGAGTTGGCCACCCTTGTTTCTTGACACAGCCTTACTTTTCATCGTGTCAGGTTGTACTCTTTTGTTTTTTTTTAAGGGCTTTATACCTTTCCACTTCTGTATTTGTCTTTTCTGAGACACTAACTCGTGCTGTTTCAACAACTGCATTTCTGTCTGATTTCTGCTTCTGTTACCTTGCAAGGTTTTAGCTTGCCTACTTTTTCAGAATTCCTGGACTAGAAGGTCTCCTAGTGCTCCAGCCCACAGGTGGAATTTGGGTTACAGACCCTGGGCCATGGTTTGCAATGCTTAGACTGATATCAACCTATAATTACTTGAAATTCAAGTCAATTAAATGCTACAGCATTCATTTGCTCAAAACCTTTCCTGACTTAAACTGCAAAGCGTAGCAATATTGGCCTTTGTCACATCTCCTTACATGTATTTTAATTACTGCCACAGGATTGAGAAGTCTTATGCTGGTGCAATTTAATTTGTTGCGGTACCATGAGTGTCTCTGCTTAAGACTATAGAACATTGTGCAGAGGTGAAAGCATTAATGCAGCAGCGTACATGGAAGGTGCATCCCCTGGTTGTATTTTGGGGGCAACGGAGTTACTTGGGCGTGAAGATGCACCTAGTAATTAGTTCAGGCACAGCACTGGAGTACAGATTTATTGAAGAATGGGTTGGAGAAGGGACTTGTAGAGATTCAGCTGATGTGAGTGACTTGCATTGCCATGGCATCTGGCTATGCAGGGTCTGTTTGGGTAAAGACCGTGTCCAGCTTTGGGTTCAAGCTTATACGCTTGCATTACTTCTAGATCCAGAGCTAGCTCTGAATTCTCTGCACCATGCTCCACACCAGCAATGAGATAGATGCTTTATTAACTACTTAGTAGAAATAATGGTAGTCCCATAATTCTAAAGATTATGATGAAAGCTGGCTTTGTTAAGGGTGAGTAAATATAAGCACAAATGACTATTATAAAAAGAATGCTATTGGGAAGAGATAAGAACAAGAAGGAAGAACAATAGCTCAACCAAAGTTTTAAATAGCTATAACTGTAAGTCAGTTGAATGGTATGTGACCCCTACAGATTGTTCATGAACATTCATAGCATTACTTTCAAGACTGTAAATTAGAAGTGGAAGTCAGACAAAGCCTGCCACTTCCTGTCTTGATTTGCTGCTGGTTAAAAGGCCAACATTTAATTTGAGTCAACAATTGATAGTGGACTTTCACAGTGCTCTAATTGGACTTCCACGATAGCGACTATTTCAGAGACTTGTCTTTTACTAGGCAGAAATTAATGCAAATATTTTTTGCATTTTTAATTTGCATTTTCCTCCTTCTCACCCTTCAAAAAACTATGTTAAGAATTTTAGATATGACCAAACAAAAAAATCCCTAAGCTTTTTGCTGAATGGGAGCTGCAATATTGAATTGAAATAAAGATGTCAATATGTTTGAATTGAAAGCAACAATTGTTTCAGCTTAATTGGAAAATTGGATGTAATTAGGGTAATTTTCTGGTGATTCTTATCTAAATTATGACACAGCCTTTTTTGTCTTTTTTTTTTTTTTTTTAATAGAGGTGTTTTGTAGACTAGGCTGTATCATTTGCATTTTGTGGTACTTCCATTTCTAACAGTGACTTCTAATGCTGCAAATGTTTCCAAGACTTGACAGGATGAACTCCTGGTCTGAATTAATTTTGACCCTCTTTTGAGCAGGGTGTAGAACAAGAAAGGTCCTAGCACCGTTCTAACCTGAATGAAATGGTGAATCTGAATCTAGTAGTAGCACTTACGGCTTGTTTCACAATAAAACATTGAGAAGCCTGATGTTTGAACAATAATCTAAAAAACCCAGATTAATACAAAAATGTAGCTTGATTTTTACTGTGTTTAATTTTATTTATTATAAATATCCTAACATCAGTTGATTTCTGCCTTGATGAACATTTCCCAGTGAAAAATTATTCGATCTTCTGGGAGCTCCACAGGTCTTTAACTGTGAATACCTGTTGTACAAAATGATGGTGCTTTTGTGCAAATACTCTACAAGGACCTATTTACAGCACTGTTTGACATGATCTGTAGTTTTATGAATAGACTTTTCCTTGACCGCAGACTCGTAACTAAGATGCAAGCAAAGTGGCATAGACTACTTTTTTTCACGTTTGGCTATGCTTTCATATGTTGCTTTAGTTTAAAATTGTTTTTAGGATTTTTCTTTGTTTTGTACTCCATGAGGATTTAAGTTTTGTAAAGTGTCCAGTGTTCAAAATGTGACATTTCCACAGGAGTAAATTGTATGTATGATCTGTATGCTGATCGCCTACATGAGCACTTTCCTCTGGATATCCATGCTACCTCAGGGGGAACAATCTGCTATTTTAAGCTGATTGCATCAGTGGGCCATCTTATTCGTCTTTCAATAGTATCCCTTCAGATTGAAGCAGATAACTGCATCACTGACTCGCTAACCATTTATGACTCTCTGATGCCAATCAAACATAAGATGTTGTACCGGTGAGTATAAATTTTCATTGAGAATTCATTGACAATCATTTGGAGTTTTTCTTTCTGTAGATTTGTTGGCTGCGCGTTTGGTGGGTTTTGGTTTGTTTTGTTAAAACGAATGATCTCTGATCTTCATGTGTTATGCACACAACATGGCAAATTTATTTTTTTATTTTTTTTACACAGAAGTGGAAAAGTTGCTCTTGCTAATAAAAGAAACAGTTAAATATTCTTTAAATCTTTCTTTATTCTTCAATTGGAGTGCATCTTCTTGTAGCTGCGGAACTATGAGAAGTTCACACATTACTAAGTGGAATTTTCTGTTTCTTATCAGGAAACAGATGCTAACTGAAAGAATATGTCAAAATTTCCTCCCCTAAGTAAACTCTTCTTCCATATGAAGATTAGTGCTCTTCATATGAAAACTGAAGTTCTAAACCTAAGTTTCATGATTCTTTGGATACTTACCGCCACTCACTGGTTCAGTTCTTTTTTTAAGCTGCTCTATTTGAGTAGTTTAGAGGGTTATTAAAAGCTAGAGTTGAAGCTCTGATGCATAGAGGGATGCAGACTATTTTTTTTTCTTTATTTTCCTTTTAAAATATTTTTTCTCTCTATAATAATCCATTAGGCCCGTTTGGGGATTTTTTTGTTTGAAATTCCTGGTAAATAGTTCCATAGGAGCCTGTCATACCAAAAGGCAAAGACGGCACCTCCATCAAGTAGACAAAGAACTCAGTGTTTTGACTCCTGAAATCCTTTTCTCTGGCCTGTTGGTGTGTGTATAAGCCTCAAAAAAGAGCATTGGCTTTTCAATCCTCTTCAATAGCTCTCCTCTAGTAATCTGCATCTCTCACTGACTTGTCTATAAAACAGCAGATGGTGTTCACTTCCTTGTTAGTATTTGTAGAAGTCTGAGGATATCTGCTAGGTAATGCATATGGAAAGTAACATTTTTATATTTTTTTATGAGACTAGTTGATTGGCTCAGGTTCTTCATTTCTGACTTGAAGAATAACTTACTTGTCTTTCCCACCCCAAAACCCCAAGCTAAATCTCTTGGTCTAATAAAGGCTTGTAGAAAGAGAAAATTTATTTTCTTTACTATTGGCTTCATTCATTTTTGCTTGGAGTGAAGGCTGAAAGTCAGTATTATCTCCTAGAGCTAACCATTCCAAAGTCAGTATTATCTCTTAGAGCTAACCATTCCATCTGCCTTTTCATGTCTGTAACTTCTTTCTTTTTTGTAGCAAGTGACTTTTCAATACTTCGTTTCTAACTGGCCTTGTAGCAGGTACATTTGTGTTTAAAAGCATGGAATTTTCACTAGGCTTTGAAGTAGGTAAGCTCTTCATCAGTGGAATATTTATGCATAGAATGAGAGCAATGTGTTGGGGTTTTGGTTTAGGTTTTGTTTATTTGTTTGTTTGGTTTTTTTTACTTATTGTTCACATATGTACTCTCCTTTCATCCTCCTCAGAGCTTGTGAACCAGTGGATTCATTGGTGTCACTTGTGTCCACAAATAATCTCATGCTGGTAATGTTTAAGGCAGCAAAAATTAAGGAACAGAAGGAATTCCATGGCTATTTTGAAGTCATTACACAAGAAAGTAGGTTTATTTTGTCTTTGGAAATGTGTTTATTTTATTGTTTCTGTCTAAGATCTCAAAGTGGCTGTCATGTTCCTGACTATGGATAAATGACTCCTGTATCTCGGTTTCTTTTTTTTCTACATGCTTGTTTCTCTCCTTCATCTCCTCTGTATTACTGAGTGTCTGCCTTCATCTTGATTAATTTAATCTGTGCAGAGTAGCTGTCCTTAAGTGAAATATGAAGGGAGAAGGCTGAAACCAGCACTGACTGTATTCAGTTGGTCAGGACTGCAATGTGCCAGTAGATGGAGTTGTTATTCCAGGTGTAGCACTGCTCTGGCCTCTCTCCTGGTTTGGGACGCAGTGATGATGCTAAAGGTGGAAGGAGTTCAGCACTAAAACCTACTTTCAGAAAACAAAACTTCAGTTGCTTTGTCTGCGTTTTCTATCGGTCCCTGCCTCCTCATTAACACCAAGGAGTCGGTTATGTTTGTGCGTCAAGTCCATAATCTGCTTTTTATTGATTTAAGCTTTAAGAAGTCGTTAGATAATAATCACAAGTAGTACAAGGAACATCATGCTAGTAGCACACGGAGAAAAATTTAAAACAGTCCAATGCAAGGAAATTCAAGCTGCTCAAAAAGATTCTGCGTAATTTCCATGTTGAGAGTAGTTAAGCATTAAAATAGTACCATAAAAGCATGTGATAAATTCTCCATCGTAAGTAACTTTCAATTCAGGGCTGTTATTTTTGTTTGGTTGGTTAGTTTAAATTCAGAGCTGGGTTTTCTTTGTTGGTTTCTGTGTGTGTATGTTTTGATTTTAATGACTTTTCTAAATCCATTGAGCATCCATAAAAGGAAATTTTGGCTTCCAGGAGGCTGATGAGATTAGCACATTGTCCGTTTCTCTGCTAACTAGCTGCATTTTAAGACTAGAGATCCTCACGTACAACTACAGTGTGGATGTATCAATGTGCAACACTGTTCACTGACACTTATTTGCAGAACTGCCTTCAGTGAAATAACCAATATAAAACTTCACACTGTTTTTATCCTGGTCCTGCAATGCCCAGCAAGCATTCCTAGATTTTTACATCCCTTGTCTGTCTGTCTGCATCATTGGGAAGGGTATCCTTTTATAGCTTGAACCCAGACAAATGTAATTCCCAAGCTGCCCTGTTTTGCAGTGGAAGAATTCTATTAAATTTGGATGCTTAGCCCACCGAATAGCTTTGCTGGAAATGTATTAAGGTTTACCAACTTTTGCCTTTTCTTTTTTTTCCCCCCCTAGGGTGTGGAAAAGCAATAGTGACAAAAGAGAAAAATGGCTATGAAGGGAGAATCACAAGTCCCTATTACCCAAGCTATTATCCTCCAAAATGTCTTTGTGTGTGGAACTTCCAGGTAACGTGGGTCTCTCTCCCTCTTAGGCACTGTTGCGTGTTTTGGGCACACAGAACCTGTAAGTATAGCAGAAACAGTTGTGTAGGGACTAACCTGCATCCTTACAGATGTAGTTTATAGAAATGACATAGCTGAATAGCTAGCTGGCTGTGCTCCGATTTTTTTGTGTTCATTTTTTTCTTTATTTTTTTTTGTGTGCACTTATTCTTAACAAAGAGAGCACAGTTCCTAAGCTGTCCTGTTATGACAGTGAAGAGCTGAGATAAGTTCTGATGTTTAGCCTGCAGAATTGCTGCACGGCAGAGAAAGTAAGATTTTACTGGTATTCATTCCCCTCTTCCCACCCCCAAAAATTTGGGAAAAAAGGATGTACAAGAGCCCTCTAACCTAATTCTTTTTGCTGCTTCTCTGATATCTCTTCCCAGTCTATTTTGTTATGCTTAATAAGTCGAGGTTTTGTCTCCTAAGATGTTCTGTCCTATCAGCACAATCTCATAGACTGTTTTTTCTTGGTATCCTTTTTTCTGCATCTTTTCAGACACTTTCCTGAAAGCAAGTGACTGCAAGGTTACATCTGTTTAAAATACTTCACAGAATCACAGAATAGTCAGGGTTGGAAGGGACCTCTGGAGATCATCTAGTCCAACCCCCCCGCCAGAGCAGGGTCACCTACAACAGGTTGCACAGGACAGCGTCCAGGCGGGTTTTGAATGTCTGTCATGCCTTGTCTGATGACATTAGTATTTCCCCTGTTGATGCTGCTAAAATATGATCTTTGACTTACGGTTTGCCCTTAGTGTTTTCCTCTCTAAAGAATCTGACAATGGATACAATGGTCCACTGGTTACTCATCTTGCTGATTATGCTGCTCTTGTCTGGTTAAGCTGGTGGTTGCCCACGCTGAATCACACCAACCTGAATGGAGTCCAGCTAGCCATGACCTACAGCTTCTTTCTCATCTAGGAAACTGAGATTACTTTTTTGCTAAACTTCAGGTCTTCAATTCATCCTGGACTTGTGAGGGAAAAGTTTCTGGACACTTAACATGGGCAGCCCCCAAGGCTTATTTCTCAAAACAGTTTAATTTCCCAGTAGATCAATGTTGAAACTTACCTTGTGTCCCAAATCATGTTTTCTGTGAGAGAAGGAGAAATATCTTCATTTCTGGATTCTTGTCCTGAACCAGCCCTTTTTTTTAAAAGGAACATTGCCTTGTCTTGCAAAAAGGTTCTGTTCCTTTTAATAAAGGAAACTCTAATTAATTATGAACCCTCCTGATACTCCTGGGCTTAAAAATCTTTTGCAAAATGCTAAAGAATGCTTGGCTGAGCAGGTGCTAGCAAAAGACTACAATATTGTGGTAGAAATAACTCCTAGCATTACAAAGGTGACGCAGGTATTCAGTGCAGTATCTCAGCTAACAATCCACTGGGGCTGTGTGTCCATACACAAGTAAATTTGGATGTGTTTGAGTGCTTTGATCTAGATACAAAAGCTGCTTTCTATCTATGGCCAGTGGCCTTTTGAAGATGAAAGGCGTGTTGGCTAGAGGGGGAGAAAACCTGCAGCTGTGGTGGGGCTTTGCCAGCTTTTGCTTTTACTCAAGACTGAATAGCTGGCAGGTGTCTCAAGTGCTGGCTGTTGAGCTGGAGAAGCCAGCACAGCTCCCAGAGCGTGGCGTTGCCAAGCACTGTAATTGCTGAGATAAGTCTAAAGACTTTAGTGTACTATGTACACAAAAGGAAAAAGAAGACTGCTTGCACTGTCTTTCTTGCTCACAACAGACTCCACAGAAGAGCCTTGGTATAGCTCTGAAGTTTCATAACTATACCATCAGTGAGAAGAATGTTAAAGGCTGTGAACGAGGATGGTGGAAAATTAATGAACACATGTAAGTACTTCTGCAATGGTTATTAAACTATAATGTTACCAAAATAAACCTTCCCATCACTAATGCAGATCAGTCAGAGACTTTCCACAAAGACAGAGATACCTCACTGGTGTCTCTTACCATTCTTCTTTCACTTTGGCTGATGACATAACTGAATCTTCATGAAACACACACGCGTATATATGTATGTTTTATTTTATATATATAAATTCTATCAGAAAGTACTGGAAAGCTGAAAATAAAGTCCCTTGGTACTCTTTGAAGAGAAAGAAATGGCAAGAGTGGATGAAGATGGGTGTCCCATGAACACTGAAATAATTCTGGGGTTTCTGGATTGCCGAACAAAGTCTATAAAAGACCCTTTTAAGTGTAACTTAATTCTATGATCGCTCACGAAAACACCAAACCTAATTAACTTCAGTGAAAGCTATTACAATGAGATTATTTGGAACAGAAAAATAACTGCTTCCACATTCCAGTCACCGGCTCTCGAAAGAGAAACTGCACAGATTGGCTGCCGAGGAACACTGTATTCCTGAAGTGTTTTTTATTAAAATATTGCTGCTTTTTTTTTTTATTAAAGTACTGCTGCTTTACCATGCACATTTTCCACCCATTTTTTTTTCCTCTGTTTAAGTCATCTGTCAGTCAGTGGATGATGAGGCAAGGTTAGATTTAGGATGTTGGAAATTTTTTCTTTTTTTTTTTTTAAACTTTGTTCAGATGGAAATCTCAGTAAGATCAGACTTGAAACTGAATTTCTGAACGCACTACTGAAACTAAGCAGAGTCAGTCAGGCCTTTAATAGTGTAACTGAAAGAATTGGAGAGAGGAGAACAAACTTTCTTTATTCTTTGATACCATGTTGTACTTACATAGAGAAAATTCTCTATAAAATCTTTTTCTGAATCTCCTAAAATTGTGCCTTGATGGGAATTTGTTGCTGGACTAGGTGGGCACAGGAAACCACTAGTCAAGACAGACAACGTTTGGTGTGTTTGTGGGTCTTTTTGGTGTTCTTTTTATGACACAATTGGAAAGATTTGAGATATTGGGGATGGCTGAGATATGAATCAAAGGCAAAATCTGGAGAAAAAAATAGATGATGGGTTCATATTGTAAGGATCCTCTACATGAAAGAGCAGCTTTTAAATAAGCCTACCAATTATACATTCCACAGAATCAAATGTCAGAGTATGACCCTTAGGCCTCGAGGCTACTTTTGAAGTACCACACAAGAACACATACTCCAGATTTCTGTTGCAAGTTGCAGATAATATAAACAGACAAAGACAAGCTTTCCTTTGAAAGTGTCTTTTTCTCTGAAAATAAGGCTTTTGAACCTCTATGATCTTCTGTTCTGTGTCTTCTTTCCATGGGGAAAAATAAGATTTAACGCATGAAACATTTTGATATTTGATTCCCCGCCCCCCCCGCCCCCATTTTTAATGGCTAATGAAATGGCAGTGGGGGAAGGGGAGATGACATCCCACCTCTTTAGCTTCCTATAATTGCAGCTTATAACATGCATATTTTGCTATCTTAGGTAAAAAGGGTTAAGAAGTTCAGGAGACAGATCTTGGTAAATAAAGACTGCTACCACGGAGATGGTGCAGATAAGAGTCCTTCATACCTCTAGGGACAACTTTATCTAACCAGAGCCACTGAACGCAATCATGCAGTTCTTCCTCATCTTTCTTTCAGTGGACAGACAAATCTTCCTCTGCTTAGTCAGAGAAGTTACAGCTGATGAACCACTTTTGCTGATATTCTGACAGGCAGAAATATCAACAAGTCTCTGTGAGCAGACCGTTAGAGGTTTATGCGAACAGAGGTTGCTGGTGTTTTATTTTTCTTAAATTAATTGGTGCAACATCCCATTGTCTCTGCTACAGGTTGCACATATCTACTCATCACCTGAAAAGGTATCCCACTCCCTACTTCAACGTATGGGATGGGATCTGCTTAATTAGTTTTTCTCTGTAGCAATGGCACAGAGTTACAGATGGTGCCTTGCAACCTCCATTTGCCCTGGACCCAGAGAAATGGCTAGTAAAACACCACTAGAAGGCTCCCAAGGATCTGTAGCTCTGTTTTACAAATCCCACAAGTATATGGCATTTCTCACTGCGTATAGGTGATAGTTTCCTTGATGTAACTGTCTCAGCTCTTCCACAGATGGGCAGGAGCTTCCTCTAGTTTGGGTGAGATAAGGTTCTTTTATGTGGCTGAGAAGTGGTCAATGCAGCCTGTGGTTTTCTTTTTTTTTTTTTTTTTCAGTGGTGCTAAGGTTTGTTGGAGGGAAGTTGTCTAAGTCACTGACAGAAGGAGAGGTGTAGAAAATGTCTGTGGGCTAATTGAGGAGAATCAGATGGTTGGGTGGCATTTTGCTACACATTTTGGCAGGATGTTCTAGGTTGGTAACATTGATGATAAAGACAATAAAATGAGTGAGAATAAGACTTCCTGTAGCAGGAAGTCTTTGCTCTTAGCCCTGATAGATAGATATTTTTTTTTCTGGTTGTTTTTTTTTTTTTCTTTCTGATTAACTTTGCTATAGTAGAAAGCTATTAAATTAACTCTCTTCTTTGCCTCTGTTTTCAGGATGTATAAGAGGAGCCTATTTTTTTTAATTGGTTTGTTCATTTATTTTTCGCATTGTTGGAACAGAATCTCCAAAATCTGTTAAAAGGATATTTCATTTTCATAAGGTGAAAAAAACACATATATGGAAACACATGAATGAACATGACCATTCCCTATGACATTGTTCAGCGGGGTGCACAGGACACCAGGCAACATCTACCTACATGAAAATCCCTGCACAATTCCCTGCATTTATTGACGTGAAGAGCAGTCCTGGTGCAATGCCTGGTTTTGCCAAAATAAATAAGGGAAATATTTACCTCTGGATAGTAGTCCATTAGTTCATTTAACAATACAATAATCCATTTCCATGTTCTTAGACTTCACTCTAACTACAATGTCTGACTTCACACTCTGGTCAAGCAAGTGTGCGCCAAGTGCTCTAAGAATCAATACAGCTGCTTGTCCTCTTAAATCTATTTAGACCGATAAGTACTTATCTTGACAGGGGTCTTAAAGCCAGATGTTTTTTCTCAATAGTGCTGCATTTTTAGGGTGCTTTAGTGGAACAGAGGAGAGGATCCTTATTTCTACTTCTGGAACAACCTGTACTGTCAGTGTTCACTGTTTTACTACATTTAAAACTCTCTCCAATTTTTAAAGCACCATCCAGCAACTTTTCCCTGTTAAAGAGTTGTTTGGTTGGGTTGTGTTTTTTATTGTTTGTTTTTGGTTTGGTTTGGTTTGGTTTTTTTTTTGGGGGGTGGGGTGGAGGCTTGTTCTTTGGGGTTTTTTGGGCATTTTTCCATCTAGAGTAACCTCTAGATGCCAGTTACAGCGTCTTTGGCATCTTTGATGAAAGGGACACTAGAAATGCACTAGCAATGGATGCCTTAAATGTTTCCTGGCATCAGGGAGCATTTAGGTTTCTCTGAGTTAAGTGGAACCTAGGCAGAAGTCTGAGGAAGTTCTTTGCCAAAATGGCAGCTTAAAGTAGATGCACACCCAAGGGATTTTTTTTCCATCTGGACTAGTTATTTTGAAAACATGACTTTCAAAGGCAAAATTCCAGAATTTTAATGTTGGATGAAGGCTGGGTGACCACTTAGAAATATTTTCAGTTTCACTAAATCTATTCCGCTCTACATCCAAAGTAGTTAGACCAATTTTATCACAGTGCCTTATGCCCTCTTCTTTAGGGGCAATCCTCAAAATCAGAGCAGCTAACTTTGCTCTCTGCTCTGCTGACATTTTGCCTCCCACCACACTTACTTCCCAAAAATCAAAATCTTTTGAAAACAGGTATCAGAAGTGGCAACAAAAGTACCCATGTTTGTCTTGATAAATTTCTTCATTAAATCTCCATTCCTCTTGACTTTCTGGCAAAACATTCTGCCTGTGTGCGTGTGGTCATGAAAGAATTATGACCAGCAGTTTGGAGAATTTGGGTACCGATTCAGATTTTGGTTCTTAATTAAAGTATGGCAGCTGACTGTATTGCTGCATTTCAGCGATGTTGACTTTTAAATTTTACGTAAGGCAATTTTGATGTGAAGACTGATCTAGAACTCTATTGAACAATTTTAGGTACTGCGGTTACTATGTTGATCACCAAACAGTCTTCCACATTGCAAGTTCTGCTGTCAACATCGAGCTTCAGTGCAGTTCAAAGGTGTCAGAGAAGCCACTTCTGGTGGAGTATGGCAGCTATAACATCAGCGAGCGTAAGCTGGATTTTATGTTGTTCAACTCGTCTTTGCATTTTAGACCTGCGAAGCAGCATTTTTCATGTTTAGTAGGACTTAATTAAGTTTACGAAGGAAATTCTTTGTTGGGTTTTTGTTTATTTTCTTTTCTAACCTTACTAAGTCAGGTGACTAGCAAACTAAGAGCCTTTTCTAGCTCATGAAGGCTATGCAGCTAAGGTTTGTGGGCATGTGCACCATGCTCTGTTTTCCTGTATGCACACAGTCTTCTGTCTTCAGCACAGTCCTTAAAGCTTCCTACGTGGCTATGGCCACGGTGCGGTCAATTGAAGTCTGCTCTTCATGTTTGTTTTCATCCTCAAGGTTTTGTTTGCAACGTTTCTATTACTACAAAGGCTTCCAGGTAATGAACAGAGAGTACCAAATAACTGACTGCTTATTCCAGTGTTTCCATCAGTCTAAATACTTTGTGTGCAAGTAGAAATCTGAGCTGAAAAACATCTCCAAATGTTGATGTCTACCAACTGTGAGTTTTTTCAAGTCCTGAAACAGACAACTATTTACTGATACTTTTCCCCTGTGTTAATCTTATATATTCATGTTCTTAAAGTAGCAGAGAAGCAATGGTTTCTAGTCATAGTTACTTGTCACATTAGAGAAATTTTATGCATTGCATATATGTGGAGTCTGAAAAAAGATGGTAACTTCATGATTTTTATTTTAAAAGGCAAGCATTTATGTAATTCATAAGTCACCTCAATACAGGTTACTAACTGAAGTTGCAAAGCGCTGCAAATTTTGGTTGTTGAAAGTGATACTGTCCTTTAAAAGAGGATGGCATTCTAAGCTCTCTTGTGTGGTACCATAAAACAGTGGCTGATTTGATCCAGTCCTAGTGTAGAGCCTGCACTACATATTGCAGTAACAGCTGAACTGGAACTTTAGGGATGTTTTTTATTCTTTTTTAAATCCCATTTTTCAACATCTGAACTCAATTTAAGTGCTGGCAATGCATGCAGACTGCTAAATTTAAATCCACTTAATCATTCCTTGGAACAGCTCAGTGACTCTAAATTGAAATGACCTGGCAATATTTGGAAAAAGGAAACTTTTAAGTTGTTTCTCTTTTACCTCCAGCATGTCCACCTGGACATTTCAAGTGTTCTACTGGATTATGTATTCAGCAGATGGAGCGCTGTGATGGGATAAACAACTGCTTCGATGAAAGCGATGAACTCTCTTGTGGTTTGTATTCACATATGAGAGATCTTGACTGGAAAATTCAAAGAATGTATTGTCNGTCCAGACTATTAGCCAGTCTCTTGAGCACTTAATTCATAGTTAATTAGCAAGGGACAAAATTAAGAATGAAGAAGAAAAGCATGAAGAAGAAAGTTAGATGTGTAAAAATAGCTGTAATAGGCTATATTTTACTTTTTCCTAATGTGATAAATGCTGGTAATTATAAAGTTCTGTTCTATTTTGAGATGAGTTATTTCATTTTCATGGGGGAATGACAAATTGTGGTGCATAGACTAGATGAGAATGATAATAAATGTCTGTGGTGAAAGAGGGTTAGAACAGGGGCCACTCCACTTAGGGCAATGTATGAACTGGGATAGGTCACTGAACTCTTTCGTGCTTTGTTTCCTCCATGTGTAAAGGGGCACGCATACTCATGCCTGCACCATGCAGTGAAGCCATGAAAGTGGTACCCAGGCATAGTCAGAAGGGTAGTGTTAGCATTACAAGCACGCTTCTGTAACTAATTTGACTCATGTTTCTAAAGTTGTCCCTGAATGGAACTGTAACTCCAGCTTCACAGTACAGGACAACCTGCTTGCCTGCAATGGAGTAAGTGACTGTGAGAATGGAAAAGATGAGCAGAACTGCACCCATAGTAAGGCTACTCTCTTAATTATTTTTTTTCTCTCTTCTATCATCTATCCAGTCCTGACTTGAATACTGGATGCCGTATTCAAAGAGTTAAGAGGCACTATCAAATTTAACTCAGGCTATATAGTTCTGTTCAGTTTTCTGATATGCTTATAAATAAGCCATTATTGATTTTTAAACTGTTTCTTTTTAATGAGCTCATGAACATCTGTTTCGGCAAATTACTGGCAGAAGAATTAAGTACTCTGGGTGCAGGATGGGTATCTAGGGATTTAAAGCTTGAATGCCAGATTTTATCCTTTTAAAGCATAATCTGTGCAAATTATTTCCTGGATCTCTCTTACCATCTGTAACTTAACTATAGAAATTATAGTTTCTCTGGAGCAGTTTTCAGGGTTATAAGGTTAATGTGTTTAAAATTCTACGGAAGCTATAAATTCAGCATTAGGCTCATGAAAATTCTGAGTCAGACATTTCTTCGACTTTTCAGAATAAATGGACACCATGACATATGAAAGGGAGCACAACTGGGAAGTGGTGCAAGTAACTTTTTTTTAAAGAGAAAGTAATGTTTTTTGACCTGCTAGACTGAGACAGTCTGTGTAAATGGTTCCAGGATACTTCTGTGTGATGACAAGAGTAATAGATTGGGTTTGAGTGGCCTCATTTATTGCAAGCCACAGGGAAAAGGAAAATGTTAAGGTTGGGGTTGCAGTTTAACTGAATACAATTAGTAAGACTGCTTTCACTGCGATCTTTCATTTCCTCTTTAATACTGAAATATAAAGGAGGGCTTCTTTCCAGAGTACTGGATGTTTTATCTTTTGAGACTAATGCTTGCTCTACAGCTAAGTTTTTGCTACTATATCCATGTTCATTAGTGCTATGGGAAAGGATGGGAGGAAATCTTTGCTTAGACTCAGCCAGCTTGATGCAAGCCTTAGTATAAATGCAGTTCTACTTGAGGTTATTCTACTTAAAGACTGGTTTAAGCCATCCCAGCCAAAGTGTTCCTTTGCTATGTTCCCTCCTACCTATTAATACCTGTATGAATCTTTTATCTGTGCAGACATGTCTTCACATGTTAACCTGAGCCAATAGTCTTTTTTCCCCCTCCCCCGCAACTATTTCAGGTACTCCTTGCACCAAACACACATTTAAGTGCAGGAATAACATTTGCATTAGGAAACGAAACGCAAAGTGTGATGGGACTGTGGACTGTATTGATGGAAGTGATGAAAGCAGCTGCAGTAAGTCCCTCTCAAATGTTCATCTTTTTGAACTTTTTACACAATAAAGCCCTTTATTTCTTCCTGTTTTGGAGTGGGTACAATTTATGCAGCAGGTATTGAGTTTTTATTGCATACTCTCAGTGATAGTGGGGTAATGATCTGTTTACTTCAGGTCTGGTTGCGGAACTTGAGTTCTTGTGGGAGAGTGAGCTTACTGTTATGGGAAGACTTAGTCAGCTGTAATGCTTATCGTAGCTATGTTAAGGGTCGGGGAAGCAGGGTTAATTGCAGACTGAACTCAGCTAGCTGGTAAAGCAGCATTTTTGTTGCCTGCAGCAGTGTCGGGAACTTCTGTTGGGGTCAAACTGTATTTGGACTTCAGGAGTGACACAGCTGCAATGAGCTAAAAACCACAAACTTCACTTCTCTGTCTCTTCTGGATGGTGAAGACCCCAATTCTTCATAGTATCAAGCTAGATTCTAGTCTTAAATCTTCCTAAAGTAACCTCTGCATAGGCTTTTCAGTTCGTTTTGCTGTAAAGTGAACAAGTGATTGCTACTGCAGTAGCAATAAAAGTGGGGTTAGGATTAGTTGCTTAAACTGCGAATTTTGGGGTATTTTGTCTGGCTTTCAGCTGTTTCTGGCATGCTACCTGTATGTGAAATCTGCTAGCACATGCCTTGGATCTAGTAGGACATCTTAAAAGACTAGCTATATGCCTATTTATGTTTGGAAACATCAATGCTGCTTTTGACTGTTTGGCTGAGTGCTGGGAAGCACCCAGCGGTACTAACACCAGTGTGTGGGAGTGTAAGACTAAAACTCCTGAGCAGAGGCTTTAACTGCATGCACTAGGGATGGGCATGAGGCCTTACAGAGGGGTCTTTCTCCATTGCTCTTCAAATTATAGTGTGCACCTTTTTGTGCTGAGGCATGACTTCTTCACATGTGAGTGATATACAACATTTTCAGACTTTCAGTTGTTTCTAAGCAAATTAATAATTGGACCGCCTGGTTTCTGAAATAATAAATGACCAAATTGCACATATGTGGCTGCTACTATAAATGTTTTTCTTGTATCATTCCCACTGTTTTGGCAAGAATTAAGTGTCCTGATGATGCTGAACTTCCTTCCTTCCTGATGGACTCCTTTCAGTTCAGGGCTGATAGTATTAAAAAGAGATGAGGGATTACCTATTTTTAGGTATTCATTTTAATGTTTATTAAATGAATGGATCCTTTCACATTTCTGACACAAAAAATATTTAGAGGCCAATTTCTGCAGTGGAGCTAGAAAAGAAACTTGTTACATTTCCCAGGCCAGTGTCTTTTTTTTTTTTTTTTTTTTTTTTTTTTNAAGTAGCCAAATAGAGAAGTTTTCTGATTAAAGCAGGGCATGGAAATAGATTTCAAAGCATTCCAAAGTGCAAGATTCTTTCATGCCCCATTTGGGAAGAACTCTCATTAAGGGAAAGCACTGGGGATGGGGATCGTAACCTGAAATATCCTTTGCAGGCTGTGGCAGCAGCAAGAGCAGCAATCCCATCTCTCGGATTGTAGGCGGCATGAACACTGAGGAAGGTGAATGGCCCTGGCAGGTCAGCCTCCATTTTGTGGGAGCTGCTTACTGTGGGGCATCAGTGATATCGAAAGAATGGCTTGTGTCTGCAGCTCACTGCTTTCAAGGGAGCAAGTAAGCAGTCTTACCCCTAACTCTCTCCCAAACATCGCCAGAGTCCCCAAACGCCTTTAACTTCCAGAGTTTGAACTACACTGAGGCAGGATGTGCCCTCATCTTTCACCCGCCCTGATGTTTTGGGGTACTTTTTGAAGACACGGCTTGTTCGTTTTTTCTCCCAACCAGGCTGGCTGACCCCAGAGCATGGCGTGCTCACCTGGGTATGCAAACGCAAGGCCGCGCAAAGTTTGTATCTGCCGTGAGACGGATCATAGTCCATGAATACTACAACAGCAGGAACTATGACTACGACATCGCACTGCTGCAGCTGAGCCAGCCGTGGCCGGACACAATGAGCCATGTCATCCAGCCCATCTGCGTGCCTCCATTTTCGCACAAAGTCCGCCGTGGCGACAAGTGCTGGATAACAGGCTGGGGCCAAAAGCAGGAAGCGGGTAAGTTTTATACCTTCAGCCGAGCTAATTTTGTTCCCAGGTGAATGGCAGCCTTCACAGCTGTGGCTGTGTGCGTGGGACACCTGCTTTTGTTGCATGGCTGAGTTGTGCAGAAAATCATAGTGTTTTGAATTTACCGTCCTGTGGAAGTAGTTCCCGCATGCACATACGTTCATATGCTCAGGAAAACTGGCTGCTGTTCCTGTGGATCTGGAAGTCCCGTGTGCTCCTGTTGTTAGCTAAGACTTGTGGGGAACTATGCTTACTCCAAAATAACACGGTATTGTGTTTCCTCTTTGTTACTCTTGGAGGTGTGTTAGAACACCTAAATGGACCCTTTGCTGCTTGCTGCAGGAGGATGAAACTGTTAAGTCTTCTTCCTCCTGCCTTCAGCCTCTGCAGGCTGAAAAGCCCCGTGGCGCTGACCCCAGCTGCAAGGTGCCAGCTCCCTCCTCGGAGTGCAGCTTGACAAAATGGCCACCCCACTGAGAAAATGGCTGCCTTTGTAATGGCAGGCTGCCCCCTTGGCAGGGGTAGGCCTGGCCCTTCCACCGCCTTGTCCTGAGCTGCATCTTCCCTGGTGCAAATGCTGACACCTTCTGCCTCTCTTGTGGCTGCTTTCCTGAAGCACCCACAGTAACACTGGAAGGGTGATGGCTTCTCTCGGTGTAAATTGTGTAACTGCCACCGTGCCAAACCCCGGGCTGCCGGCACAGGTCTGGCCTAGGCAGTTCGCCTGCACCTGCAGGGCTGCCCTGGCCCGGACTTGCCTGCCCTCTCAGGGCTGCTGGCACTGTGCTGGTCCGGCCGCCCTGCATCTCTCCTGGAAAGTAGGAGAGGCAAACGCGTGGTGCGATGCCACGACAGGTAGTTAACCTCCAGCATTTTGACTTGATGCTCAGAGTCAGAATTACCACCTGCCGAATTGCATTCAGCTTCTCTATTAACAGCTGTGAGAGAATATGTGGTTGCAAACTAAGTGCAACCACCTTACTGGGAAAGGATGTTGGTACGGAGCTGTGGTGTAGTGTCTCCCTTTGGGCATACTGGTTAGTCACCCGTGAAATTTAAATCTGGTTATTTGAAAGATACACGTGATGCCTCAAAAAAGGGAAAAAAAAGGTTTGCTTTTCCCTGTTCTCCTCTTTTCCCTTCACTGGTTTATACATTTTGATTGCCAAATCAATATTTTAAGAAATTTTTTTAAGTGTACTTTATTACATACCATCTTTATCAAATCTTGAAACGAAGTTTCATGATACAAACCAGCACTTGCGTATTTGAATATGTTAGTGAAGTTTCTGTGGCTATATCCAGATTCTGAGAGGATCACCTGGTGGTATTATTAGAGCTGTTGTCTTGAAAGCAGGGGACAATTCAGTTTAATTCTGTTTTTCTGGAAGTATGTGTCTTATAGAAAAGAGGTGTTTTATCAAAACTTTCAGGCAGAGAGGACCAAATTTTGATATGTCCAAGTTCTTTATGCTGCCAAAAGAGCAATTTGTATTCCGTAACTCTGACTCATAATTTAAATTTGAGACCTTCAGAGACACCACCCTAATTGCAAATCTGTCTTGTGATGATCTGAATATGATTGTAAAATCCTGTTCCCTTTTAAAAATAAAAAGAGAGCAAATTAAGAAGTCTTGAGACTTGAATTGGAAAAAAACTTTTTGGCCAACTCTAGTGATTATGGCATTTGGTGCAGCCAAAGGACCACTATCACATTACACAGATGACCGATACTTAGAAGACGCTTTCTGTGCTGTTGCAGTTAGTTGTTTGGAATCTGGAATAACTTGGAGTTCAAAAGTGTCTGTGGATATTTTCTGAAGACTTCTTGGTTTGTATTTCTATAGATGAGTAAAATGCTAAGCTCTGATGAATCATCCTTCTTTCAATTTGTTCTCCAGATGATGAAGGTTCAGCAATTCTTCAGAAAGCAGAGGTAGAAATTATTGACCAAACGTTATGTCATTCCACATATGGGATTATCACAGCTAGGATGTTTTGTGCTGGACTAATGTCTGGGAAAAGAGATGGATGCAAAGTATGTATCTTAGCACACTTCGCATAGAGTTTATCTTGTCTTTCATTGTTGCATGATGAGGTGTGAGAACTGACTGTCAGACCACTTTATGATCTATACATTTCAGTTCTGAGAAACAGCAATGTGAGAGTTCTCTATCAGCAAATCTGTCATCTAGGTGTTTTCAGAGTTTTGCTGCTTTATGTGCATGAGTAACACCACTAATGTTCGGTTGCGGGCCAAGGGCCAGGCAATTTGCAAGTCCCCATGGTAAGTTGAAGTCAGGCAATTCTTGGCACAAGAGTGCCTCAGTTGAAGGAAAAGCTGAGAAACTGGCTTGTCTTTTTTCAGGATTTCCCCTTCCCCGCCCCTCCAGGGCTATCTGATGAGATGCAGACTACTAGGCATAAATTTTCAAATGTATGATATTCTGATTTTGCAATGCTGAAAGATAATAAACATGAAGTTCAGAATTTACTTCTAATGAATAGTAGTAAAAAAATATATACACACACACTATATATTTTTATGTAATATATCATATTTTATATATGTTGTGTTATATATAATATGCTATATAGAGCTTACAGAAACCATATATCTACTATTAAGCTAGCAGTAAATTTACTGCTAAAATAGTACTTAAACTACTATTTTTTTTTATTATGGAGATCTGAAATCTTCAAGTTTTTCTAGCTTTCACTGGTCTCTGTAAAAGTGAGAGAGACCACAATGGCTCTCAGGGCAAGCAATATCCGAGGGCTTTCTGAGGGAGTATAATGCACCAGCTGCTTTTTAGAGATTAGCAAGACCATTGACATTAAGCATAATTTTCACTAACTGGAGAATTTGTTTCTGCAGTTATCTGGCTGCCCACTCAAGATATAGCCAAGAAAAAGCAAAATTTACAAGTCTTTTTGCTGCATTTCTGTAAGGGCAAATAACTGCCAGATGCAGTCACACATTGTTAGAGCTGATCGAAATGTGAGATTTCTGTGTTGTGAAAAATGCTGGTGTTCTACGTTTTTTGTCCCAGAAATTAAAGAAAAAGGTTGAAAACTGGACTCCAAATGCAAAATCTTAATTGTCAAGGATGAATTAAAAAAAAAAAGAATCTTATAAATTAAATCTTTAACAATTTTCTGAGGCAATTCAAGATAATCCTGCTTTGAGGAGCAGGTGGCTTTACTAGATCATCTCCTGACATCACCTCCAACCTGCATATCCTAAGATTCTATAAAGTAAAACAAAATATATGTCTAGAAGGAAGGCAATTCTCTCACAAAACACTTAGATTTTACCAACCCACCTTTTGCTTTTGGAAATCCTTTGTTGCATCCAATGCTTTGGTAAAGTTTAATTTGCTACTAGCTGTCTGTTTCAGAGAGATTGTGTCTACAGCAGAGTTTTACAAGAAAGCATAAGCTTAGTCCAAGAGATTTTCCTTGAATGGTAGCATGTTTGTTTTTTTTAATTATTCCTGAACGTCTGCCAATATATTTCTACAATAATACAGTATAAAGGAAGAATACTATTTGCACTGTCCTGTATTATGGAATTATACCATGCTGTATAAAACTTTGAAGTCTATAACAGACTTCATTTTAACTGCCCTAATTACAAAGACATTCTGTGCCCCTAAACATTATGTGCTGGCTTGTATTTACCAGAGGACAACACTTAGTGTTTTTCCTTCTTAATAAAAATACTCAAATCAATCGAGTGATCCAATCTGTTTCCATTTATTTTTAATTTGAAAGAAGTTATATCATTATTAAATACTGTAATTGCATGTTAATTTTTCATTTTTTTAAAAAAAGTTTACTATTTTTTGGAGTCCTTAGGTGTGTAACCTGTAAATGAACATGCATATTAAGTAGCAGATTTTGGTGTTAGCTGTAAGTTTGAGGCTAGAAAGCCAATTATGACTTTTAAACCTAGTCCATGAAATGTAATATCTTTATTGGTGTCTTTAAAGAGTGAGAGCTAGCACTCTGTCTTGTGAAACAGCAAACTTTGGTACAACTGTGCAATCCCATCTGCTTCAAGAAAATACTCCCCCTGTTGTCTATCTGATGATTCGAACTATGTGAACGGGAAAATATAATCACTGTTAGAATTACTAAGGCAAAACATCTTCTGTGGACTCATGTCCCAGTTTTAATAATCTGTATTGCAATGCATATAACTCAATATATTCTTTTTTAGGGTGATTCTGGTGGACCATTGTCATGTCAAAACAACGGAGATGGAAAATGGTTTTTGACTGGCATTGTTAGCTGGGGTTATGGATGTGGAAGACCAAATTTCCCTGGTGTCTACACAAGAGTGTCAAATTTTGAAGCATGGATCCACAAATATGTGCCTTCGGTCTTGTAACTTGGAAACTGCTTTGCTGGAAAAAAAACCCATGTCCTGTATATCTTCATTAAAAAAATTTATTTGATAAAACTGTTCAATGGTGGAATTTCTTTGCACGTCTCCTTGCTGACACAATATTTGACACTGGAGTACGCATATGGAAGTAACAAATACCCCTTGTTCAAGCCTTGGTGAAAGAGAAAGAGACTGATCTTGTGGTGGTGGTTGTATGCAGATATCTGGAGACACAGGAGGAGGTGCAATACTTCTGGGACTTTTTGTTTATTTTCCAGGAACCAACTAAGTGCATGTGCATGAGGAAACTGAAGATACAATTGACCACCTATAGACAGCTCAATCCTTACTCAAGTCATTTCCTCTGAGATGTGCAGTGGTAACTATGAAGGAGCAATCAACTGTTAGTACTCTTGCTAATCCTGCTTTCCCTACCTCCTCCAGCAAGAACAGCTGACAGAGAGAGGGAGAGGAGGCATTGTGAACTCAATCCTCTCAGACACGTAGGGCTCTCATTTCTGGAGATCAGAAGTTCTGAAGTTAAGCATGGGAGAGAGCATTAGTCTTATTCCTTCCTCAACTTCCATATTAATTAATTGCATGATTTGGAGCTACTAACTCATTTCCTGCCTTAATTTCCCCATATTGAAGATTATTCACAGTTCATCCACCTGAGAATTTGAATTCTGTATCTGCAGGCAACCTTATTAAGATAAGTAAATATCACGATGTGTGATGTTGCAAAGATCTTGTCCTTACCCAAATAAAACTGATGCTTCTACCCTCCAATAGGTATTTTAAACTGTGATGGAATTAGGTTCTCTGACTGTATATAGTTGTTTTTTTTTTAAAAAAATCCTGATATAAGTTTTAGAAATTATGCAAATGAAGTTTTATTTCCTCTAGGCTTTTTCTGTGGGTTTCTTTTCCACGAAGGAGGGGGGCAAAGTATCAATCACTCAGCAGGTTGCGTGTGTAGTTGAGACAGGCTGTTGGAAAAAAAGAGGACTTGAACAAAGCAGTCTGTCTACAGTTCTGGTTTGCATTCCTGAGCTATGAGGATTGCCTTCCAGTTAATCCCTTTTGTAGTCTGCATGTGATTGGTGTTGGGGTTGGTTGTTTGTTTGCTTTCCTTTTTCTGGAGCTGAGGTTTCTTGAGCCTGTTTTGTTTTTCCAGGTTTTCCTCTGTGCACATGCGCTCTCTCTCGCTCTCTCTCTCTCCCCCCTCCATGTTTAAGATATGTTATTTTCCCCCACGCATCCTTGATTTTCTTATTTTACATGCAGAATACCCTGAACTTGTTGGCTTGGTGACTTAAAGGTGTTTTAATTCCAAACAGGAAATGTGAATGTGAGTTGCTTTACAATTACGTTTATTCTGTGGTACTGGCTTGAGGCTGGAAAATTCAGGTAGTCTGTGGAATTGTGCATTTCTTCTCTCTCATAAATATTTCTGTGGATTCCAGCAGGTGTTCATTAGAAGTTGCTTCCTCTGCCTTGCTCTGGGACTATTTACCTGTAAATTGCTTGCATGTCCTTCACTTTGTGTCATAAGTTATTTCCTATTCTTCCATTTCTGAAAGAAGGAGGCAACTGATATGTTTTCAAATGATGGGATCCATATCCTACTTAGCCAGTAAGGGAAACAAAGAGTTACAGTGACGGTAACTTTTCCTCCCCACCTTCTTTGATTGCAGATCAGCTGGCTCCAGCTTCAAGCAGTACGGCAAAGGCGAAATGAGAGAAGCCTGGTGTGTGCGGTGGGGAGGGCAGTACGCTATTCTAGGTTGTGTTTAAGAAAAGAGGTTCATTTAGGACTTTGTTATTAGGTTTGTCAGAAGACATTTGTCAAGGCATCATGATCCGGGCTTTCCCCTCCGCCCGGGTTTCTGTGTACAGCATACCAGCTCCGCACGACTCCGAGCAGACTGCAGCGCAGGTAAGAGACACCAGTTAAGCTTTACAGCAGGAACGCAGTAAATGATCTCTCTGCCCACTTTGGTGTGTATTGACCTCTGCTCTTCATATGCAAATTGCTCCTAACCAAAGTGATAGCAACTTTTTCCCCCACTTACATAGCCTGAAATGCATGTCACAAACATGTGGGTTTCATGTGTGATGTAGCTGATAACGTGAAAGATGTTATCTCAGTTGAAACCACTTTAAAAACTAAAAGGATAAATATACTAAAACATGGTACAATAGCTCTTCTTGTGCTGTCTTACTAATTGATGCCTTCCCATGTCTTTCTTTAGGAAAGTCCGCAGATTCGCCCGTCCTACCGAGAAGGCTTGTGTCACAAGTACTGTTTCTTCAAATGGATGAGGCTGTGTTTCTGGAGAAGATGGCTTCCAGGAATATTATCTACAGTTTCTTTAATAGTTACAGTAATCGTGCTAGTCGTGCACTATTCATTCTGTAAGTGTCACTCCACAGCATGGTCTGGATGGGATGGGTTTTTCACACTGTGTGAATGATTAGTATCAAAAGCTCTGCACTAAGCAGCTAAGCACGTGATGTGTTTAGAAATGACTGACACTCCCTTCTCCTTAATGTCTTTGCTAAAGCAAAAAAAAATGCACAATATTTAGCAGTTGGTACTTGCACAAGAATAATGAAGGTATGCGTTTTATCTCTAAATTTTTGTCTCTGCTTGTGAATACCATCATTATTATAACTGTCCTCTTTTCCAAGAATCTATAGGAACTAACCGTCTATCTTCTATTCACTTTTTCAAAAGAGAATAGCTACTTATGTATGCTCTTTCCCAGATCTCAAAGCATAGCCATTAAAACGGTATCTCTTGAGGAGGATAGTGCAGCAAAAAATGGAAGTTTAACAATTAAAGCTTCCTGGTAGAAATGCTTGTCTGAGTCTGTACCTCATTCTTCTTCTTTCCTTCTGGGCATTATTTTGTCAATGGGACTGACTCAGTGCTCTAGCTATTACTGCATGTTTCTCTTAAGAGCTTGTACCTACAGAGGTCAAGGACAAATACGTACTTCTGCAAGCCTCTCATTCTGGAAGCTTTTCCGTACTGATATTAGGTGTGTTAATTTTATCTTTTTTTTTCTCTCAGCTCCAGCTTTCTCCTTTATTTATATTGGTGGAAGTGTAGAAATTCCTAATTGGACTTACACAAATGACCTAAATGATCCAAAGTCACAGAAATTCCTCACACAAGCAGAAGCAATCCAAAATTACGTAAGTTCCCACATAAGTACAGCGATAATTTAGAAGTATTTGTTACAGAATCAGACTGGGAATGAGGAGAAGACTCCAGATAGTCACTTTTTTTTTTCCTTCAAAATAGTAAGTTTAAAGCTAAAAGTGCCTCAGCGGTGTACAGTGTTAGGGATGTAGCTAGACAGCTGGGGCTGTGTGTCTCACAGTAAGGCCAACATGTTCTAGGTAATAAAATCTGGAGGTTTCAAGGTTATGGATAAATTTTTCTTCTTAAAGGAATTAGGAGTGTGGATTTTTTTCTTTTACTTTACTCAAACGTTCTTCTTTGGTACGGATTTTTTTTTCTTTAATTATAGCTCCAATTCAATGCTTAACTTCTTGTTTTGTTTTGTTTTCCCTTACCAACAACAATGCTTGCTTTCTTGCACTTCTTATGTGAGTTCCTATTAGTGAGATCAATACCGTTTCCTGGGTACATGTGAACAGCAGTCTTAAACACAAAGAAGTTCTCTGATAGCCTGCATTTCCCAAAAGAGCTAACCTAGTGTCTCAAAGCTGCTTTGTGCACAGCCAATACAAGTTGCTCATGGCCAGATTATATGCCAGGAATTTAAAGACTAAAACAAAAATGTAAATGTATTCATAAAGGCTTCTTTTTCATGGCTAATTAACAAGACCTATCTCAATGGTCTTGAAATGTGGTGTGACTTAAAAATAATTCTGTTTTTTTTTTTTTTAGTGGAAATGAATGCACATTTATGATCCTTATTTGATATGTTTTGTGAAAATGATGGATAGTGCTCGTAATATGGGAGGGTGAGGAAGAAGAAAGGAAGAAAAAGACAAATGCTTTCTAGCATAAGAGAATGACACTGAAGAGATACTGACACTAAAATGTTATGCTTTACATTTTCTTTTACCATTATTTAATTGTCAGTTTGCAGAAACATACGAGTCTTCCTCCTTGGGAAAGTACTACTTGAAGTCCATAGTGGCTGCTTTCAGGTAGGTACTGCTCCAGCATATGGTATACATTTGAGATATTGTTGTCTTTTTCTTACCTTTTTTCATGCATTTTAAATTAGTTATCTGGGAGAACATGCAGATCTCAGGGAATGAAATAGAAATGAAATGAAATATTCAGGGAATGAAAAATGCAGAAATGCATTTAAGTACATGAGCTAAGAGCTAAGCTAATAGTGTGATTTCTGTCTTGCCCTGTAGAATTGAAGACAGAAATTGTTTGATTAATCATGCCTTGTTTACAGATTGCTTTTTAGTCTACTTATCTACTTTTGATTTTTAAAATAACAATTCAGCAGGGTTTTTTCTCTACCACTTGCAGAATCTTATTTTGGTTTTTTTTGTTTGTTTTTTTTTTTTTCTGTTTAAATGAAGTTCCTTTTTAACATCTCAAGACAAAACTTAAAGGTATAATTTTGGGCAGAGCACACTACTTAAACTCCTGGTCAGAAATGTAAATACATTGAGCAGATGGCTACTACTATCCTGATAGGGTTTGAAAACTTCTGGAAAGTCAGTCCATAGACCATTTTGAAAGGAAGAGTGTGATGGACTGCCTCTTGAATCATTTAAGCAATACTTTGTATATGCACACATACAGATCATTTTAACAAGAATTGTGTGAAATGTTGTATACATGTATAGGCATAAAAATATACTGTCATATAGTGTGAGACCCAATTAAAAATATTAAGGAAAATGTGTCTGGAACTGTAATATGGTCTTAAAAGTGTATAATTATACAGTAGGGGTGGAAACATCCAATTCCATAAAAATTATTGCAAGGATTTTCTGTCAGGTGTAGTTTTCAGTCTCAGGGTGTTACCATTTAAACAGCATATTTTTGAAGTATTTCTATTGTATAGAAAAAGCAATTGTTAAACAAGAGAGCTTTTTGCCACTGTGTTCAGCTGCAACTTTTTGCACAGCAGTTCAACTGGCTATGAAACTGTGCAAGGCAAAAATGCAGACCAGTGGAAAGCATGTCCAAAATAATAATAATGAGTGTACTTACGATGCAATATTTTTTTCTCCGCAGTGAAGGAGAGTCTGGACTTCGAGCTTACTACTGGAATACATTCTGGGCACCACAAGATATGGTTGCTTCTCTTAAAAGATTAACCCCAGTAGAACAAAAAGAAATCAGTAGCAAAGAAGCAGCTCACATGTTCAGCTCTTCTGGGGAGGAACATTTTGATCTCGTTACAATGGAGCTTTTTGGTAACAATGTACCTGTCATTTAATACCTATTCTGTCTATTTTTCTTTTTCCAGTTTGTGTCTTTGGCTTGTGTAGCTGATAGTTATTCAATTTCAGTTTCAGATTCCACAGAATATGATGTGATGCTAAAATCAGGTAATTATTCTTCAGTCCCAACCAATATCACTTCGGGGGGCGGGGAGGGAGGAATATCCTGTGACATAAAAATGGCAGTTTCCCAGTTATTCTTCTACCTGTAGGGCCTATGAACTAAACCAGACTAGGGACCTCTCTGGCCTGTGCTTCAAATAAAGCATGAGAGATGAAAATGCCCTACAGCTTCTGTTCTGGCGAGAATGGTTGAAATTTAATAGTTCCCACTGAATTGCAGTGAGCTGTGGCTCCTTTTCTTGGCATCTTTTAAAAAGCTACTGTATAAAATTATACGTAATTTATTTGCCTTGTGACTAGATAATTTTGGTTAGTCATGGTTTGTGATCAGTCAAATACTGTAGAGTTTTAATTCACTTTGCTTGGTTTCTCCATATCAAGCACACCTCCAGATTGGCTTCATATTCTTAATGTTCTCATTGCATAGAGAGGGGTGAAGAGAAAGTGGCAAAGTAAGCAGTAGGTTTCAAGAAGAGATGGTAGCAGCTGCAGTCAAGTCCCTTCCTGCTTGCTGAGCATATGATGAGCCGATGGCGGTGAGGTGCTGTGCTTCCTTGGGCAGAGCAGGAAGATAACATGATGCAGCCTAGTAGGGAAAAGGGAGTAGAGTTGTAAAAGTAAGAGAAGAGGAGATTAGAGTAGTCAAGAAGTATGGGTAGGCGATTGTTGCCACCTCTTCTGAAGTTTTACCCAATAACAATTTATCTTTCAACTTAACAGTTTTTCAGCCACTGACCTAGCTTCTTTTGTATAGCAGTATCATTTGACCTGTATGCCAAGCCAGGTAACAACAAGACTCTAACTCTGATGAATCCCAAAAAGTCTTTTTATCAATGGAGGCTGCGAGTTCCTTCTAACTATGTGGTGAGACTGGTAGTTATCACTTTGCATGGTGTCACTCCAGAGAGCTGTGCATCACACCACTTATCAGCATATGATTTCCTCCTTCCTCTGCAGAACAAGATCATTACAAGGTATGATAGTACAGAACAAAGATGTTTTATTGAGCTGTACAGAAACTCTCTGAAACTGTCATGATATCAAAATGGTATCAAACAGGCTTCCAAAAATGTAAGAGTCCAAATATAACTTAATTAAAAATCTTGTATAAGGCTATAAAGAGATCTTCCACATTATTTTACCCCCCCTTCCCCCCCGCAATGAATTATAAATTCCTGTGGGTTTTGTTCTACATTATGACTGATTTTTACTGGTTTCGCTTTCATGCAGCTACTGTCACAACTCAAAAAGATACAGACTTTATTTATTTTTTTTTTTAGATTATCGTATTCTATTACTTTTAGAAAACATGTTTTGTAACAGTCCAGTCACAGGCAAATTGCTGTTCATGACATGGGTGTTTGTCTACAGAGGGCTCCATCCCCAGAGTTACTGTGTAGTTCGTTTGCATATGTGAGATCAGATGATCTTGTAACCTTCAGTGGCTACACTGCTCTCTTTCCAGAGTCAAATTTCATGTATAGACATGTTACCTACCATGAATCTGCCTTCATTAACAAAATAAAAAAATGAGTTTTAGAATCTGAGGAAGGATGGTTTCAAGAGGGAATTTATTTTTATTTTTTTTTTAAGAACTTTTAGGAAGAGACTGGCTGAGCACACAGATTCAGTTAGCAGTGTCTGAAATGCATTTATTTAGTCATGCTTTAACTTACTTGAAATGAATAGGTGGTCCTCTTCATCTCTATTAACAGACTTCTCTCTCTCCTGATGCAACAAGTCACAAGACTTGCCATTGTTGGCAGACTGTTGGAAGGCCAGGCATGAACGCCATGGCGTGAACGCAGGAGTTAGACTCAGATTGTAGCATAACATGGCGAATCCCGTTCCTGATGCTGTACTGTGTCTGCTCTGTTGCTGATTATGGGTTATTGCCAGGACTGTTAGTCCATTGCGCATTATTAGCAATGGCTCAGCTTTTAAGAACCAGAAATGTAGAGTCAGCCGCATGCATGAACCAGGAAGCTAGCAAAACCCACTCAGGTCTGAGATATAACATGTTTAGGGCACACTGATGGAGTAAGCTGTAAGATGGAAAGTTAAAGAACGTGCATTGATGTCTGGCTATCAAATTTGGTGACCGAAATGATGTTAAAAGCCCTATGGTACCTCCAAAAATGTTGGCTTTTGGGGTTACTTTTATTGCAAGCCTAGCAAGTGTGTCTTTTTGCATATGGCTATCAGTTTTCTACTTAAGCTAAATGCAGCTAGTCACATACTTAGGACAGATGCAGTAGAACTAATAACAACTCCGCTATCCATGACAGCCAGGAATTATTGTATTATAGCCATTATGTCCTTGATGTCCATGGTCACTAAAATGATTCTCACCAGTTTCTGTAAACTGCAGTAATACAGTTGTTCAGTGACTAATACTAAAGAGTGAGTGATCTGAGATTGCAAGATGTACTGTAAAAGTAGGCATCTCGTGTGGACAACTCTTCTTATATGTGCTTGCCTTGCTTTTCTGATGATCCTGTGACAGAAGGTACAGCTAGAGGATAAGTCAGGCTGTCAACTGGGTAGAAGATCAAGATGCTGAAAGATTTCCACACAGCAGTGGGGACGGCACTCAAATTGTTCATTGTATAAAGGATTTGACAGGTATTATGATAAAAAGGATTTAATAATGTCCACAAAAGGGAAGTAAACCACAGATCCATTGTGTAGTGTCTCACATGAAATGGGAGCAGGGAATAGCCTGCTAAAAGCAAAAGAGGACTATCTTCTGTTTAAGGTTCAAAAATATGATTTTTAATACTGCCGCTCTGGATCTCAGGGACAAGTCAAAGAACTTTATGCAGGGGTATGATGGAAATAGTCTGTTACTGTGAGGTCCAGTATAGACCTCACAGTGTATAGAGAAAGAGAAAGGTGTGTATAGAGAAAGAGAAAGGTGTTAGAAATATTTCACATGCAGAGTTGTAAATTAATGAAAATAAATCCAAAATACGCTGTGGATTTCAAAATGGAATAAATATGAGTGAATTTACAGATGTAAGAAATAGCATCTCAAATTACAAGTCTCATTAAGTAACATAGTAAGTATTCAAGTTTCAAGATATAAGTTAACTCCTCATTATTTAAACAAAAGAAAAACAATAAGAAGAAATAGTTGCCATGCATGGCACTCCACGTCTTGTGTGACAGCTTTTGTGACATGAAACCAGGCTGAATGTTAATAGATCGGAAAAGCTTTGGTCTTGTTTTCTGTTGCATAGATGCTACACAACACTGTTGCACTGGCACTTGTTACCTTTTCAGTGCCACCCGCTTCTGCTCAGTACCGCTATCACTACTGAAGTAACATAATCCGGCACTGCCTTTCTGATGCTTCTACAGGCCTGAAGACTCCAAGGCACCTGTTAGGCAAGAATATCTGTGATGTTCACCCTGAGTGACTCAGCCTCAATGCTAGGAAACTCTAACGTCTCATGTGGTATCAACTGGGTGGAAGAATAAAAGGGAAGTGGTAGCCAGCGGAATACTTCTGAAACACAAATGACCAGATCAGTGTTATTTCTGACCTCAGCAAAGATGACTGGAATGTGGGAAATGATTTATTTATTATTTTTTTAATGCAATCTTTGTCATATTTCAGATGGTGTGGACCCGGGGCCTGGACTCCGGTTGTACGTTTAACTTCGTCAAGTAATGTAATGTTGCTTACCTTCTCACTGGACCGAAGAGAAGAAAGCAGCATATTAAAAGCTCACTTTCAAGCCATTCCTAAAATCAGTAAGTAATTAAGAGAAACAACCACCTGATGTAAGCACACTTACTCCTTTTGTTGCCTCTAAAATGTTGATATTGCCTGAATGTATCTGGGGGGAGGGAATGTTGGTATGTAAGGTAGGGAATTGTCATTCTGATCCACTTAAAGAAAAATAAATGGCTGAGAACTGAACAAAGAATAACGAATATTTTTTGGTCTGGGAGATTTTTTGTCTCCTGATTATTACCCAAGTCGAATTTCCCAGAGATCATTCTTACTACACAGGTAGCACTGTTATTCATCAGCGGTGGTAGCAGAGCAGCCCATCAGATAGCACTGCAGGCATTCTATGTCTAGCCAAAGCTAGATAGCCCCAGTGGCAAAGCAGAACTTTTATCATTTTTGGCAATCTATCCCCAGCTCTGGGAATGCATGTTTAATGAAAATGGAAAACAAGAGCAAACACTTACTTCTAATATGTCTTTGATCCTGTTCTGAAAGCACCGATCAGTGTAGTTAACTATAAGAAAGGTATGTTCAGGACACATGAAGTATATTCCAAACCTATGGAGTACTATGAATTTTGCAGGAGTTCTGGTGATTAGTGAAATATTTTGAATAGTGATACACTGTAGTATTTTACAGGAGATACAGGGGCTTCACAAGTGAAAGTTTAGCCACAATTATTTGGTGAGGTCTAAGTGAAGGAATTTTGACAGTTAAGCACGTGACTATTTTTTAACTTGTGGAATAAATCATAATAGCATGTGGATTCAGCTTATGTTTCTGTGGATGCTGCTTGCAAATACTCATCCCATGCACATTATGAATTAGAAATGCTTCATTGTTCTGAAGATGGACACTCCAAATTACGCATAGCCCAGGTTTTGTCACAAAATTTTGCTGTTTTCAAAATTGTCTTAATTTCTGTTATGTTTGCATTCACTATGTTACCTAAAGGAAACCAAAAGCACTAAGGACTGGATATCTAGGAGAGTTCTTGGTAGAGAATAAACCCTCGAAGATATTGCTCAAATGAGGCATGAATTTTTTGAGACTGAGAACTGACACACAGACTTCCTGGTTTACATGACATTAATCAGAGGTTTCATTTCACTAGGCTGATTTTTTTTTAATTTTTGAAGATGTCTACAGAAAGGTTGGAAGTAAATTGGAGAGGGAAAGTCTGTTGTGTCTGCATTTAATTGCTTCTTCCACTTAGCATCAAAGAAAGTTGTTTTTTTTTTTTTAAAAAAAGTCCAGTTAGAGGTGTTTTGTGTTTATCCTTAATTGTAATTTGATCCAAAAATAAGATCAATCCAGCATGATGGGGAAGCGGAAGTTACATGATTTTCTGTTAATATAGGCAAAACCTGAGTTTAATATGGTCACAAGTTATTATTCTAACTCTGTATGTAGAGAAGGGTCCTAGCAAGTGAAGTAGGCTCTGCCCTTTAGCCCAGCTGAGATAACTGTGTTCCTTGCTGATATATTTCTCTCCCAGTGTGTGGTGGTCATTATATTTCCTGGAACGGGACACTGAGTTCCCCATATTACCCAAGTTACTACCCACCAAACATTGACTGCAGCTGGATCATCAGAGTAAGTGCTGGGAACTCTTCTGAGTAGTGATGACTTCATTTTGTGACTTAGACATAAAATTGGGAGAAATGGTTTTCGATGTGGGTGAAATGAAGGGAAAACATACTAATACCACTGCACCTGACTTCTTCTCAGGCACCCATTTATTTCCTCTTCTGTGTAAAAGTGTCAGCTGTGGGAAGGAAACATTGCCAGCTTCAAAAAGGTTATTATTCATGACAGGAACAACGTGGTGGGTAAGATGAAAATTTCTAGCAGCCAGAGCAAATTGCTAATAATCCAAGCTTTGCTTCTGTGTCAGAAAAAAAAAAAAGTTTATGTTAATCATGCCTCATATGATGAATACCACACTGTAATTCCCTGAACTCTGCAGAAACAGGACCTTCTCTGGCTCAGAAAAACAGCTCTGGATTTCCAGCAAGCCCTTTGGCAGGACTTAAAATCTGCTCGTGATTCCCACCAACATACTCATGTGTTTAGCTGTTGCTACATTAAGTATTTCACTACTTTTTTTGACTTTCCCTGGAAAATGATGTTCTTCATGTCTTTGAGTTGGTAACGGTCCCTACCTCTCACATGCTCAATTAAAATTATTAGCAGCTTGTAGCATAGAACTCATCTATGTGCAAGAAAGGCAAGAAAAAGGCTTTCTAAGACAGAAGTCATAACTAATGCAGTTGAGTGCCTACCAGCTACCACAGATGTCTTGAACTAACGTAACCTACGGGAACATGTGGCAGTGCAAATGCAGCATGAACCTCAGATATAGTGCTTTGCGGTGATTGCAGGAAGGCTTACACTATTTTATCTGGCACAGTATGGCCAAAGTTGGGCTTAAAAAGTTTTCTATATATGTTTAAAATAGCAACTTTTTTTGTTCTTCAAAGGTGCTGATTTGCATCATAAAAAGTACAGTTTTTTCAATCTGATGATAAGTAAACCAAAATTTACCATCTTAGAAGCACAGGCCTTTTCATTCTGCGGATGTATCTGTCCAGATATTTATCCTTTTATTTTTAGGCACCATTGCCTGGCTACAAGCTCTCATTAAAAATCCTTGTAATACAAATTCAAGAGAAGTCCCCAGGGTCCAGTAAATGTGATAAAGACTGGTTAGAAATTGATGGGGTTAGGTGAGTAAATACACTATTTTCTGACTAATTTCCCCTTTGATGTTCTGTGCAACACATTGTTCTTAAGAAACAAGCGTCTTGCCACTTCCAGTGCAGGAAGAGATATTTTAACAAGAATTGGCATGCTTCCACTGAATTTCGGCAAAATAATGTTCTTAATCCTGCCTTAGTACCGAACACTTGTCATTATGTTAATTTAAGCACCCTGCTTTTTCTACAGTGTTAGGCATTTGCTTACTCTGTTGTTCCCCTTAAGAGCAATGATATGGAATGATACAGAAAACTGCAGGATTTTATGCAGCTGCACTTGAACTGTAAATTCCTGTCAATGGTCTTGACATGGGTGAATAGGTCATGTCATCTGAAGTTTCATTTTCTATATCACTTACTCTTCAGTGATTGTAATTGTTTTCTGTAAATAACACAAACTGCAATATGAGTGCTTATAAAAACAAAACGGTATTCAGGGCTATTTGTCTCTTGGAAGGAGCGTATTGAAACCAGCAACAGCTGTCGGATTTGCCTGTATGATCCCATTACTGGATTTATATTTGCAAACCCAAATGGGAAATCTGAAATAAAGCATGCTTAGAAATGGTGTGTATTTATAAAGTAGATTCTGACATTGATCATCTTGTATTTTGTCTCAAACTCTGCTATTCCCAGAAAAGTTGTGGAGTGGAAGGTGTTTGTAAATAAGCTTCCTAATACTTCTGTCAGGCTCTTTTAACACTAAAAAAAAAAAAGCTGATCTTTATTGTGTTGTTTTAAAGCTTTTTGATACCCTTCATTAAAAGGAGAGGTAGCTGGATCGTAATGATCAGTTTGGTTAGAAATTAATTATTCTCACTTTTGTCTTGCTAGATACTGTAAAGTTCTTTCAGAAAACAACAGAAACAGAGAATATGACTATTCTGTTACAATCAACTTCCATTCTGATGAACTGGTCACTCACAGAGGGTTTTATATTGAATACAAAGCCTTCAGTCACACAGAACGTAAGTGAACAAGCACTTAATGTAAGTTTTAAGGAGAAACCTCTGAGAAACCATGCTTGACAGACCAACAACATACAAATCAACACGCCTTTTTTCTTAACCTAATTGCAAGAGACAAATGTTTAAAATGTTATTATGTATTTAATTGAACAAATAGATGTACAAAACTAGATAAAAGATGCTTTTAGAAGCTAGCACTTATTTTCTAACTTTTAACAACAGTTCTGTAAAATGGGAAGTAAAAGTAAAATTTCCCAATTTCTGTAGATCTAATTATTTGGCACTTTGCTAACATCTTAAAATAGCCAATCTGCATCATGAAAATAGTATGGCAGAGAGTCTCTAAGCATGACTATTCTGCCAACAGGAGCTGGCTTGATTGAGTGTAGTTCTGTTCGTTGCTGACTTAGAAGTATTTATGTATTAAGATCTCTGCTATAGATTCTTGCTACATTCCTTTCATTAGAAATAAGCAGATTTTGTGGTCAGTCATTCTATAGAACTCCGGGATTCCTTTTTCCACAAATGCATGTCTCTTTCTACTGGAAAAAGTTACAAACTCTACTGTGTTCTATGGATACTCTGGTTACTGCCTCAAAAACGGTTCAGAAACGAGTCAAAACCTAAGAATATCTTTTTCTACAGAGAAAATCCCTGGTCTCTATTGCATGTACAAATCTTTACCTTCTGTGTGCTCTGCTCAGTTTCTAGCACTGAGCCAGCAAGCAGGTGGCTCAGTGTCATGTAATCAATCCTTAGTCACAATCTTAAGGATCTGTATTAAGACTCACCAGGAGGCGTAGATTAACTGTGATGTGTCAGTATCAAGTCGGTAAAGTAAAGGCATTTGTAGAGGGCTGAGAGAGGAGAATGTATTGAGAGCAATGGTCTTCCATGGCAGCCTTGCCTGTAGCACTAGTAAGGGGGGGGAATATTATTTTCTCCCACATCTTTAGTACGTGCAACCACACACCTCAGATTAACTTCTTCCCATTGTTGGGAGCCTACCGAAGCATGGTTATTAAAAATCACAGACACTGCTTTTAGTTGACCAGGAAAGCAAACGCCAGCCATCAGGTGAGTAACTTCAGGGAATGGTGAAGTGAACACAGAGAGGGTACTGATTTGAGCTAGTGCTAGCTGCATACTGTGTGCTTTCCTCCCACCGGCCTCACGTGCAAGGCAGTGAAGAGGACTAAATGACTCCAGATTGGAACTGATTAAATAAATGTGGGACAAATGTGTTTTTGTCCTTCAGTCTGGTTTAGCTGTTAATTTGCCTGTGATGCTAGAAGGGAAAAAGTTTAAGTTGACTTGACCTGGGCAGAAAGAGAACTTTGTCTATTTATTCTTCCACAGACCACAATTTTTTTCTTTTCTTTTTTTTTTTTTTAATCGATGCTATTTGTTATTTTAAGTGAAAGTGAAAGAAATTCTTGGTGAAAGGCTGTTTCATAATGGAATTGCTAGATTTGAAAAGTGTTTGATAAAGGACTTACATCAGACATGAAGTTGGAGTGTAGTGTCACAAAGATTAATTTCTACAACATTTTAATGTCAGGAAATTTGTATTTCTAATACTAAGGAGAATGCTCCTGTATTTATATATATATGCACATTACCTTAAGAAATTGAAGAGGTGTTCACTATTGGTAGTAATTATGTACCTATGCTGAATCACTTTCCACCTTTAGAGTGAGGCAGTGAATGTGAATTTCATTTTCTAAGTCCATTTAGGTGCTTATTGACTAATTTGATTCAGACTGCTTGATAAAAATCTTTGGCAGATTACGCCAAGTAAGATAATATTTCCTTTTTTTTTAACATTCAATTTAGTTTATAAATGATGCTAGCTTTGGTTTTTAATAGCCATTTTAATATTTCTTCATGGTACAGTCCTGAGTTAATGCATTTAGACTGTAACAGCATTTCTAGTGCCATTAATTTCTTATTTTTCTAGCTTGTCCTTAGATGTACAGATGGAACGTGCGTTCCTTCAAGCAATCAGTCTGAAGGCTGGAGAAGATGCTCTCAGGGTAGTGATGAATTAGGTTGTGGTAGGGCAATTATTTCTTGTTTGTGTTGTTCTGTAAACAGTTTGGTCCAGGAAGTTTAGAGACTGGCTGAAATGATCTCTAAAATATTGGTGGCTGTCTTTGAGATCACATGAAGTATGTGAGTGAAGATCTAGAAGTCTGGAGAAGAGGCTGTGTAATGCAGTCAAAGTAGTCAAAGTAAATTATTTGTAAACAGTGAAAAAGGTATTAAAAAACAGCATGGAGGTTTTTATTTTGTTTTAGTTCTCTGCTGTGAGAGAATAAATAGAGGAGAAGTTTTACTTTGACACTGTCTCGTGTGACAGTAAGTAAAGGAAACACAGTGAGAAAAAAAATATAGAAAACTGTTTCCAGAGAATGATTGCCAATGACTCATTACCAAAACTGAAGGATATTTTTATTGTCATTCTGCCAGTATCTGTTGTGGGACATCTCATAAGTTTTGTTAGTGATCTGAATAATGGATTAGAGAAGATGCTTATGAAATAGGAAAAGTGCAACACAATAGAAAGAGGAATGTATTTAATAAGGTTGTATTTATAAATGATCCTGACAAGCTGGAGAATGTATATGGAGAGAATGATATTCTGTTCAATAAAGACATGATCTGAACTTAGGTAATCAAATACACATGTGGATTCCTTAAGTTGCTTTTCTGCTGAAAAATGGTTGGGGATGATAGTGACTCAAAAGCTGACTTGAGAGTCACAAAGTCATACAGTTTTCTATGTGTGTTTTGTGTTTGTTTGGTGTTTTGTTGTTTGGTTTTTTTAAAGCGTCAGGCTCGGATGTAAGACACGATTTTGAAAAGATCTTCCCAGTCACCAGTGGGAAGGTTTCAGATAGAGTACTGTATCCAAACTGGGCACTGCACATCAAAGAAGATAGGGAACAATGAAGAGATGCCAGAAACAGTGATCAGAAGGTAATACAAGGTCAGAGAGTGCAGCACAAGTTAGATAATGGAACAAGTCTCTCTGTCGCTGGAGGCTATCAAAACCAAGCTAGATTAATGTCTGGCAGAGATGGCACAGTAACATCAAGGTGACCTCTGGTAGGGAGTGTAACACAAGGCTGCTAGCCAGCTATTTGGATTATAAAGCATTACAGACCTTTCTTCTTCAGGTTGCAATCCAGAACGGTTGAACTGTGGTGATGGGAACTGTAAGCATTGTAAAGATGATGACAGCTGTGGGGAGGACAGTGATGAAAACAACTGCTGTAAGTATATATTTTTAGCTATTTTCCAAAAGACAGTGGAAGCCAGAAGTAGGAATATGCTTATTTTAATGGATAAATGTATTATTTCTATACATCTTTTCATAGCGCAAAGTACAAGTTTCATAATAGTGAAAACAAAACAGGCAGAGTATAACTAGTTCTAGGGAAGTCTAGACAAGAAATTAATGAAGCATAACCCAAGACAGCAGTGATTTTAGTTAGATGACCTAACCACAGCTTGCTGGTGATCCAGTTAGAAGAGCACTTTTTCCCCAACTGCTGCCAGATGAGTACCAGATAACGTAAGGGAGAGAGACATAATAGCTTTGGGACTTTTGCCCTTTGCTACATGCATGGTCTCTTTACTGTAGATCCACCACAGTTACTGACATTGTACTGCTGATGTCTCCCTAGTGACTTGTTGCATTCTGCCTTTATAATTTTTGCCTTGCTTTGAATTTTGGGTCCTTGAGGTAGTCAGGAGTACGTCTCTGTTCACTGAAAAAACAAACAAACAAACAAACGAAAAAACAAACCCCTACCTCTGTTTAGAGATCACTGTAAACAACTGATAATAAGAATGATAGTAATGGAAGCTTATTGCTGAGATCTGTCAGGGTTCCCACACAGTAAACTGTGATAGTCCTTAGCCAAAAATGTATTGGAAGGAGTTATCAGGCTCTTCCACAATTTTCTCAGCTTTCACTTAAAATCAAAAAAGTTGACTTCCAGATGATATCTTCTGTGAAGATTTATAATTTGTAATGCCAGTAGCGCTGGTCAAGGTAAAACAACAGATCTGACAAGCTTAGCTTTCTCAGTTTAGAGTTAAGTAAAATGGGAATGAGGACAGTTGGAGGCTCTTCTATTTTTCTCCTCACGGACAGCGGAGAATGAAATTAGTGTGATCATTAATCGGAGCGGAACATTCCCCCTGTCCCCCTGCAGAGAGGGACCAATTAACAGCAGTACAGAGTATGACTTCAAGCAGACTGGAACATGTAGCTTTGGACAACTTTCACCACTGAGTAGGTTGAATTTGCAAGTTGTTTTAATAATTTGAAACTGTGGCTCCAAACATGTGACACTATCTTCTCTCTCTTATTTCAGCCTACAAAAGTTGCTCCCCTTACACATATAAATGTCTCAATGGAAAATGCTTGCTGAAACCAAATCCTGAGTGTGATGGGAAAAGAGACTGTGCAGATGGATCTGATGAAATGAACTGTGGTGTGGTAACATTTATTTTTAAATTAGTTAATGACCTGGGAAACTGAGTCACGAATTTGTCCTATCATCAGCCATTATTGTATTAAGAATTGATTACATCAGATGCAAATTTAAAAAAAAATGAATCTTGTGGTAACATCTGTATGTAAATGTCTGTCTTGAATTTTGCACTGTTTCACTTTAAATCCACTGATCCATTCTGTCTATGAGGACTTATTTCAAGCAACGCACACTTCCAGGATAAGCTGGTAGGTCTTAGTGCTTGTTTGAGCTGAATGAAATGCAGTCAAGGAGCTGTGTATATAAGGAGGGAAAAGATATGAAATTTTATTCAAGTGAACTTTTGGAAACAACCCAGCTTAGAATTGTGCTTAAATGTCTTTTTGAGTTACCTCTTTACAAAGCTGTAAGGGAGGACGAGCAAGGATTGATTTATTCCTGATTTGCCACCGAGTGAAAATGGGCAAGTACCCTTGCATTTTTACTAATTGCACAGTAAGAAAATACTTTTTTTCCAACAGCTATGAGGCCTATGGCTAAAAGTTTATGTATTTGGCATAGCAAAGTGAAATGACATTGTGCTTTTTGTTACTATTTTATTCAATTATTCCTATTAGCTTGTGGAAGACACCAGCTTAAGAAAACCAGAATTGTTGGAGGTGAAGATGCAAGATCTGGAAAGTGGCCTTGGCAAGCAAGTTTACAGATGGGAGCACACGGCCATGTATGTGGCGCAGCTGTTATTTCCAATCGGTGGCTCATATCTGCTGCCCATTGCTTCCTTGATTCTGATTCTGTAAGGTATGAAGAAGTTACACTGTCATAGAGTATTTGCAGTTTAATAAGCTTACAGTGTTGCTTTCAAAAGTCTGCAGTAGCTATTCCTTGTCTAGATAAATTGATTCAGGGTATAACTCTGTGACATGAACCCTCGATACTGTTTTCTGCTGGCTTCAAAAGTCCTAAGTATCTGGAGTAATTACTTTGCCTCCATTGCCAGTGAATCCTGCATAATAAAACACGCGTTTTTGTAACAGGGTAAACACCATGTTTTTAGAAGCCATGGATTTTCTGAGTAGAAGCTGTGCCCTTTTCTCCCAAGAAAAGGACTATTTATTGATATGTGGAGTGTAAAACTCACCAATGTTCAGTTTAGATAGTGTAAATTGAAAAGACATACCTCCTACACGTGGCAAGGAGGAAACAGAGTTTAATAATACACTTCTCTGACTTTCAAAGCATGGTGCCTTGCAAGGAATTGGTCTTATAGCTCCAGGAAATTATTATTTTCAAAATGGTAAGTAAAACCATTACTTTATGTTTTAGGAGACAGAGTATGACTATAGTGGGTGCATCTCTTGTCCTAAGCAGTATTCTACTCCATTCACTTTGGTTTTCATGAATTGCATCAAATACTGACAAGTAGATAAAATAGAATGAACTGACACTGCATTACTTTCCAATGGGATGTTCTAAAAACACTCTCTTTACAGATACTCCGTTCCTTCGGGATGGAGAGCATATATGGGCTTACATACTATTAATGAAAAGAGCAATCGTGTAGCTATGAGATCAATCAAAAGGATTATTGTCCACCCACAGTATGACCAATCTGTCTCAGACTATGACATTGCCCTGTTGGAAATGGAGATGCCTGTATTCTTCAGTGAGCTGGTACAGCCCATTTGTTTACCCAGCACCTCTAGAGTATTTGTTTATGGAAGTGTCTGCTATGTAACTGGCTGGGGAGCCATAAAAGAAAATAGTATGTTCATTTCCTGGATGTACTTCTTGCAAGTTTGTCTTAATTTTAAACTCTAACAATAAAATATTTATAGTCATAAGAGAAAATACCTGCGTTTATTTAATAGGTCTATAACAAAAACTAGAAAATGTTCCCTTAGCTATGGTCTGAATTCTGGATGTTTGCTTGGATGGCAGGTGCTAAGTGCCAATGCATACACGCAGGCGTCACAGACCACTCAAAAGCAAATTATCACAGATTTACAAAACTGTGCCTCTTTTCATGCTCATGGTTCCTTTTATTTGGTGAATGGGTCATAAGGAAAAGGTAAAGAAAACAGTGAAACTTGCAACTGTTGCAGAGAAAGAATGTGTCTCTACCCCTGTGTTTGACAATAGGGGGCCAGGAACAGCAATTATTGCAAAAATATTGTGGCAGTTTTCTTTGTTTTGTCTGCCTTAACCAAAGGCAATTTAACATATGCCACATGGAAAGTTCTGCCTGTACAGCTTGGCTGCGTGCTGCAGTGGTTGGACAGGAAAAAAGCAGAGTTGGAGGGGGGCGGTGGGGGAGCCCACAGGATCTTGGCTGTGTCTCAGCATTAAAAGGCAGCCAGCTTTGGAACCTGGGCTTAGACAGCTCCTCAGCATTGCAGTGGTACCCACAATCGCACGGAGAGATAATCCCTTGTGCTTGATCAGAAGCCATATGCTATGATAATTCTGGCTTTTTTAATATGCCTTTTTTTAAAAAGGGTTTAAATCTAGATAATAACGTAATAGACTAATGAATGTAATGGCTTTACAGTTGATGCCTTTTAACAAAATGACGTAGGTCATATTTAACAGTCAATATAATGGCACGTGAAAAAAAACATATTTTTATATCTTACATGTTTCATTCCCAACCTACCCTCACAGCCGAATGAGCAAACAAACCAAATCCCAGTAGTACTTCCTCTGATCATCCAGGTATTGAAAAGGTTTTGTTCACTATTGGGTCAAAACATGACTGAGGATACTGAGTTCACAATGACACCATATGCCAATGCTACAGTACAGAATCAAGCTCTTAGCATCACTTGTGACTTACAGGCTTGATTTTTTTTATTTTTTTTTTTTATTTCCCCCCACCCCGTTTCATTCCTCAGCTCCTTCCCTAGAAGTGAGAAAATGGCAAAGAATGTAGAAATTTCATTTACTAGGACTTGGATAATGTTTGGAGCACAACTATAGTGTAAATAACAACAAAGAGCTTTGGGCGTAATTTGAAATAGCATTCAAAATTAGTCACACTGTGTGGAGCCTTGTATTATACTGATAATTTGCATGGCTTTTTTATTACTTTCTGGTAGAATAAGCTCAAAAGGATAAAGACTAAGGAAATGGAAAGGGACTTCTGTATCTAGAGGGTAGTGTAGACAACAGCTTTCAAAAGCTGAGGGCAGGCAGCAATTGAAGGGAGATTTACTCTCCTGCCATCAGCTGGGCAGATTTTGATTTTGGAGCAATTATCTTTTGTTTTGACAAGTGGTAACTCTGTTAGAAATCTGTACCACCATAACCTCTGCAATGTCATTTGTATTTTTTTCAAGGTCATCTTGCCAAAACACTGCAGGAAGCTCGAGTGAGAATAATTAACCAAAGTGTTTGCAACAAGCTGTATGGTGATCTTATCACATCTCGAATGCTGTGTGCTGGGAATCTTAATGGTGGCATTGATGCATGCCAGGTAATCTGGAACTTGTAGAAAAACTGCGAAAGAATATTTGCTTTCATTGGAAAACTGCTCAGAGTTGTTAGTGGGGTTTATTTTCTTAGTAATAGGGTGAGGTGACTTGAGTGTATGGTTATTTAACATAGCAATTAAAGACTCTCCAAAATAAGGAAGGAAATTTGGTGTAGATAATCTGAATCTCTTGAGAAACGTTACTTTGCAAGAACAAAGATTAAAATGTGTCGAAACAGTTCCCCTTCAACAGTGAAGTTTCCTATAAAAGAACAGAGATGTAAAGATAAAGGGAATAAAGTTAGGGGCACCTGTGATTTTTGCTATTCTTATTGATTTTTTTCATTTTTTAATGTCTGGGTGTGAGATTAATAAAATACTGTAACAGTATGATGAGTAATGTATCGCTACAGTTGCTAAGAAATACAAAAGGCAAAGGTAAGATAGGTTTGGTAAATGCAGTTGCAATGCTGCCTTTTAGTTTCAAACGTTCATTCGTGTGTATAATTACAAATTTTGATTGCATCATGGTATCATAAATTATATGACCTAGTTTATTTGCACACACAACCAGAAACTGCTCTTTGGACATACTTCAGCTCTCTTGACTCTGCCTTCTTTCTCCTTCTCAGTTGATAGACTAGCTGTATACTTTACAAGTATTTAAACTTATGATGAATATCCACTTTCAAAACTACAAACATGGTTATTATACCAGTTACTGTGTAAAGGGAGAAAAATGTGTTACTGATTTTAGACTGTGGTAATTTGATAGAATTTTTGCATAATATACAAATTTCACTATTTTAATATAATAGGATAATTTTTTGCAAGATCATAGCTCATAATGGGTCAAACTTCTTTATACACGGTAGACTATTTGCAGGACGTTCCTGCAGTCTCTAAATTCTAATTCATTAAATTATTGTTTTTGTTAACTTTATGTGCAGTTTGTGTATAACCTTAGACCTTGGGACTGTTTTGCAAAACATGTTGTTTTAGAGGCTTGATGTTCCTCAAAAAAATGTGCTGCTTAAGAAATGCCCTTGAACACGATGGACACTTTAACTGATTTGGCTATATACCGTACCAGTCAACCCGGTTTCCAACATGATATGCTGTGTTTGAGTCCTACCATGCTGGCCTTCTCGGCCTTTAAGTTCTTAGCCTGGGCAGCATCTTTGCTTTTTATTTCTTTTCTGTCACTAGTATATTTCCTCTGCCGTGCTAGAGTGGAATGATGTTGGCAGTTCAGGAAATCGCACCAGCACCTGAAACCCCTTTACTACAGTTCCAGACTTGTGGGCATCCTGATTTGTTTCATTTCTTCATGGACACTTAAACTGTGCATGTCCTGCACAGGTTCTGTGAAGCTTCCAAACACCTTTCATCTTTAGATGATGAGATACTTAGAGAGAGAAATAAAGTGTTTACTCTTTCAGACTTTGTTTTCTTATCACTCTAGGATGTTCTTTGGTCTTGGTTCCTCTTTTTAGGATCCTTCCTCTCTCCACTGGCATACAGCCCCTTCAGGCTTTCAGAACTGGCTTTGGTCTTTCAGAATAGACCAGACTATATAGCCTCTATTCGCAAGTCCCTTTGAGGTCAGCCTTTTGGATTATCAACATTGCCAGTGTGACAGCAGCCTGAGAGAGAGAGGAAGAACTGTCGTGGGTTCTTTTCCTATCACTAGATAATTTTGTTTGCTTGGATGATGAAAGCTTTCTCTTGTTACTTTTTTCTTGGTACATGGCTTTCTTCTGACCGCTTTCATCTTTTAGCTCCAACTGGGGGCAGCAAGCAAACCCAGGGTCAACTTGGAGGCTGCTGACTGCCTTGTATGCAGAAGGAACAGCTGCAGAGATGAGCTGTATTCATAACTGCTCCAAGTTGTGTGAACTCCTCTGTTCACAGAAGGCATACAAGGTTAAAGCAATGAAGGACACAAGTCATTTGTGAGCCCAAATGCATTTTGATCCTGTGAACTGAACTAAATGGGAATTTTTGCTTTTCTAAGTTGCTGTACAGACCTGCATGTTCCCTTTGAGAAGCCAGTTCTTATTTGCATGTTTCTTAGCCTTTGTTCCTTCTTCTCTCTCTATGAATGTAGACACAGTCTTGATTATGAAACTGCTGATAACAATTGTGCCTCGTTTGGTTTTTTGTTTTGGGTTTTTGTTTTGTCTTTTTTTTTTTTTTTTTTTTTTTTGTTAGAGGGTGTGGTATGTTTCTGTTCCTATTTAGTACATAGTATAAGAGTTCTGCCTTCCACCTGTGAACAATTTATGGTCAAATGGTAGCAGAATTCCCATTTTCCATCCCTGCCTTCTCCTTTCCCCATACAGCCCGTGATCAGTTTCTTTACAAATCCCGTAACAGGACATTAGCAACAAGTAATTTTTTTAACTACTTCTTGCCATTGCTTTATATTTATTAGTGTGCTACTTCTGTAAGTTAAAATAAATTGAATAAATTTGACATCTAGCTGGGTACATTCTATCCAGAATAACATTCTAATATTAAATTGTAATTTGAGAAGAGAGGGACAGGTATTTACTGTCATTAAATAACCTAACTTTTGTTACAGTACTCTGTGTGTGTGTGTGTGTGCGCGCATGTGCGCGTGCACTAATGGCTGAACTCTGTTCATTTTAGGGAGATTCTGGAGGTCCCTTGGCATGCACAGGAAAGGGAAATAGGTGGTACCTTGCTGGCATTGTGAGCTGGGGTGAAGGATGTGCTCGGCGCAATCGTCCTGGTGTATACACTAAGGTGACAGCACTTTATGACTGGATTCGTCAGAATACAAACTGATGTGCCAAGGAGAAAATGCAGATCGTCTCCCTTAAGAAAGCTGCTTCCTACACTGCTCTATCATGTCCATCTCTGCTGATACAACATGAAAATGCCATTGACTGTTTCTTTGTGAAAGAATGCACTTTCTTAATGAAGAAACTATCATTTGTTGTTCACCTACCAGTAACTGTTCAGATTCAGAGATACTTCAGATTCATTATGGATTCATCTTTCTTACCCCCAGTAGCAGAAACAGCACTGCCTCAAAACCAAACTAAAATGGATTAGAATCTGTAATAAAAATCCAGCCAAATGTCTCTTTTGCAAATCATCTCCCCTCTTTCCATCTCCCTTGCTATCTATGTAACTATATACGTTTCCACATACATGTATCTGGATATTCATGGCTACATCCCATATATACTCAACTCGTATATATTACCTTAGTGATATTATAGGATTCTAAACATAAATAATTATTTCCTGTTTCTTGAAAATACAAATACTGTAATCAGTATAGTGTGCAAAGCTGAGATTAATTCATTCTCTAGTTATGCTGCCACAACACAACTGTTCCTTTCTGGGCTGTAACTTTTGGGCTGTAGCCTGTGTTTTCTCAAAAACATCAGATACATAGCTCAGAAATGTTAGGATGCAAGAAACTGTCATTAAGGAACCGGAAGAGCATCATCTAGATTCTTTGGGATGATGTCTAAATAAGAGGAAAGAAATAGTTTTAATTATTTAAACAACAAAAAAAACTTTGGTACTTTCTTATATTCTCTTTACAGTTGCAGTTCTGGGCTCCCCAGTTCAAGAAGGACAGGGATCTGCTGGAGAGGGTCCAGCAAAGGGCTACAAAGATGATTAGGGGATTGGAACATCTTTCATATGAGGAGAGGCTGAGGGATTTGGGTCTCTTGAGTCTGGAGAAAAGAAGATTGAGGGGGGATCTTGTTAATGCTTTCAAATACTTGAAGGGAGGATGCCAGGGGGATGGGAGCAGTCTTTTTTCAGTGGTGCCCATTGATAGGACGAGGGGTAATGGGCACAAACTTGAACATAGGAAGTTCCATCTTAACATGAGGAGGAACTTCTTTACTTTGAGGGTGGTGGGGCACTGGAACAGGCTGCCCAGAGAGGTTGTGGAGTCTCCCACTCTGGAGACATTCAAAACCCGCCTGGACGCTGTCCTGTGCAACCTGTTGTAGGTGACCCTGCTCTGGCGGGGGGGTTGGACTAGATGGTCTCCAGAGGTCCCTTCCAACCCTGACTATTCTGTGATTCTGTGATTCTGTAGGGTCTGATGTTTGCAATATATTATAAGTGTATTTTCCCAGCTCTGGCGGAGGCTTGCTTTGTGAATTTTAGTAGGCTTCTGGTGGGTTTGCACTGCTTTTCCTGTTGTCCTTGGTCTGCAGCAAGCAGAGTTTCAGGGTCAGGATTTTTGTTTTGTATCTCTCTCTGGGCTGTGCCCACATGGCGACACAACATTGAAAGGGACATAAAAAGAAAAGGGATTTATGTGGTTGGATGCATCCTTGGACTCAAAGCAGAGTAGGAAATAACAGCCACATTCATTTAACCCTAACAGTAAATCTAGCTTTGATAATTATAATCTCCTGATGAGCCGGTCAGCCCAAATCTAGCTGATTTAAGGTTTTCAAAGCTGTTCATGGGATTTAAGAATGCTGGTATTCAGTTTAATAAAAGATCTGTCTAGATGGTCTTTCTAGATGGTCTTAAAATTGTGCTCAGTATTTGGAAATATTTAGCTTTCACCTTCAATATATAGATTATATAAAAAAAAAAAAAAAAGCCCCCAGAAGTTTGAATACCAGTCGTTGCTGTCCACACAGCACACTTACATTCTACAATACATAAATATGTGATCCTTGTTTAGTTTTAGACACACCTCTGCAGCATGTGGCGAAAACTCAGGAAGGAGCTAGCACCGGTATCTTCACACAGTGAGATTCCTGCGTCTAACAGATACTGCTTTTCTTTCCTTTCCTGTGCTAGTGTTGGGTGTTCCCCCCTCCCAATGCTTCTGTCAAACTTACTACATAAGCTCTACTCGAAGCCCGTATTTTAGGGGGTTTATTATCTTTAAAGGCTAGTCATTCATTTACATCTTCCGTTTTAATAAATGTGCTAAAAATGCAAATGGCTATGTTTTATTAATTTGATTGCGCCTCTGAAACTTTAATCCCCAGGTGCAATCAGAACTACATTTGTACCTTGGAGTTTCCTCTTTTTGTAAAGCTGAGCCTAACTTGCCCCTTTTACTAAAGCACACATTTAAGGGCACAAGTTTCTTTTCCTTATATTGAAACCAGAGATGTCTTTGCTACAGAAGAAAACAGTTTTCCTTCTGTTCTGTTTCAGATAAGAGCCTAACCCAGAAAGTTCATATCAGTTCTTGACTTCCCGTTTTCTTTAAGAGTTTCACAGCTCCATGCATTAAAGGGGTCAGTTACTTCACATGCAAGAAAGGCACCAAGTGTGGAAACTGGATCAACCAGACTGAAGAAGCTCAAGAATTTTTAAGGAGCTTCTTCCTCAGATGTAAATAAGAAGGACTTTGCCTTTTCCAGGGTGAGATCCATAATCATTAACTCATTTGACTTAGAAAAACTGTTTTGGTTTCAGACAATTCAGTAGTAAGGTAAGGTCTTTTACTGGGAGTGAAAATGAAATAAATGAAGCTCATCTGCAGCAGGAGTGCTGAGAAACAGCAGGAGAAGGCTTTTTCTAGTGAAGATGTCCCAGGTAAAATCTTGTGGATCCAGACACACTTTTTGATCTTGATGACTGCTCAGCTTCATGCTCAGTCCCCCGGATTTTTAAGGATTCTCCAGAACCAAAAGGTGGGGTGCGCAATTTGTATTTCTTTTTATTCACCGAATGAAACCAAGCTGTGTGCTCCGCTTGATGGAGTGCCTTTGCCTGGATGGCTGTGAGATGACATCAGGAATCTGAATCCCTGGGAACGCTCCAGGCATCAATAGCCAGATGAGTTGCACAATCTGGGGGGAGGAAAAGCATCCTCAGCATTTGGCAGGAAAAAGAAAGAGCCAGTGCTGTGAGTGGATGCTCAGCCAGCAAGGGAGGGAGTTGGAGAAAGAGGTTTTGTTTTCCTCTTAATCCGCTGTTCTCTTTGTGCTGGGACAAGAGAGTGAGCAAGAGTGCAGTTACCATCTGCCTGCCTGACCCTTTTGATCCAGAGGGGAGAGACATGCTCTGTGGGAAGAAAGGATAACGTGAGGATGGAGTCAGAGCAGAAGAAATGAGAGGAGGTAGGATGAAGGACACTGGAGGGGTGGGAATCAGCCACCGGCTGCAATAAATTGCTATGAGTGACTCTAAGTAGCATGGGAGAGTTCGTGTGGGAAGCTGGTACCGACTAGATCTCAATTCACACCACGAGTTGCTTCATAAAAGCATGCCCTGTAAAGCACAGGTTGAAATTGAAGGCCATCTTCCTCTTTTCTTCAGATTTGTCCTTTTGTTTTTTTCACATGGAAGCAGCTTCTCAGGCTTAGTTTGGGTAGTATGTGAATAGATGTAAATAGTTCTTTAACATCAGACTTGATTTTAGGCTGCATAACAGCTAGAGAGCGGGCAGTTCAGGGCACAAAGGCCAGTGGTGTTCATTTCTTTATTGACTATACAGGGAGACTAAAATTAGAAGTGTTGATGGATGTTATAAGCTCCCTTCACAGCCTAACCAAACCACAACCTATGTGATCCTTCACTCAGTTTGTGCTGTTCAGAACCACTTCTGTTTGTTTAGCTGCGCGGATAACAGCAATAATATTTTACAGTTTCAGCTGACAGCAGTAGGGAAAGCAATCCGGTTCCTTTCAAAATTGCCTCAGCAAATGACAACGTTGCTGAAGGTTTAGTCACCTGGTTGTCAAGGGCTGGTACAATAAGGTGGACAAACTGGAAAACCTACTATTGCACAGCTGAGGGCTGTAGTTCCGACTACTTGGCAAATCAATACTCCCTCCGCCTCCTGTTTCTCTGTAGATTGTGCGGATGACGTTATTTGTCCTTCCAAGGAATTCCCCTTATTTATCAGTGTTTTGAGATCACTCCTGTGAAAATTATCTCAAGTCTCCCTGTTACTGTCTCCAGCCTCGTACCAGAACTGCTGCTGACCATAACTGCAGCTGAAACCAGAAGGAAATGAGTTGCCTCCGTGCTTGCTTCAGAGTCAGAGGTCCTCGCGCAGAGACAGCAGCTATGAAAGGGCAAAGCTCTGGTCAGGAGCATGAGATTATTGAATTACAAGAAGATAATGACATGGAGGAAAGTGAGGCTGATCATGGCAAGCCTCTAAATGCTCCAACAAGAAAGGTAGGAATTTCCCTTGATCATTTGATGCTTGCTGTTGGGGAAAATACCACACAGCAGGTGAAATGATACTTTGCAGGAACATCTTGTAGAGGTGGTTTAATTTGGTGTTTGAGGGAGAGGGAAAGGTCAGTCGCTCAAAAGTAAAGGCTGAAAACTTGTTAAACATACTTCTTTTCATCTTCTCAATGAAGTATTCTAATACTGGAGGGGGATTTTAACCTTTTTTCATCTTTTGTGCTTGGCTGTGAACTTTAACTTCAGAAATGCAGTTGTAATTAGTTTTGCTTTCTCTTTTTATGTGCTGTCAGTGGGATTGGGCTCAAAACCATAAAGGAGAAAAGATGAAACCCATAATAAAACCAGGCTTTCTTTCAGAACAAATTAATCAGAAAACAGTGCTGCCAAAGCAATAATATGATGTCCTGCAACAGACCACGCTGGATTCTCTCTCTTTTTAATTTTGAGTAATGTGCAGTTGCTAACAATTACGAATGTGTATGGAGTGCCCCAAAACCTCAGTTAAGACCAGCATGTGAGTCCTGAAGGAGGTAGCTTCCAGCATTTAGCTTAAAACTATGGAACAGACTAATGCTGGCAGAGGAATAATACATACTCACAGGTGACTGTTGTACAATGACTGTCATTTCTTAAGAGCAAAGAGAGTATTTGTGGCAGAGCGAAGAAGTTTCCCCACTTTTCTGTAAGGATGGCTGAACCCTCCCAAGAGCTTGGGTGTATTAGTCATGCCACCCCTCCCTTCCTGCTTCTGGCTGAGCAGCAGTGACTGCTTCCTTGTGCGAGCCCCGCTGATCATCTCTGTGGGCTGATTCATTCCAATGGCTAGCCAAAACCCCTATTTACTCTACTATATCGGGGGCCAGTTACTTTTCCTCTGGTCTGGTAAGCTGAAGCAACTTGCTGCATGGTCAGGCAAGTTCTAGGGAGGTGCAAAGAGGAACCTGAGATGGTGGAGGAGAGGCAGGGGTGAGCTAGATCCGCTTGGCTATCTTGAGAAAACCGTACCCTTAAGTTTCTGTTTAGTCTTCCCCTTCCCAGAGCTGAGTTTTCATTTGGGTTCTGTTTCTGCTGATTCTGGCAACTGGCTTCCTATCCTATAGGGACTGCTGGAAAATTATCAGGCTCTGTTTCCTGCTTAGGTGGCAGGTTAATCACAAGAATTGCCCTGCCCACCGGGGAGACATTTTGGCTGCTGCTGTTGCTCCCTCCCGGCAGTCTTGTGATGTAAATGGGCAATGTCCAGAGGGCGTTGGCCCAGCTGGTTAGGGCATAGTTGGAGAGCTGAATGTTTGCTTGAGAACGGGCCGGTTTGCTATGTGTGATTAAGAATTACGCTTTCGTGATGGTCTAAATATGTGGCTCAGTCGAAACTTGGGCTTGGTAACGGTCTGTCTCAACTGATATTACTATGTCTGATGATTTCATAGTTGTACTCTAGGCAGTAGTTATTGGGGTTTTTTCTTCTTTCAAATGCAAAACAGTAGTGTCAGGTATTAAATTGAAGCTTCATTCTTCTAATATATTTTAAAAATAAAATAAAAATATATGTGTAAACATGATCACACCTGAAAGCATGTGATAAGGGAAACTGTATTGAACCGTTGCCCTTTGTTCTCCACCAAAATGAAGTTCTACGTGCAGGGGTGTCTGCAGAGAGTACTTACCCTGTCTCTGCTCCCGCTCCGGAAAAAACGACTCTTGTAAGATCTTTCTGTGGGTATCTGTTTTCTCTCCCTGTTCATCTGCCACCCCCGAAGAAGCTTTAAGCCAGCTGGCGAACATCAGTTAAATTCAGTGAAAGGCTTTCTGTTATGCTGGGTTCTTAGAAAGTTCCAAAAGTAAAGGAAGGTAACCTGGGTTAGTGCCTCCAGCTAGCGGCTGGTTCCTGCCAACCTGCACGTGCACGGCCCACACACAACCTACAGCATGTGCTTTTCCTTGCCTGGTACTGATGTCAAGAAGGACACGGAGTTTACTGCTGGATTTATGGTGGAGGAGGAGGAGGAGGAATTAAAAAGGCAGCATGTTCTACTTATGAATTCATGCCCTCCCTTCGGTCTTCTGTCTGTGGCACAAAATAGTTGGAGTTTTTTATTTGTTTTGCTATGTCACCTAAGCCCCTTTCCCCTTTCCCCTTTCCCCTTTCCCCTTTTTCCACCTTATTTCATTAATCAACATGACTCTTCCTTTTGTAACTAGGAGCGAGATCACTGGAAATCATGCGGGAATGTAGTTTTCTGGAAGTGTAAACTATGGATGGTTATAACTACAATTTTTCTCATATTCTTCCTGGTCATTCTCATCAGCCTAATTCTTTATTCTAGTAAGTATCTCACTCCTGGTTCGCCCTCTAGTAAAAATATACCATATGTACAATGTAATATAACACAAATAGAACAGTAGCATCCTTTAAACTACTCCTGTAAACTGCTGAAGGGACTGGGATGCTGACTGCGGGGGGGGGTGGGGGGTGGATTGAGTAGTGGATGTGAACGCTTTGGGTTTAGCAGGCAACAAGTAACTTGCATCCTGGTCAGATGACAATTCCAGTTTGTAGGTAAGTGAGAAAATGTTACGAGAACAGAGTAGGGGATAGGGATGGAAATGATGCTTGCAATACCACAACAGGTGCAATGGATCACTTATGGCCTCTCACGTGGTTTCAGTGCCTGTCAGGCTCCCAAAGCAGCTGACTTTCGCTAATGGGGGTGGGTGATTGACTTTAATCTGCTGTCACTTTCTTCAGGTGACCTGTACTTTCTTTCTGTTACTTCCAGACAGTCATTACCTAGGAAATTTGTGAGAAAGCCATCCTGGAGAAAGCTAAGAAGTTTGGGTTTTTTTTTCGGTATTTCTGCTAACTGGAAAATTTTCCTTCCCTTTCTATCTCCTTTTGAATATTAGACATTTACACAGATGAAGATGACTATTGGGATCCTGATGCACTACTAAATAGTGGAATTTATCGCAATTTTTCAGGAACGTTGGAGTTAATGTGTGGTCTCCCACATCTTTTCTCTGAAGACATTACTAAGAGGGTATGTGTTGACATGGTTCTTGGCAAAGCTGATTCTGCTTGTAATGTAGATTCAGAGTTTTCCTTTTTAAGAAGTTTCTGTTTTTCTGTGTAGCGACTCAGTCATTTGCAAGTCCAAAAAAATTCTGAGTTGTACTTTTTCTAGTATGATTTTAAGGCCTAATCTAGAAAAATGAATTGTCTGCTTTTAAGCACACAAGCAGTTTATATTGGTTTTAAAAAAAAAATAAAAAAAAAGGAAAGGGAAAAAAAAAAGCCTGATTTTCTTTTTTTCCTAAATTTCAGTAATGTTTGGGGCGTAGTCTTCACCTTTTTCATATAATCATCAAATAATTTAGGTTAGAAACGGCCTGTGAAGGTCATCTAAGCCCAATCCTAGCTAAAAGTCCTGTGTGTTGTGTTGTCCTGTAAGTATATAATGAGAGCCTGGGTTTATAGCTGCTGTTTCCGTCAAGCCATTACAGCTCTGGGTTAGGGCTGAAATAAGCCAGGCTGGCATGGCAGTGCTGGTTTTGTCTTAATGTGGAAAGGGAGTGTCAATAGAGAGACCCTTCCCTCTATCACGTAAGAGTAGAAGGGGTTTTTGGTACTAACAGAAACCCAAGCCGAACAATATAAATTGCACGTAGCAACCTGAGCACGTACTTTTAGTTCACCCCGAATGCCTCCATTGTGTTAAGGTCATACAGTAATCACTCAAACACACAGATTAACCTGCCTGTCAAGTGTAAAAGGATTGTGTACTTTTTCCAGGGCAGACGTTTGCTGGTATTTGACCTTCAGCACCTGCGTTTATGCCCCTCAAAACACCTTGTAAGAATGATTTGCTGTACCTTTTTTATGTGAAAAAGAGAAAGTGAATGGAAGAAATATTCTTTTCTTTTCTTTTTTTTTTTTTCTCTCTCCAAGTTAACAGATGTCTACAGTTCATCTCCAGCTCTAGGACGCTACTTTAGATCAGCTCAAGTGGTTTATTTCAGGTAAGCAATTTCTGTCACCAAAATCATCCAAAAATTCCAAGCTTTTGATGAGACATACATGTGCCTAAGTAAATATGCACAACCTTTAAATCTGTGAAAAATAGGGTGTTTGAGGGAAAGTTACAAAAATAAGTCATGAAAACTGGTTGAAAGATCCTCTGGTGCAAATGTCAATTGCTGCTAATAATATATAATGACAGTAACATTTTGTTGCTGCTAAGTATCACCTCTGTTGTCTTTGCTTCCAGGTGCAGCCCTTAATAAACATATTCAAAGACATTTATTACAAGGAAAATTAGCTACTGGAACCACTTGAGACTGACATGGCTTAAATAGCCTTAAATAAATACAACAGGGTTCATCGGGAGGGGAGAACTTTTTTGTTCCCAAAAGATTCAAGGCAACAGGGACATACAAGTCATGAGAGCCAAAAAAGTAACATTGCATTGCTGGTTTGTTTGGATCACTTTCCCCCACACACACTTTATTTTGGACAACAGGAGCAAATCGCAAAGCCACAGCATGTTGGAGAGACTGGTGGAGCTGGAGTCAGGGGCAGAGCAGGTGGCAGAGCAGAGGCGAGGCTAGCCTGGGAGGGAGACGCTTACACGTGAAGGAGAATCTCAGCTACCAAAAGCTGATGGGGACAGAGGAGTAGCAGCAGTGGGAAGAAGAGGAAAAACATCCAGGCCTGCCTTGCAGAGGCAAGAGAAAGCTTCAAGTTGGAACAGAGGGCGGGTCTTACTCTGGGCAGAAACTGGTGCTGAAGGAAGGCTAAGGAGTTCACTGTAAAGTTTTAATCTATGGAGATACCCCAGACTTACAACAGAAGAGAGGCTGAGCAAGAGAGGGAGAAGTGGGGCTGGAAAGATCAGCTGCAGCATGGTCCTGCCACGGAGAGATAGCAGAGAGGCAAGGGAAGGTCGGTAGAGATCTTCCCCAAGGACTTCTGAAAAAGCAGTGTTACAAAAGGGATTAGAAAGACTGGAGAAAATCATGGGAAGTAGATTCAAAAGCCCAAGGCCCTTGAGAGAGCCAGGACAGAGGAAGACCTGCCTGGGCTGGAGCAAGGGGCAGTCATGAGGGCACTGTGGGGAGTGTGCTCCCCTGTACTGCCAGCCGTGGGCACGCTGGCTCTGTTCAATGAGTGCGCCTTATGTGTAAAAATTTACACATACATAATACACATAATTTACACACCAAATACAAAGCTGTAGTTCTGTATGCATATCGACTAGTTGATCTGTCTGTCTGTCTCTCTCTGCCTCTTTTTCTCTTCCCCCATTCAATTTCTTTTTTGATGCCTTAAATCCTGGGTGTAAAAAATGTAACTGCCAAGTTGTAGGTAGGGGATTTGGTAGACCACAAACAATGAAATCTCCAGAGGTGAACTCCAGTTTGGTGACTTACATAATCCATTCCAGAGCTGGGGTAGGAGCACAGCTAGGCTGCGCCAGGTACTGCTAGCAGGAGAGCAAGCCTTTCTGCAGGTTCTCAGCTGACCTACGCATGAGAAATTGCAGCACCTCTGCTCTTCTCGTTATGTACTTGTTAGGCACAAGTGCTGAAAGCCTCACCCCGTTAGGACATGTGTCCACTTGCCCTTTGTGCATTTGAAAACATGTCTCAGGTTGGCTTCAGATATGTGCCCAGTTTCTGTTAATGTCAAGAGCTGCTCTGAGAAGCAGGGAGGGAGGAGGAAACTGGAATCTTTGATAGTAGTTTTCTTTTATAATGCATTTCTTTAGAACAAGTTTAAAAAACATCCACACCAACACTGGTATGAAAACTCAGTTTTCTCAAAAAAGAAGAGATCCAGTGGTGACTTGAAGGCATTCATACTTGACTCTTTTTTGTGTTTGTTTTGTTTTTCAGTAATGAAAGCTCCATTGTATTTTATCAGCTAGAGTTTTCTGTACCACCATCAACAGAGGGGTTTATGGAAAACACAATGAATCCAGATTTTATAAGGAATGTTCTACGTCAAAGTATTTATGATGAAGATGATGCTTTTAATCCTGGCACCTCTGAATGTAACGGGTTAAAGCTTGACCCAACTTCTCTTACGTTAACATGTAAGTTAACATTACAAGGATTGTTTCTTTACAAAGAGCTGAAGTATTTACTTGAATAAAAGGGAAATCTTTCTGGAAAGATGCTAAGATTTGTTAGGAAACATATTTTGCACAACAATGTTAAGAAAATTGTAAAATATTCTATTTTCAAGAAAGTCTTGCTATGCTTAGCTTATTACCGAGGATTCACTATTTAGTCCTCTGATTAGAAACAGGGTAGGGATGAGACTGCTTAGCTATGGACTCCAACCAAACTTTTCAGTTCACCTCTTGCATCTTAAGTGTACAAAGAAAATTTCCTAGTATGTGTGTGCACCATAATGGGGAGCCAAATAACTAAAATTGTTTCTCCTCTTTATATGCTTATAAACCAAATTTCAATCCAAGTGAAACAGGATAAGTAATTTGGGAGTCAGCTCCTGATTATTTTTTTTCTGCAGTCAAAGATGAAAAAGCCTCCTGGTTTTTGCCTTTTCAGAGTTTTTTGGGGAAAACTTATTATGCACGGAGATACCTTTTAAAGGAATCGAACGTTCATTCTTACAGGTTTTCTAGGAAGTGATTCCAATGACTACCAGTGACTAGGTAGTGATAACAATGCATTTAGATTTGTCTTGACTGAAATGTCGGTATAAAAGTCCTGTGAAAGTTTTACTGAAAACAATGGATGGAGCTGCTTCCTGCCACATCCCACTTATTGAGCCACACCTACATGCTTTCAGAATAACCCTAGGCTAACACATCACCATGCAGTGTATATAAGTAAGATTTGTGCTTAACTCATATTGATTTTTCTTGGTACTCAAGATAGCAACAAGTCAGGAGTTCTAATTCTCAGTATCATTTCGCTCCTTGTGTATTGGCAGGATTCATAGAAAACCTATTGCAAAAGGGACAGGAAAGAATATGCTGAAATATCTAACTGAAGTTTCATTTTAATTTTAATAAGGTATTGTTTTAACTTTCAGAGCAATGAAGGAAAGACTCCTCATTCCACCTAGAAGAGATGGGCTTCCCCTATCTATTAGTAATCTCATGGAAAGAAGCTATTCATTTGGTAGAAACAATTCTAAAGGTGACGTCCTGTAATTACTGTCTATGATGCAATATTATAAATGGAAAATGTGGTAGATTTATAACAGTGTTATACTCATAGAACATCGCTACCTCCTGTTGTCCTGGTATATCAATAACCGATTTCACTCTTGCGAAAATTGTGCAACTTGCCTGATGCATGCTTTGTTGGCTTTGAAATTTCTGTTTTGTCTTGCCTTACGATTAAATCTGGATTCCCTGCGTGAGCTTTAAAAGCTGTCTTGCACATGGCTCTTTTCTTCTGCTTTTGCATTATCCAGATTCATCCTTAATGCTCACTTCCACGCATGCTCAGGTCTGTTACTTTCCTTCTGCCAGTTTCATGTGCCGTGTTTCCCTGTTGTTCTTTCCTCTCAAACCAGCCTGAAAACTTAAATATACTTCCTGTTTTCTTTAACTACATGCAAGAGCTTTGCACCAGCTTCTTAACTGAGCTTCAACTCTCCTCATTCCTTTGTTCATCCTACAGTCTTCCTGGATAAGGTGGTACCTGCTCTATTTTTTTCTTCTGTAATGTGAGATAGAAATGAAGAAGGAAGAAACATTGGGAAGAAACATGTCTTGTTCACTAATGCATCTGAATGAAACAAGAATCTTGAAAGGGTCAAATTAGCTGTGTGCTTTAACAATTAGGCACTGGTACTTGTAAAAAGATAGTTATGTGACACACTTTTGTAAATTCAAAGAGAAACTAGTCTGTACCCTACTTATAATCCCTGCCCCTGAAGTGGGGATAAAAATGAACAGATACAAGATATTTGCCTTAATAAGGCAGCAAATAGTTGTTCTTGTTGACAAGAGATCAGATGAGATGGACCAATGCCACGAGGAAGGTGCTGAAGCAGGCCATGTAGGCCAGTGTGGCATCAGACTAATTGACTGTAACACGAAAATTAAAAATTGAGCATTAACTTTACATGGAATGTGATGGATTCACTACCATGTTAGTGAAGTATAGCTTCTTTTTATTTGTTTATAGCCAGTTTAACTGCTAGTACTGTTGGATAGACAAATTTATTTTAAGAAACCTTTTGTATTGTGAAAAATGTATGATGGGAAATTGTGTTTCTCTTTTTCTAATATTACTAGTTTATTTAAGGAGTAATATGACAATTTTACAGTGCATTAAATTATTTATTTTTACTGTTATAGTGATTGTTTTCATTCTTCAGCAGCTCTAGTCCTTCATTTGTTTGAGTTGCAAAATAATCTTCAGAATTCTAAGTGCTGAGAGCTGTATGAACCATCTGTCTGACTCAGCTGTACACTCAAACCCATATTTGTTGTTGCTTGAGTTTTAACTGAGCTTGGGAAACAGCCTGGACCAAATTAGTAGTTCACATGGCGCCTGTATTTGTGGCTAATTCTGACCTCATCTTGATTTGTAAGATGTAGGTAGCGTTGGCTGTAAGAACCGTAATTTCTCTTGGTGCAATATTCTATGCAGCATACAACTAGAGGAGATATTCCTTCTGATTCTTACATTGGGGAAGGATAAAATTCATGGTTTGTCCCAAAAGTAGCAGGCTATGAAAATACCAGCAGCAGAGAAATGGATTGCCTTTGAGATGCTGCTTGATCTTTTTGCTCTAAGATGACCGAATCTGCCCTTGAAAACTTCTTTTAAACCACGACACTTGACTCAGTTTCTAAGTACTGATAAATAATATAATGATTCTGCCTCTTTATGGTGACACCTCTATGAGCATTAGGAGTTGACAGAAAAAAGAAGATGCCAAGCATTCAATTTTTTCCAGCAATCCTTCTCTGCCTCTGTAACTTTACCCCATCAATTCACAAGAAAGAAGGTGGAATTGTAGCAACATGTTGTGATATTCAACAGGAACTGTCCGACTTTACGGTCTGCATCCAGTCATACTTTGAAGTCTAATTGAAAGAAAAGTCAAAAAAAAACCCCACAAAAAGTGGTATCTGGTTTTCTCTCTTTGATGTAAATGGATCATGTAAAAGAAAATAACCAGATTAATTAGTTATGACCTCATCCTTGGGGACAAAGTAGTGTGAAAACATATTATTTCATCAGGTTAGATATTTTGTGAATGCTTAATGTTAATTTTAATAGAGGGAGTGTGGCTAATACACAGATGACTGAGGCAACCGAGCCACAGTTAAAATGGAACAGAAAAGATAGTTCTGGTAATTCAGCTTGTGGACTGTACAACCTGTCCTTTGAGATCCCATGGCAGGCAGTCGTCTGTGCAGCCACAGCAGCCAGTACAAGTTTCGGGCAGATTCAGCTGCCTGTCGCTGCAGTGGTACCTGCAGAGTGCAGGCAGCACTGTCCTAGCAGTGTCTCTGCTGCATTCACCCGTGGGACCACCCCCGGCACCGAAACTGCAGGCGGGATGCACAAAAGCACCACACTGTAAAGCCAGGGCTGCAGCCAGCGGTCACATACAGAGGAGGATTAAAATCAGGAAAACGGTTCAACGTTTTCTTCCAAATTGTTTTATTACAAAAATGGAGGGAGCAGAAAAACCCAGACAAGCATGCTTAAGCAAGAACACAGGCACGTAATTGCTTTATGAGCTCTGGTGAACAGCTGAATAACTGGTTTCAGTCCTGTGCGCGTGTCCACAAACGCTGCTTCCAGATGGGTGATGGGCCACAGCGGGGTTCTGTTCTGGCATTGCAGGGAGCCAAATGTTGGGACTCCGGCAGGAGGGAGCTGGAAGCGCTGTGTCGTGAAGGCAACACCTGGGAATCTTCTACTGCGATGTGTGCAGTTACTGCCTGCGCAGCATTGGGGTCTCCATAGGATTCATAGTCTTCTACACGGCAGTGGTTTTAAGTGGCTGGAAATTTCTCTTTGCATGCAGTTTGTTGCTTTTTTAAAATTTAATTCCAAATTTATTAAGTCTTCATTCTAAGACAAGTACTATTATGTTAAAGGGGAGGGGAGAATCTGAGAAATTGGTTAGTTATCCAAATTGTACATTGTATCATGGTATATATAACGGTATATATCAAGCAGGCCGGAGAAACTTTGGAAAAGACAGTAAGTATACCTAGCACAGGGTCTACTTTCATTTTAAACACAAGCCACCCCAAAAGAAAAAAAACAAAGAAAAACACCAACAAGGGATATTATTACTGCGTTTTTGGGGGCTTCAATCAGTAGTTCCATAAGTATCTTAAAAAAGAAAAGGTACTGGAAAAAGACCAGAAAAATGTGCAGCCTCAGTTGCTTCTTGTAATGAAGCACCTAATTTTCTATAGAGAAATGTTGTCTTACAATGGCAGTTCCTACTGATTCCTCTTGCTTTAATTGTCAAGTCCCGTACCTTGTCCATGTCTCTTTCTCTGATCACCTTTTCATGGACAGATTTGTTTCACTGGAAATGACTGGCAGATGTGTCCTAATGAGTAAGCTTGGTAACAAGAGAGAGATGTTTGTTTGAAGACATGACAGCAGAGGTACGGTGGTTAGCACGGCTGCATACTGCTGGCTTAAACATTCAACTAGAAGACAGCCTTGAGAGCAGAAAGTGTCCCTTTCTAAGTTACCAGGACATAATCATAATCACCGTTCTCTTCAGTGCTGATGGTATTTTCCTTCCTCTTGGGCACATTGACAAGTGCATATTCTGTCTGATTATCGCTGATAATTGCAGAGGCTTCATGTTTTACATCGTGGCTGACAGTAGAGTACCACAGTTCGCTGGAATTCATAGAATCTTTTTTGGCAAAGTGTTCCTGGGGAGGGCAGGAGGAGGGAGAGAGAGAGAGAGAGGCTTCACCATGGTTATACCCTGAAGAAGTTTGCAGCGTGAACAAATCTGGTATAGACTGCGTACTTGCTCGTGCAGTGGTGTTGACCAATGTATATAGTACCGAGAATGTTTTGTAAATCTGTGGTCATTTCCCTACTGTACAGGCTGTGGCTGGAAACCAGGAGCACCCCACAACAAGTGCCCTCCTGGTGTGGATGGAGGGTGAAGGTGTGACCCTTGCTCTGAGGTTGGCACTGCCTAGTGGCAGGTTACATGATAAAAAGCTCATCACCTCACACACACGAGGGAGCATAGTGGCACAAAGGCAGGCAGGGAACCCAAATCGCCACCGGCTCCCCCCAGGCCTGTCCTAGGAGAGTTATAATCCCAGTGAGCCCAGGGTGACATCCCCCCAACGAGTGAGTGGGGGCAGATGGGGGTGGAGAGGGAGTTATGGGTATGGGACATTCTATCGATGCACACGAGGGGAGAGCATTTGGGGTTTACACAAGACTTAATATGGGATGTCTGGGGAAGGAACTCAAGGGAAGGGTCAGGGTGATTTGCAGAGTAAAAAGCACAGGGGGATAAAGGGAGGGCCAGGGGAGTGACAGCCAGCTGCCAGAGAGACCATAGGGTGTGGGAGTCAACTGAGACCCCAAGTGTGCGTGTGCAGGAGACGCACTGTCCTGGAAAGGGCCCTGGCCTCATAGGAGACGCAGCAGTGGCTCACCCCCTCCCTGGCAGCGCTTGTCTATGTCTAATGCTCTCCTTGAAAACAGAGGGAGGAGAAGGAAGAACCATTAATGAAGGAGGAGGTAAGACTGTGTGGGTACATGCCTTCCCAATTCTGTTTAGACTTGTCCCTCCTTTTGCCTCTTGAGGGTGTTTGCTAATGGCTTGTGGGTGGTTGCGTATCTAAATAGCTAGCAGGATGACTCATTAAATCCAAAGGGACCATGTGAACTGATTAAGTACTTGGAGCCACAAGTTAAAAATTCTTTTGCCCTGATGCTCTTGATTTGAGCCCACTGGGTAATAAAGCCAGTAAGTATGGGCTTTATAGCGGCGTCCTCTATTGTCTGCAGTAGCAGCAGAATTTTAAGTGGATGTTGCTGAGTTCATGCTGACATTTTTAGGTACCTTTCTTACTCTGTAAGTGGAACAGAGGTCTCTGCCCCATGAGTTAATAAACCCGAAGGGTTCGCTTTTATTTTTCAAAGCTATAAGTGAGAAATAATTGTGAGAACAAAATTCCTCCAGAATCTCTCTTGGATTTTCCCGGCTTATATAAATCATTTTGTCTATTTGGATTCTGGTTGGTGTGAAAGACCTGACCTTGAGGGCACTTCACTGAAAATAATTCCAGAGTTTTGAATTGAGGCTTTGTAAAATTTTGAGATTTAGAAATTCCAGAAGTTTTAAGGGCTAGAGAAATCAGAGTGGACTTGCTTAAGAAGAGGAATTCCCTACCTGTCTGCAGAGGCACGGCTCTCTCCTTCCCTAGTCACTATTGCAAAGAATTGGGAGGGCAGCTGCGTTTCTCCTAATGCGCCGACGAAACGAGACCGGGCAGGCTCTTTATTTTTGTGAGTGACTGGCTCCAAATCCACTGAGTGAAGTCTGGACTGCCTCTTGTCCCTTCCAACATATTGGTCTACCCAAGCCTTACTCAGAGCCACGTTTTCCAGAACTCTTCCAGTCTATGGGTTTTGAAAGGCTGTTATCATCGACCTTCTCTTATCAAGGGGGAGACTGAAGCTCAGAGGTGGTGTGATTTGTCCCACACGCTGGTGGTGCAGGAGGAGTGAGCATGAAGACTCTTGAGATTTTGTTTGAGTCTTTCACTATTCACAGGCCAAGTTTGATGCTCAGAAGGGATGGCTCTCCTATTGCACAAACAACATGCCCAGGACTGTCTTCAGACCACACTCTGGGTTTTTTACTTGGGACACCAAAAACTTTTGAAACCAGACAGCTACTTGGCAGGTTCCCTATTACAGTTCCACCCCCTCCTCTTCTCTTCCCCCACAGTCCGCCCCACACTTACATGTACAAACGATGAGCTCATTTAATCACACCCTTTTCTGTCATCTTGCCCACTCTCTTCAAAATTTTCTGCTAAACACCCACATATCTGCCAGGCACCAGCTTTTGTTTTACTGATGTCATCTTTATTTAAAAAAAAAAACCCAAACAACAAGAAAACCCAAACAGGTTGGCCTGCTAAATGACAGCACTCTGTTCTGCGGTACGTAGGGCTTCTAGTTATCGTTTGTCATTGGATACTCAAAAGGCAATTTCACCTACTCGCTGCTAAAATGAGCTATTTACAAAGCAGAGGTAGCAAACCACAGGTGCTCAGGTGCTGCCTCTCGGGGTCCAGTGTGTCAACACAGGCAAACAAGTACACAAGACTACGAAGTGCATCAGTTGGGAAGTGGCTGCTCCCCCACCCCTGCCTCCAGGTCGGTGAGTTTAAGCAGAGAAGCAGGGCGCACACCAAGTTATATAGTTACCTCTTAAATTACCTTTGGGGTGCATTGCCAGAGCTCCTGAATCTAACCCCGAAGCAGGGAAGTGAGAAAGACTGGGCAATGTGTCTATCACGCCGGTCTTACCTGCGTCTCCTCTTCTGCAGTGCAACCATTCGATCCTTTCTGGTTTATAAGAAACTAAATGTTCAACCTGACAGTGCAGGTGGTTTGGGGTTTGGTTTTTTTCCCTTTTGTTCCTTCTGGAGGCAGTGGGTCGTTGGAAAGGGAAACCTTATTCTGTTCCAACAGAGACTTAGCCTTTTGTTGAGACATCCGCTATTTTTTTACAATGGAAAGATTAACCCAAACTTTTAAGCCTCCAAGTATTAAATCTCCCTTTGTTTTTCAACTAAAGACTGCTTTTATTACTAAAGCTGGTTCACGGTAGTCCATTTAAATGGCTTTTTATTGGAAGATGTCATGCTGAAACTGAAACTTTTTGTGGAAACGTGCCAGTTTTGATGAAACTGTAGGCAAGAGAGATTACTCTGTCTACCAGAAAGCTGAGGAGAGAGAAGGGGAGGAAGAGAGAGAAGTACCACCACAGCCATAAATTGCCCAGTGGCTGGGGACACTCATCTAGGACATGATCACAAGGTTCAGCCCCCTGAATTGTTTAATTTGAGGCGGTGACACACTCAGCCTCTGAAATCACGGGTGAGTGCAGCAGTCTGTTTGGCCACTGGCTGCCCAAGAGTGGGGCTGCTTATCATCGTTATTGTTTATGTACACACATTTATTTCGTACATAGGCTTAAACTGATGTTTTTCTGCATCCCAAGCAAGTACCCCAAATATGAGCTTTTGTCTCTCCTGTGGGAACATGATGGACACCTTGTCTTTCTGACACATGGTTGTTTTGGACTCAGTTTCCCTGAAGAGCAGCAAAAAAATCACTCTTAGTCATTACCTTGGTGCTACTTGGCGGATGTCTGCAGGTCTGCGCTGGGGAAGAGGAAGAAAATACACGATTGTCATCCTTTGGTATGGCAACAGGATACAAGGACTTTCTGCAGCACAGGATTTACTCAGACTTAGCTACAGACTGAGCAGAGGCTGTGCAAAAGCAGGAGGTAGTATGACATTAGTTGGGGAAAGTGTTGAATCTTTCAGGGCTAAATAATTCTGATGGCTTTTCAATATTTAGCTTTTCTCTAGTCTAACACACACTTATATCACGCAGCACTGCTCATCGACCTTAACAAAACCTAGATGTGTAACCTTGTTGGTGTTTTGTTTTTTTTTGTGGTTGGTTGGTGTTTTTTTTTAACTTAGCTGAAATCAGTTTTACATGTCTCTCTTAGGAATGGCTGTTCTTGCTTGCTCTCTGACTGTGTTTCAGCTTTATGGTCAACACAGCCTTAACTCTGCCTGGGATCGCTGGCTAGGCACCGGGGCGCAGAGGCACTATGTGATGTGCCACACGCCCGAGTGTGCACTGAGCGTTTGTGCACAGGGGTTGGGCAGGCTGGGGCTTTTCTGGAATTTTGTCTGTCTAAATGGCCATCTAAATGGCAGGTGGTTGTTGTTTCCATCGTTCTTTCTCTCAGCTTTATTTTTATCTGCCTAACTGGTGCTTGTTATAAGGTTGACTGAAGTATTGGTTGCTCCTGTAAAATTTCAGAGCCCGAGATAATGGGGGTTTTAGGTGTACTTGTTTTGCAGCCTGACTGAAGGAAAGACGTCAGTCTCTCGATATTGTGTTAAAGCTGCTGTCTTAGAGAACTTGCAGTGTTTTAAAACATTACTGTGCTGCCTTGACACTGCCATGAAATTGCTGATGTACACGACTAACAAGAAGCTTTTCCTCCCTAAGCAAATACTGCAACTTGTGGAAGTGGTAAAAGTATTATACCAGCCCTATGTGAATGGCTTTACCCACTGATGGAAAAGGCAGCAGTGCGAATCGAAACCAAGATCTCGTGATTCACGTGAACGCACGTGATCCTGACGACTACGCGAGTCCTCCCTCTTTGCATATTAAATATGCAGAAACTATTTTATGAGGAGAATACCTCACACTGATGCATGCTTAGAGAAAGTCCTAAGCTGTGCTTGTATGGGCAGCAGGGGCCGGCGTGCGACCAAACCCTGTGCTGGCAGCCCCCTCCTCCTGCAGCCCCCAGCGGGTTGCCTCTTCCCCTCGTTTGCAGGGGACGAAGCAGGGGCGTAGCACAGGTGCCCCGTGGAGCTGGTGCTCCCCCGCTGCGGTTCGGATGCTTGCAGGCCCGCGGGCATGGCTGTAAGGTACCAAGGCTGAGTTTGCCATCGCAGGAGGCAGCTGCGAGGTGGTGGCCGAGGCACATCTGGTTTAGGAGGCTGGAGGGGATGGCTGCCCCCTCGTGCTGCCTTCTCCAGAAACCAAAAGAACCAGAGAGGCCCCAAATAATGCAGTGTGGCGGGGGAGCAAGAGGGCAGGTACCTCCCGCTGGGTGCAAGCAGGTTTCCCCCAGGTGGGATGCAAAATGCCTCCCTGTGGCTGCTGCCCACGGCCATGCTTGTGCCCGCTGGCTGCCTCCGCAGTGATGCTGGGTGCTGGCGGAGGGGTCCCCTGTGCCCCGACCCGCTCCGTGCCATGCCACCCCCACCTCCGGGGTGCTCGATGAGCCTCGTTACTTACTTTCCTTGTGGGAGTATCTTTTTCTTCTGATGGGGATGCGCACCTTCCACCTAGGGTACGGAAATAAGGGTGGGCAGGTTAGGTCTGGCGCTGGTTAGTCCTCAGTCCCTGCTGCCAATCCCCGGGTGCCTGTGTTCGTGTGGGGACCCCCCTCCACCAGCCTTTTAGACAAGTCACTTTATACAGCTTCTCTGCCTCTGCCCTCTCGGCCTTTCCTCTGTCCTCCCTGGGAGGCAGCCCCGGGCGGGCACCGAGCCGGCCCTGGGAGCTGCGGGAACAGCGGGGGAGAGGCACAAATCACAGGTCCGCAGATGGAGGGATGGCAGGGACAAACCGGCAGCCGACAGCAGGTGATCCAGCATTTAGCCATTCCTGCGAAGCAGAGCCTCTTTCCTCCTGGGGAGCCTGGCAGTCGGTCAGCAAAGTTTGTGGGTTTTGAGGAGCAATCAACCTTGCTGGGTGTGCCCGTATTAAATACCCCCAGATGGGTGAGGAAGCAGTAAATATTGTGAAGAGATATGAGAGAACCAGCCCTGTCCCCGCCCAAATTTTTCACACCAGTCTATGCGCCGATGTGTGTCGGTGCATATCAAAAGGAAGAGAAACACGGTGATTGTGTTACACGAACAGCAAAGCCGTGGGTGAGTGCAAGGCTAGCAGAAAGGACAGTTTCTGGCACATCTAATCTCCAATAGCAAATAAACTTTGCTGTTTCAAGCAGAAGACTATGCTTCCAGGTTTAAGAACTGAGATTATTTGGCAAGCTTTAAATCCTTTAAATTACGCCAGAACTGCTCTGTTACCAAGCTTTTTGATAATAAGAGCTAGGCTCGCTGGAGCATGCATATTGCTTATAGTTTACAGTGTTATGCTTGTAACCCCCCTGTAGAATAATTTACAAATATTTAACAATGTGGTATTGATATCTATATGTTAGATTTACAACTATAATAGAAAGGCACTAAGGGACTGTAAAGCTGCCAAGTCGTATGAAGTTGGGAAATGCGCCCAACTTGCCAGTGGTGGTGCATTATGAGTCAGTCTCTAATTGTATATTTGCATATGCATTCTTACCCCTTACTGGAGGTAAATAGATAATGCCACCATTCTTTGTTATTCTTGATACTCTCCTTGCTAAACACATGCTCTTAGATCTTAGTAATTTCATATACTACCCAAGTTTGGCAATTAGCATGAAATAATTTCTTTCTGCATATGTTCCTGATGTTTTTATCAGAGTAGCAGAAAGTTTCACAAATATTAGTGAATATCCTGACTTCCTGTTGAGTGGGAGAATTGAGATTTCTTTTATTATAGCTGGGAATAAAGATGCAGCCTACCTGTTTTCTTTGAATTGTATATAGTGTTTTGCCTATACCGAGCATAAACTCCTCTAGCTTGGGTGGAGATGCCGGTGTGAACATTTCATACAAGTGGGTCCTAGAAATCCTATGAGGTACGTTTAAAATAAAAGGTCTATGCATATTTTGTGTATATTTATAATACACATAATTCACATTAGGAGTATATTGTAACTGTCAGATATCATGAGTTTGATATAAGTGGTTTTGTTTTCTGATCACCTATTTATTCCAGTTTTTCTTGTTTATATGCAGTTGGTTTCTGATTTTTTAGTCCCTCACTCGGATGGAAAGGCTGTTGAGCTTGGATAGGTCTTCCCCCAGACTATCAAAAGATAAAAAGCATATGTTCCTGTGCGAAATTAGACCTGTAAACTGCTGCACAACCCTTAGATAAAGTCTTTTTATTTAGTCAATAAGGTGTTATCCTGTGGGAAAATATGTCGTGTGGTCTGAGAACTGAAAGCATTTCTCAGCATCTGTTTTCATACTACAGATCTGCTGGGTCCTGTGAGGCAGGTGCCCAGCAGCTGGAGGAGGAGAGCCCAACTTGCTTGTGGCTGGAGGGTTTTTGGGGTGGTGGGTTCTTGTTGGATTTTTTTGGGAGGCAATTATACGTATAGCTATTATCAGTGAAAATGCTGGGAAATAGTTCTGGCCAGCAGTCTCAAAACAGGAGAAATGTTGCTCAACTATTAAAATAATAATAAAAAAAAAAAAAAAAGGCAGAATTCATTTTCTTTGTTTCTCTAGTATCGCTTTGCTGTTTGCAGAGCAGCTGTACGAGCTCTTGTACAGGCTCCAGAGGCTGTCACGCTCGGGAAGTGGTCAAGCCAAATATAGAAGTGCCACAAAAAGGAAGCTCTCCAAATTGAAAGGATGAAGTGGCAGACTTGGGGATATATAGGAAGCAGAAAAGAGGGTCAAGAAATTAAATACAGAGGAGGCAGCAGGGTCTATGTATAAATGGTGGGGTCTGAAATTGTTCAGCTCCCGGTTGCAACATTGTGTCCCGGCAGCTGCAGTATTAAGCCACCTGCTCGAGTCTGTGTCAGGCCTGCTTTGCACACCTGAAACTAAGGTTGATTTCGGTCTGATTTTACTTCAGACCTGTCTGCCAAAGTGCCAAGAGACCAGGTGGTGGATGCTCTTTCTGTCCCCAAAGGGGGACTTCCTGGGCGGAGCTGGTGGGATGCTGCTGGTAAGGTCACACACACATCCACTGAGCCACCTTTGTAAGGGGTGAAGCCAGCCTCGCCTGCGTTCAGAAATAGGATGCTCCTCTGATCTGCTGTGGGACATGACGGCACCAGCCTTCAGCAGGAGGACTTCAGTGGGGAGCTGCTGCAGCTGCTATGACCACCCAACTGGGTCTCCCTTAACCAGAAGGGTTACAGGTCCAAAAATAGCTAGACCTTCCTCCAGAAACAGCTGGACCTCCAGAAATAGCTGGTTCCACCCTGGCTCCTTAAACCCTCTACTTCTGACACAATTGTCAAACCCTCAAAAAAATCCCATCTGACTAAGCAAAAAAAAAAATTGCCACCCTTGCTCTGTGGTTGGCTGCTTGACAAAGAAAACCCAACACCCCATCGCTTCAGTATGTTGTAATTCCTGCTAGGGCTGTAATTGCCCCCCAGAGCCTTCCTCCCTGCAGCTCCACCAGCCAGGGCTGGTCCTCACCTACAGGTGGGCTCATTTACCTCAAGCTGATGAACTTTGCCTGCCAGTCTCACTGGATTGATAATTTGGGGTTATTTTCTCCACCTGGCTGCCAATTTTCCCAAGCCTTGTAGACACTCCCCCATCTGCAGGTGCCCATCTACTTTGATTTTTTCCAGATCTGGTTAAAGCTACTCAGGAGAGATGCTGACAGCTGGATGGTGTGACTGCATGAGACTTATTCCTTAGGAATTTGGGTTTATGACAATATAAGATGTGAATGCAGAACAAAATGCTTTGGGGAGGATTTTTGAGGTGGGTATGTGCCTAGTGTCTAAGACAAGAAACGGGAGTGTTTGGGGGAACCTTAGCACGATCGTTATGGATTTGATCCTGCAGCAGTACTAAGCGCCTTCGGGAATGCAAGATCAGGTTGGCGTGGATGGGCTGACTGCTATGAGGTACGTATAAACTTTTACGTTGCAACCTGACCTTTTGCCTTAGCCTGACTGTGAGCCTGCCCTGTGCTGCGGAACAGAGGAGCCCTTCCTAACTGACCTCGCTGTCTCTGCCCCTCACGCTGCCGTGGCTGGGGCTGGACCTCTGCAGCACCAGAGCTTTGCACGGATGCTGAGTCACGGCACAGGAATGATAGTTTGCTGAAAAAAAAAAAAAACCCACCCCCATTCTCATCATTTCTCCATCCCTCTGAACTTCTGCAAGGTCTGTCATTTTTCAGAAAGATACAGCTTTATCAGCAATCAGGCAGCTCTGACTGAGGAGCGATGTGCTACACAAAACTCACGGCGAGCTGGCACTGCTAATTGATGGGAGATGGAGGAGATGGGTTGTAATTGCTCTCAGTCCTGCAAGGGCAGCTAGTTAATGCTTTCCCTGTGTTACCTCTCCTGGCACTGGTTTCTTACAGAAGAGTTTTAGAAAGTGAGGAAAGCAGGTTGTGGAGCTGCAGGAGCACATGTGACACGGCACTGTGCCAGCGCTGCTTTTTACGGCAGTGGACCTTCCTCCTCTCCCCTCTGATGGGGGATATGGGTTTCACAGCCCAGTCGACAGCTAGCAGGAAAAATCTGCTTTATGAAAAACTTGGTCACATTGTCCTGATTCCTGTTCCTAAAAAGCAGTCGGGAATGTTTTCAAAAGCAGCAGAAGTCCCATCTTTAAGCGTGACACAGGCTCTTAAAGCAACGGGGTTCGGCAAGCTTGGGAGCTTAGAGCCTGGGGCTGAGATCTAACAGGCATGTGAGCTCATCGCTGCTCCTTGCTGCCACAGGTGAGGACCCACAAGTTTCACATGGACTTTGTTGGCCTTGATGCAAACTGCTTCTGAGAGCAAGGCTTCATGCTTTGGGGACTTTTGCCTTTTCCTTCAAGGCCGGGTAAAGCTGTCACACCTGAGATCTCTGGCCACAGACCTGCAGGGAGGTGAGGGATGCACTCTCTTTGGAAGCAAGCAGAACATTTAATTTTGGAAAGCGAGTGCCTCATCTGAGCTCCTTAAGACCAAGTAAGCAGTCAGGGTACAGTGTTCAGAGATTGCACAACTTTTTCTTTGATCTACCAAGGGGAAAGAGAGGGGATTTTCCTCTCTGAGGGCCTTCAAGGAAATCATCTGTCCACAGGGTGGCTTTTTGGTTGTTTCTACTAGGAGAGGCGTTACCGGAGAGCCCTGATGACCGTCCGCTGGAAGTACAAAGGCACAGACCAAAAGCCAGGACAGTATTTAGCAGTGACAATACGAATACCCAGCAAAGCAATGGCCAGAGGGGCTGGATGCCTGGGTGGGAGAGCCGTCCAGCGCCTGCTACTCTGAAGCAGTGTTACCTTTTCCAGGTGACTTTTGCTATGCCTGTGGCCTTGGCAGGCCAGCCAAAACACCACTGCGTACCACAACACAGCAAGGTTGGAGGGCGAGAGCGCCACGTGCAGCTGTGGCACTGTGGTGGGGTCTCCCAGCCCGGTTGGGTCAGCCCCGGACACCCCGTGCAGCACTGCCAGCTGCGGTGCCAGCTCGCACCCGCTCGTGTCCAGGGATCTGCCTCTCACCTTCCCCCTTTCACAATGTTTAGGCACACAGGGTTAGTTAGGCACTCTCCTTGAAAATCCCAGGTTGCTGTAGGATAGCATGTGAGTTGCTGCTTTCCCAAAGCAAACCTCTTTCTGTTCTCATTAGTGAAAAAAGTTATTGCTTGGTCCAGCCAGTTTTGTTGGAGGGGCTTCATTACTATTATTTAAAAATTTCCATCTACGTGACTTTATTTCTCTGCTTTGCAATGTGCTCCTTCAAGAGCCCAAGCTTTCCTGCATGTCCTGTTTGGATGGGATAAACTCAGAAATATCCAAGTGCTTTACTATAGCCAAGTAAAAGGGAAATTTCTAATATAATTTGCCCCCCTTTCTAAGGGTGACACTAAAGGGTGCTGTGCTGAAGAGTGGTGAATCCTGCTGGAAACCCTAGCCCCAAGGAAGGCAGCGATGGCAGCCTGGTGGCTGTAGCCAAGGGGCAGCCTGGCCGGTACCTGGCAGTGAGCGCTTGAAGTCCCTGCACTGAGCATCTATGGCACATACAGCGCTGAAGGCACCTCGCCTGTCCTAGGTGGGTCCTGCCGAGCATCCTCCTCTGTCCCCACAGCTCCTTAGGAGACAATCTATTCCTGACCACTGTTGTACATAACTATAGTATATTGAGATACACCATGTACACCATTTAAATATATTGTATAATTTAATCTAGTTATATATACACAATGTACATAAAAGGTTGTCTTTATGAGACACGGTGCCAACAGATGAGAGGTGGCAAGGTGAACCTCTAAGTGTAGTTTTCCTGCCTGAAAACCTGGAGCAGATGACAAGTACTCTCTTCTCCTTGTGTTCCTCACCTGTAACACCCTTCCTCCCTTCAGCAGGCTCTTAGTGCTGGCAGCCTACGGATGAAGTCACCTCCACAAAAAACAGCCTGAGGCAATACTCTTTGATATACTAAGAATGATATTGTTCATCTTAATTTGCTTGCTAAATTATCTTTGTTTAATCAAGAGGCTCCTTGTGGTGCCTTAAGGTTGACAGATTGCAGGCATAATTTAATCCTATTTTTCATAAAATCATTCTCTTAGCCCTCTTGTTTAGTAACCAAATATAAAATGGTATTGAACCTACCTTATTTTTGGTAGGCAGTTTCCCATCCTTCCACTGGATCTCTGCACCCTTGGGTAGCCAATGTTGGCGTGGTTTCCCTGCTGGCTGAATTGTTTTCCGTACTGGCTGAGTTACAGAGCAAAACTCAGTGACCAAAGACGCTCATTATCTCTCCCACAGTACGTGTATGCAGCACCCAGATATTGTGCACCTAACAAAAAAACAAAAAAACAACAACAAACCCCAAAGCCTCCACTGCAGGCAAGTACTGTCGAGTGGGGGTGGGAGAGGAAGAGAGGGGAAATGGATGGGTGACGTGGCTTCCTGGGGCACCAAGGCCGGCAAGAGCGTGCTGCTGCTGGTGGCCTCCATAAAGGGATGAGCAGGTTGCAGCATGGACTCCCTCTAGGATCCTTTGACTGAAACAGCAACTTGGGGTGCTCTCAGCAAGAGGAAACCACATGCCTGGCTGTCATGCTTTTCTGAGAAATGGTGTGACAAACCAAATGGTAAAACCCAAACACTTCAAACCCCAACAAAGCACAACCTTTGCTACTGAAGTTTTCCAATGCAATCTGGTTTTGCTTCCTTCTTTCCTTATCGTCTTTTTTATCCCTTCTTCTTGCTCCTGAGCTACAAGGAAGACGAAAAATAGAAGAACCAGAAATACAGTTTGCAGGGCTGATGGTTCAGGGAGTAAGTGTGCTTTAATTTGCACATTGTAACTGCAGTACGTTGCTGGAAAAGAAAAACAAAATCTCAGTAAGACTTCAGGTGTCTGCAGCAATTTTATCAAAACATAGAGGTAAGAAGTGTCGGGCGGTTAACCTGACAGTTTCACAGTATGTGCTGTCCGCTGGCAATGTGTGGTTTTGCAGATAGATGTACACTACCACAAGCTAGGTCTCAGCTAAGCAGCCCCCTCCTTCATTTCTCTTTTGCGCTTTGCTAGGCAGTCCCACACCAGATTTCAGCACTGGCAGCTGTAATTTGCAGTCCTTCACTGCAGCTGAGGGCAGTGTGATAGCAGAGGGAGGGAGCCCTGTTTGCAAAGAGATCACAGATCAAACACCTCCTAGCCAAACATGACCACGGAGAAATAGCTGTTGCTGCGTACAAACTACCCTCGTGCCGTCTGATCTAAAGCTTGTGCGCAAACAGTTTGTCTGCAACCCTGCCCAAATGAGCATCATCTGGTCCTGCAGCATCCCTTGGCTACTGGTTGCAGGTCCTGCCGCAGCCCACCCCGATGCAGCGACACAGGCTGGAGTGTACATCAGTAGATGCCCCAGCATACTGCAGCTCTCCAAATCCAGCTGAGATGCAGAGGGATTTGTTGTACGCTGGCATTAGGTATGAACGTGTTACGAAGCTCCAGGCCTGTTCAATTGCATTTGACGAGCTGCTTCCCAACAGTGGTACCTACTACTAGTACTGATGGACCAGCCTCTAGAAGTCACTACAGTTCAGCAGTGGATGAAACCACTTCCCTCTGTTTTGTTCTCTTTACATGCAATGCCTCGAGAGGCGGCACTGAATCCTGCTGACAGGGCAGGCAGCTACTCGGTTGTTAACCTGGGTTTGGATGGTTGAAAACCCAATGTCTTAGATTGACAGTTGACCAAAAAAAATGTTTTAGACTACAACTGTGCCTGAGGGGTTCCCATCAGCGGTATTTTCCAGAAGTTCAGCTAGGTGATTTGTTGATATCATTAGTCACTTGGGCTGTGTGGAAATGTTGTCATTTAGTGACTGCGCAATTAATTCTTGTATGTCCTTTTCTGACTTACTGGCAACTAGAGAGACCATCCTAGTGCAGAAGAAAGGAAGGGAATGTGAATCACTGGGTTTTTCAAGCAGTGTTTACAGAATTATCTTCTGCCTAATTTATTCCCAAATTTTCACTGGCTCTGGAAAGTGCCTGAAGGTCAGGCATGGTGTGCAGTTCTCAGAAATGAAGCTGCTGTGCAGCTGAAGCAGGAGAGCACGGGATCTGACTGACAAGCAAGGGGGAGGTCTGTAATCCACCAAAAGTCTATGCAAAGATGAACAGATGAGGAACTGTTGGAATAAACGCACTTAAAAATACATTCACAATATTGAAATAAGCAGTGGAGTTAATGAGCAGACCTCACATTCCTGCCTGCCTTATGTTTAAAGTAATGAATCAATTGCTGATGTTGGCCGGTCCCTGGAGGAAGGGGGGTGGGTCAAAAGAGATGCTGCAGCAGTCAGGTGTGCATGCAGACACCCCCACACCTGGGCTGGGAGGGAGGTCCTGGCATGGCCGAGTTCCCTGTGGCGTCAGGAGCTGTCAGGGGAGAGGCAGAGCCTGGAAGGAGCAACCAGCATACGTGGCTCTTTATCACCAGGCAGAGGTGGCTGTAAACAATTTAAAGTCAACACATTTGTCCAACAGCAATAGCCATCTCTGTCCCTTGCTTGGATGTTGCTAAGACTGAAGGTTTGCTCTTTACTGAAAAGTGTTCGCTGTAGCAGCATCCAGGTTTTCAGGGTTGTTTGGGAGGGCTTTTGGAAGATTAGAGTGTTTCTGGCAGAGAATAAGATGGTTAAAGCTGACAAGAACATTTCCTATGAGGAGAAAAATACATCAGCTGGGCTTGCAGTTCTTTTTTAAATCAAATACAGTTCCTTTTTTGATCACTAAGTGGTGAAGTTCAGCTATGAGGACTTCATCAACAGTGTCTGCAAGCTTGTGGAAAGTTCTTCTGTTAATCTTTTGTTTCAAAATTGTAGCAGAGAAAAGGTGAGGACATTGGCAAAGCCTGGAATGAATCTTTGCAGAGATCACTTGCACCCTGCTAGGAGGCTTTGGTGCAAATGACATCGTTTCAGCAAATTTTCAATGATTTTTTCAGATTTGGAAGTTCTGAGGGGCTAACAATCAGAAATTAATTGTCTGCTTATGAAGCTCCATTTCAAGGCTGGCAGTTTTCCCTCTGACTTGGTCCAGAGCCTTGGTCCAGAGCCTTGGTCCAGAGCCTGTTTGAGCTCTTTGCATTGCTTAATAGCTGTAAAATGCTCTGGCAAACCCCACAAGAACCATTTTTCATTGATTTCACATTTTGGTCAGGCCAGAATTCCCTTCCAGAAGTCTTGCAGGAAAACGTAACTGAAAATAACTCAAGAAAAGGAAAATGAGATGCGATACCTCAAAGGAAAAAAGACAATAGTATGAAGCAACTGCATTCATGGGAATGAATTATTGAACCTGCTCAAACGCATATCCAAAATGTTTCTTTAGTTGAATACTGATACTTGGGCTGTTTCTGTTTTCAGATAATTAATTACCACTTGGGAGGAGAGAAGGAACTGCGTATGTGTAAGCACATCTGAGAATTTTTTTTTGCCACATCATGATTTAGGCCTCTTGGCTTCCCTCAACCTATTTGCATGATTCAAGGTTAATCTGTGTGGCAATTCGACTAAAAGAAAACATTTTTAATGCAATCATAGTCATTTGGAGTAGTAAGAATTTGCAAAAATGTAAGCCACCTAATCAGAAAGCAGAAACCTGAAACACAGTTTACCAGTACAAGTTTGATTAGCAAATGAGGTCTCGCCAGCTGGTTGCCCCACTACGCGGTGCGTGAGTGTCCTGTGGGCTGAGAGTTTTGTTTGTTTCGGCAACGTGATCGCAGCCAGCAGAAAAAGTGAAAGACAGGTGTAAAAATGACAGAGCGAAAAGGCACAAAAACAATGACTCAAAACAGCTGTGTCAGCTATTTTTATGTCATCTCAGGTGAGGGTGGAGAGGAAGGGGTGTGCTTGTGGGACACGGCAGCCCTGTCTTTCCCAGGGACAGGGCTGGGGAAGGAGCACGGACCTGCGGAGGTGAGGGCAACCTCAGTGGAGGAGAGGGGAGCCCAAGGCTCTGCTTTTTCCCCAAGGTAAGGTACAACCTAGGCCCAGGGTTGGGTGTTTGGCGTGCTCTGGCCTCCTCACCTGGAAGAAGAATTGCATTACAGCAGCGTCAGCAGCTCCAGGGTCTCCACCGATTTACACATGGGGTGCAGACCCCTAACTGGGTCCTCTGAGTTACGTGTTGGGGACATTTATACTACTCCTTGCAGCATGACTTTTGAACTGAGCTCCTTTCCTTGACCTCAGGTCAGGGGCAGGGCGGTCTCTCCTCCTGCCCCTCGCAGACTGCCGGGCATAGGGCACTCAGCCCGCTTAGAAGCCTGGACTTTTATTTAGGCACTTGCAAAAACCTAACCTTATGGAAAAAAGCACTTGTGAAAAAACCCACCTTGTAACCCCGTTACCCCTGTCTGTCTAGCAGCCCAGCTGGGAAATCTTCGCTTTCTGGCTCTGAGATTTGTTGTCATGTCCCCCAAAATTTTTGTTATTCAGCCGAGTGCCGGAGGGCAGGAGGTTTTTATGAGATGCCTCTTACCGTATGTGCAGGGAGGGGGAATGTCCCTAGAGTAAGAGCGAAGCCTTTAAAAAAGGGGAAGCCACGCTCAATGGATCGCTCGCTCGCTCGTCTCGCTGAGCGCACAGCTAAGATGATGGTCGCTTGTCTGCTCCTCTCCAGCATCTGGACTGTTGCATCAGGTAACTGCCTTGTCTGTCTGTCTGTATCTTTATAGTAACTGTGTTAGGGACCTCAGTGGCCCCGCCAGCCTGCTGTTGTGCTGCTGAGTCCCCCCTTCGCGTCCCCCCGGGGTGAGCCCAGCGGTGACAGGGCATTTGTGGCACTGCACGCGACTGCACCGCTCGCGTGGGGCTCCAGACATGTCACCGCGGGTTGCGCTGGCAGCATCCTCTCCTTAATTTACCACCAGCGCCTTTATAAGCTGCAGACAGATGTACGGGTTTATTGCAGTTTGCACATCATAAACCTGGCAAATGTCCAAACGCTCCCAACGACCTGTACGACTGAAGTTTTATCTCATCTCCTGTGGTGGCTGGGATTTGGGTCTGAGTATGGCACTGATTTGCTTTAGCTGGGACAGAATTATTTATAGTGATGGACATGGTGCTTGTAGGTGTCTGCTCAGGCCACTAGAACCGCGGATGTGTTGCATTTTTTTTTTGTAATTAAAAATCGTGTAGAAAAGCCTGAATTTGCTTCAGACTAGCTTCCGTGGCCATGGTTTGTATTCTGACTACGGCACTACTGAGCTCTGAAAAGCAAAATGACCGGCACAGCTTCACAGCTGCTTTCCTGGTCTCCTGCAGAGATCTGCCTGGCCATGGCCATAGGACCTGAGTGAGCTTTGTCGGGCGGGTTAGATAAGTGTACCTCTGGGCACTGCAGACAGCCTCACTCCTCTTTAAAACCTGCAAAGATATTTCCCTTTCTTGTAAATTGAATTATATGTTTTCAGTGCTGTAACTGTCCCTGCTGATATCTCCCCTCCCATGCCCATACACGCAAATAAACTTTAAAAACTATTGTCCTAAGAGGAAGAGGTGAGCTGTCAAATCCAGGAGCATCCATTTTTCTTGCCTGTCCCCTTAACAGTTTTTCCACATGTGTCTGTGAGTTGGAAGAGGAAACTGACTTTTTTTTTTTTCTTTTCCCTGGAGACCTTCAGTACTATGGCATTTATGCTATGAAAGTTTTCCACCTGTGGGCTTTCACCAGGGTCTCAGCTGTTTCCCAGCTGCACAGCCTCAAGCCTGAGACAGGACAGATGAAGTTTGCCTCTGGTCCTCCCTATCTTGCTTTTTACTTCTGGTTTTCTGTTCTCTTGCCAGTCTCTGACAAATGTGGACGCACTATCTATAGTGGTACACATAAGAATTTATATCAGCTTTACTGATTTCCTTCTCACTGCGCCAGGAGGGTTCAGAGAGCGATAATGCACCAGCGGCTCTTTGGGCATTGGCATGGCTGAACATTTAGGGAACCTCTCCACAGATGCCGGTCGGATAACAGTCTTAGCAGACAGCTATCAATCATTCCTGACACTGGAGCTACTTTTCTCGGTGGCACTCTCTACAGCACAGGTATCAGGCTGGCGAGATGCTTTGTGTGAGAGGTGTCAGGTCTAGCTAAATTCTTAGGGCATTTCTTTTGAGCTGCATTTTCATTTTTTCCCTGGATGGAGGGGCAGAGAGACCCTCTGGAGCTGCTCTGCTCAGGAGTGAGGTCGAGGGGCTGGGGGACCTCTGACTGGGGGGGTGTTGCAGAAGGGTGGTGAGAAACATTGAGTGCAGCACCTGTTTTTCCCCCAGGCTCCGTGCAGGTGATGCACAGAAAGGTCCAGTCGGTCCAGGCAGGAGGAAATGTTACTTTTTCATGCCGGTCAGTCACAAAAGAAGATGTGCTACAGGTGACCTGGCAGAAGGAGGTGGATGGGGTTGAAGACAACATAGCGACTTACAGTTCAATGAATGGTCAAAAGATCGCGAAGGGCTACGTTGGCCACGTGAGCTTTGCCCACAGTGAGTTACAAGCCTCAGCTATCTCCCTTCATAGAGTCACCCTCCAGGATGAAGGATGCTACAAGTGCATCTTTAACACGTTCCCCTCGGGGGCTGTCACCGGCAGGATGTGTCTCAAGGTTTACGGTAAGGCATCGTAATCGTGTACGGGCTGTCATCTGAGGACCAAGTCATTTTCCCTGGGAAAAACCTTCCCTGACCACTGGTCTCTGCTAAATTGCTGTGGGAAAGGTGGCCCGGCTTCCTCTCCAGCTCTCCCTCCCTCTCTGGCTTTACCTCTGATGGGAAACCAGCATTTAGCAGTTCTTTAATTTTCTTCCCCTTTAAGTCAACAACAGTGAGATACAAAAGCTGGCGCGTACCCCATGACTTCCTCCAAGTTTCCCTGGCTGTGTGTTGTGCTGGCAGCCGCGAACCCCGCGCTTCTCTGCTTCCTTTCACTGCTGCTCTCACCTCCTAAGCCTGGAAATCAGGCATTTTTTTCTCACTCTGCCTTCAGTTTTAAAAAAACAAAATATTCAAGAGTCAGAGTGGAATATGCATGACCAGAGTAGCTGATTTTGAAGCTGTAGTAAAAATGACAGTAGGTAGGCTGGGTTCAGGAAAGGTATTAAAAAGCAAAAAAAGATGAAATAAAGCGCAGCTTGTGGGCTTTGCCACATGAATATCCTGTGCAGGTCAGCATCAATGAGCTTCAAGAAGAGAGTTAAAGCAAATCATGAGCCAAGGGGGCAATTTTTGACAATTGTCAGCTAGCAAGTACAAGCTGAAATGTAGACAAATAGATGAATGCAAAAGGAACAAGAGTGAAAAGCTCTTTGTCTTTTGAGGGAGGGCCTTGTTTTTCTGCCAGTGAGAAAGCTGAGACATGAAACACACCCTGAGGACACCCTGTTAGCTCCTGATTCTCTCATCATTTACTCTGCTGTGGGGACATTGGCTGAAGATCATGTCCCATGTGGAAACATCAGTGTCTGGGACCTGCAGCTGGTGGTATGACCCCTGCAGAGTATTCTGTTAATCTCTAGCACCTTGTGCTGACAAAGACACAGACACACGCCCACCCATGTGCCAGGAGTCCTCTGTGTGGGAAAAAAAGATGCCCCTGGCTTACAGGGGAAAGATGACTTAAGCAATAGGGGAAAGGCGGTGGGGAAATACAAGGGAAAACCAAGTCTGAAACAAAAGTGCTTTTTCCTCTCTCTTGGGAAAGCTCCTAGAGCAGAAGAGAGAAATTAGGAGAAATTCACTCCATATTTCAGATATGAAGAGGAAGGTGTTCCTAAAAACACCCAGCCCTGAGTCATTCAGTGGGTAAACACTGATTTATACGTTACAGGAAAATATGGAAGTGCCTTGCAGAGGGATCCCTTTCTCATTTATCATGTAAACCTAAACACAGAGTTAGATTTGTTTTGTTTAGTAGTTTTGTTTTGGTTTTTTTTTTTATCCAAGGGGGGAAATATTTCCCCAAATCACCAGCCTTGTGGCTACGATGCGTCCTTTAGCAGAGCACTGCTTTAAAAAACAAAATAAATGTTTTCTGCTGCTACACACACTCCTGAGAGCATGTCTTCCTCCATCTCAGATGAAAACACATCAGCTGAGAAGGGTTTCACTTCTCTCATGGGCAGGCATAAGCCCACTGCTCCTCTGGGCTAGCATAGGATGGTGGGCCACTGCCAGGGGCTGGGTCACAGGGGTCACGATGTCCTCCCAGAAATGTGCTTTATCAAGCATGTCCTGGGGGGTAATCATGAATAAACTAAGTGCTCAGAACTGTGACACAAGATTTTGGTTCACATACAGCGTATTTCATTGAAGCTAATTTATGCAATGCTAGTTAAAAGCCACAGTTTTACCCCCTTATTCCCCAACTCGTAATAATGGGAACAACTTGTCTGAACAAGCCCAGAGTCACCAGCTGAAAATGAAATGCTGCCATGTCTTTGCCCTCAAGAGGGGACTGCCAGGGAGTTTACAAGCTGGTAATTGCCCGATTACAACAGCCTTCGCAAGAGGGGCTGTTCCAGGATGGGCACCATCGCTGCGTGATGAGGGGAAGTGAAAGCGCTTAAGAACTGGATACCACACTGTGAAAAAAAAAAAAAACAGGTATGACTGGAGGAATCTCAGACCTGCCTGGCTGAAAACAGCAAAACCAAGAAGAAGCAGAAATTTCCTACCCTGCAGTGAAAACTATTTTGGAACAGCATCGTTTCAAGTGTGTCTGACAGGTCTCTTTTGAATGGCCTGCTCCCCTTCCCCCTCTGTTGTGCATTGGAAATGTTTTGCCAACACTCATCGCCAAAGAGGATGAGAATGAAGGAGGGAGATACAGTTAGCAGGAACAGAGAGAGGGAGATGTCCACACACGAGAATGGCCAAGACTTGCTGGGTTACAAAATCCCCCGGGCGTTTGCTGGGCTGTCTTCAGGATCCTTCTGTCTTCATTGTAGATGGCACCATTCACCTGGAAGCCTGGAGCACAGTGAAGAAATGCCATCACTATTTCTTAGGGAAACTGAGGCATGGGGTTGCTGAAGAACACCCACATGGTTGGAAAAGTCTTTCTGTCATCATGAGGCATACTGTAATTCCTAAAAAATTTTATCAGTCTCTCTGAGACCACTATCAAGACTTCAAAGATAAAGAACACATCATGACCTGACAGTCCCCCTTTAAATACAGAAGGTCATTACAGATAGTCAAAGCTGATGTACTTCACTAGAAAGCCTCTTTTTCAAATACTTGGAAACACCGCCACAGTTTGGATTTGGGAACGTTTGCATTACTGCTTTGCAAGAGCTACTAATGCAAGTACTCGCGCACAACATCTTTTGTGGGTACTTTTCTTACTGGAAACAAATATGTTGATGAAAGACAAAAGATGCAGTTAATTTAAGCATGTGCATCAAACACCAACAGCGGGCACAGGCTAATAAACAGCGTAGCGAGACTGTACTGCAAAAGCCAGCACTTGCTGGTTTTGACTGTGCATCTATTACAGACACTTGCTGAGGGGAAGCTCAACGCTGCAGGACTTTTTTCACATGGCAATCATTCCTTGGGGCCCAATGTGAGCAGAGACAGGACTGCTTAGTCAGAAGAGGAGCAGATGTGGAGTGCATGTGTCTCTGCCAAGATACTGAGCAATTTTTCTCATCCCCTCTGGAAACCTCTGTGACAGCTTTCCTTTACTGCTCTTGGATCTTGCAAGCTAATATTTGAAGTTAATGCCGTGGGTGGATATGTTATTTTTATGCGTCCCGTGAGCGAAAGAAGAAGTTCAGAGTTCATTTACTAATCAAAACATAAACTGTTTGTGATACTTTAATTTTCATACATCGGAGATTTTGAGAAGTTCCAGCTGAAATCCCCCTACACGTTTTTCTTGTTGCTGTCAGAGTAACACTAGTGGGGTTTGAGTTTCTGCCTGTGGGTGATGCAAAAAATGAGAAATACCCACTTTTTTTTTTCTAGGCAGGCATGACCATAGTAAATAAATGAGGTCTAGCCATTAAAAAAAATAGAAAAAAAGCAAAACTGATGGTATACAATGTCTTGCTTACACCCTCTGGTAGTTAGGGCTTGGAGGATCCAGACAACCTCATGAGGTACATCTGGAATTGTACCAGGAGGTTATAGGTGACATTATGCATCTAGCACAAGTCTTTTTCCCCTTTAACAGGATCATTTGGTGTTTCCTACACCTCATTCATATGCAAATCTTAATTTACGTCCCAAAAAGAAAAAGAATCTTTATCCTAAGAAGAATAAACAGATTTTTTTTTTTGTTTAAAGGGAGGATTGTTAAATGATAGTGATATGTTTGCTAGTGTTGGGTCAAAACTTAATTTCAGCATAGTATTGTGCTGACCATTGTTATTTTTGCTATGTAAATAGTAATATACACATAGAATACTACTAAAGATAGTAATAGATACATTTTTAATCATAGAGCATTCATACTTACTCAGACTTGAATGAAACTATACTTTCCACTGCACTTAAATGGTTAAAAAAAGTAATATTCTCAGGAACAGGCCACTGTAAGTAGTGTGGTTTGGACCTCTATGCCATCAGCACATGCACTGAAGTAGAAGGCAGGCTGGTGAGCTGCCATACGGAAACCTGTGGATTGCGCTCCCTAATGAAGCTACATGCCTTTATAGATCTTGGTCTGAGCAAACTGAGCTAATTAGACTGGCTTTGAGCTGGGGCTTGGACTGGATGACCTCCAGAGGTCCTTTCTGACCCAAATTATTGTATGATTTTATGGCCGAGGAATAAATAGGTGATTCTCCACTGGGGATAGGTGTGTCCTTATGTGTTCAGATCTGCCCTGGAGTTCTACCCAGGTCGAAAAGAGCTTCCTGAAGTCCTCCCCTTTCTTTATTCCTTGCAAATACAGTTCATATACATAGGAATCAACAAGCAAGCTTCATGCGAGTGTATAAGTATGAATGACGCCTGTGGTTCATCCTTCTTGCTGACTAATTGTAACAGCATCTGCAAATCTTCTAGGGTGAGAAGCAGCTCAGAACAAATGATCTTCAATAAAGGCTTTGAGAGATACCATAGTGCCCCCAAAACCCAATACTAGCGGGAAGAAAGTTATACAAGCACAAAACCTTCACAGGTGAAATCCTGTGGTGTAACCACATACAAATTCTGTATTGCATAAATAGATGCACTTAGTGCTTTGGTCCACAAATCTGCACATGTCTAGCTGTAATGAAGCTAATCCTGCAGATACATTTAAGGGAAAAGAACAAGAATTTTGACTCATTGGAGCAGCCGAGCCCTTTCAGAGAGAGGAGGACACGTGGTTTCATGGTTTCACTACCTGTTGCTTTTTACTCGGCCATAATCACCACTTCTCATCTGGGACACTGCAGTGCTGCTATTAATAACAGAATTGAAACACGGATGCTTCTACCCTCTTGCCCTTTGTTTTTGCCAAGCTCTTCATCTCCAGACTGCTGCCTGATCACTTGCACGTTTATTTGTCAGTGCCGGGGCTTTGGGGAGGGGGAGGCAAGATTAGATATCAAAGTTGTCCTCCAGGGGTAAATACAGATGCTCTTTGCTCAAATGTAAGTGGAAAGTAATGGGTTTTGTCACTTTGTGTTTACAGCCATCTCAAACCCCAAAGCGGAGGCTAAGCTTATACCCAGTCCAGACAAAGCTGAGGACTCTGAGAATGTGGTGGGGATGAGCTGCTCAGCAACAGGAAGGCCAGCTCCAAAAATCACCTGGCGACTTCCCAGCATCCTGCAGCAGAAACCAAGGGAGTACCACATCAGGCTGGGCAACCAGACTGTGACTGTCGTCAGCAATTTCACCCACGCCCAGTCCAAAATCCTCCAGGAGTACCCCATTGCCTGCGTGATCCAGCACCCCTCTTTAAACGTGACCCTGGTCCTGCCCACGGACAGCCTGGCTCAGGGTCAGTATGTAACTGCTCCTGCCCTGGAGCAGGGAGGAGACCATGAAGCACCTCCTGGGGTAGATCAGAAACTCCTCCAAGAGTTGGCAGGCAGGTGGGGAAGGCACCTGGAAGGGCAGCCGGGTCTGGGCTAGGGAGGGATGGTGGAGCTGCTGAGGAGCAGCCAGACATCCTGGGCGATGGCACGTAATGTCTTACTGCCCATTGGGTCCCTCACATGCCATGATGCGCTCCAGCCTCCCTGCCTCTGCCGAGGACTCATGAGGGTTTCCCTGTCACGTAGCCTGATGCACCAACACAATGTGCCAGCTTTGGATAGCTCAGAGGGGCTGGGTGCTGAGTGCCCAACCACGCCATCAGACCCCAAACACAGGTCTGCTGGTAGTGTCACTTGTGTGCATGCTGGCATGTGCTCCCAGTGCCCCTATCCACCTCGTCCCACCCCAGGGACTGACCAAGAGATGTCTGCAATGGGTTTGGTTGAGGTTTTTTTTCCCCCTTCATGCACAAACTGAGTACCCCCTGCTTTCCCCACAGGTCTGGACAGCAGCGTGGCACCGGCCATTGCCATTGCGGTGGGGGTGCTGGTCCCCCTGACCTCCCTCCTTCTTCTCACCTGCCTCCTCCGCCACTGCCTCAGGCACCTACGTGACCCGGAGAGAAACTCAACCCAGCCGTGCTGGGTAGGTCTGCTGCAGTGCTCACCCCCACCGGTTGCGGGACTCACCACCGAGACCCGACTCTGGCCGGCCACTCTGAGGCTGGCTGCGTGCTGCCCAGCCTGGGCTGCACCCGGGGCCGAGAGGGACGAAGGGATCAGCCCCCAGCCAGACGGCTAGGAAGCAGCACGCTGGGAAGGGGAAACCTGAAGGTGCTTAGCCAGGCCTGTAGGTGCCTGACAGCGATGACAGCTAGAAAACATTCACTTTCTCAATGACAAGACATGCTGCAGGGGAAGCATCGCTCTGTTACTATATTTATGCACATAATAGTTGGCCGTACCCTTGCATCATTCTTCTGCATCTACTAAAATAACCTCCCTCCGGCACGGCCAGTGCAGCTCATGGAGGAAGCAGCTTCCAGGGGACGTCTCAAACAAGATGGGGTCTCTAGAGGAAGAGCGTGCCTCTGTGCCGACAGCCCAGGGTGCTGCACGGTGGCAGGGGCCGAGGCACTGCTGGTTGCCCACTGCGGCCGTCCTGGCACAGTGGGTGACGGAGGCAAGCTCGAGGCAGGGGTAAACCGAGTCAGGTGGCACCATATCAGAAAATCGCAACCCAGTTTTGTGCTGAAGGCACCTCGGCCTCCTCACGGGATACGCCCAGAGCGTGTACCCTTACTTTTCATGGGTGTTTTGGAGACAAAAAGCAGTGAGAGAAAATGCCATACATGTCTTCTTCCGTGGGTGCAATGCCTCTAGGTCCAAGCTGGAGCCTGCTTGGGGGGTGGCGAGGGGAAAACTCCCCTCACGCAGAGAGATGCAAGGAACCATCCACCCAGCCCAGATCTCTACCCCCGCGCTTAAAATATCCATACATTTTGAAGAAGGAAAAAAACCCAACAATCTCTCTTCTGTTAGGTCCTTCCTGCCTGTACCAAGGCCAAGAAGTGTGGGCAGTATGGAGCTGTGGGAAGGCGGGCTCCCGTGGTGCCCCCCAGCCCCGGCACGCCACTGAACACCTGAGCAGCTGCCTGCCCTACCTGTGTGAGAAAGTTCTTACAATGGCACCTCGAGGCGAACCTGCTGTGACTTCACTGCAAGGGAAATACAAAAAAGGACAATTTAAATGTAGATATGTATTTATTTTGTTACACTATAATATTCCGTTTTGTAGAAAAAAAACTGTAAAGTATTTATTTGAGACTCTGTATGTGGTGATCTGCATAATGAAACTCGTGTTTTCTATTTTCTGGGGTTTTGGATGTTATGTTTTTTCCTTTTTGATATTTTAACATTGTAAGCTTAAAACTAGGTGGGGTACTGTCTGAAACTGGGCAGCATTTTGGAGGGGTGCTGGCCTAGGAGGTGTTGCTGATGGGCCAAAGGAGACCTTCGCCAGGAGCCAGGGTGCACAAGACCCATGGAGCAGCCTAGTGCACTTCTGTGAGCTTCAAGGGTTTGAACCTGTTCCCCAAAGGGCACAAGAGATTGAGCCAAGACTGCAGCCAGCCTGAACTTGTAACCCAGGCACCAGGAGCAGCAAGCTTCAAGTCCGGAGTCATCAGGCATGAGGAAGTTGCCAACTCTAACTTCCACCAGCCTTTCCTAGAAAGTAATGCAAAAGCAAAGGAGAAGAGAGATGTTTCCTTCTCCTCTATTCTTCTTCTTCTTCTGTGGTTTCCACAGACCCCTTCTTAATTTCCCTAATCTATCACAGCTGCCTTGTCTTTCCAGACATCCCACCTGCCTGCAGGAGGAAGCAGGGAAAAAAAAGGGCAGTTGGAGGGGCAGGGGTCTGCTTGCTGGATTTGGTGTGTGTGGCATGGTGTAATGGCAGGTGAGTGCAGTGGGAAGCAGGATGCTGGCAGGAGCAAGGAGGTGGATGTTGTACGTAGGCAGATATACATTAGCCCAGGGTAACATGTGTTACCTGTTGCTTAAAATTCATTGCATCTAACCTGCAGGTCAGTTCTTGGCAGTTCTTCTGTAATTCCCTGGATCCCGCCCTATGCTCATGAAATCTTTCCCTGCAAAGCCAGGGAAGCAGAAATGAGCTGCCCCCACAGCTGATGCGGTCTTGTGGGCAGCATGAAGATGGCTGGTGCAGGCTGTCTCTGCTCCTCCTGGCTTCCCGGAGCAAGTGCATGTCATCTGGTTTTTCCTTGCCCATCTATTTTGAACATGCATGCCAGATGAATAAGACTGAGTTGTAATCAAAAAGCCAAGTAACCTAAAATGAAAGCGAGTGGGTGAGTGGAGAATGAATAAACCCAGTTCTTGTCATAAAAGGCTTTTTTAGGCTCCTGAGCACTTAGTAATAGCGCAGCTGGTGAGTGTGGGGAAAGGGGAACTGGCCGCAACTGTCACAATTGGGAATTTGTCTCCTGAGCCCCACAACTGTCAAACGAGTAAGCTGCATTTTGTCCAAGCTTTCTTGTTAATTGCAGCTTAATTTCTTCCTCCTCTGTGAGGGAAGGGGCTGGGGGAGAAGCAGGTTTTCCCCTGGGTGGGTGGTTGGTGGGGTAGGAGGGCAGAGCTCAGCCCCCGGCACTCCTCCTGAACGGGCGGAACGGCATCAGCCTCTGCCACTCAGTGGGGTCCGCACTCGCCCTTCAGGGGGATTTTGGAGACCTTTTCTGGGGTTTTAAAAGAAAGTTTCCACTAACGTTTAAACTACTGGGTCTTTAAAAAAAAAAAAAAAAAAAGAGAAATGAGCCTTTTACAGAAACAGGGAGTTTGGACATGGGTAATGAAAAAGGGTTTTCAGAGGGAAGAGAGAAAAGCACAAAGCTGGCAAGAAACCTTTACAAGCCCAGGGAGACTGGAAAGATTACCTATTATTATTTTCTACAAGCTGATCACCTGGAGTGGGGGAAAGCAGGGTTTGGAGTCGTGAAAGTATCTGTTTACCTGCAGGATTGTAATTTCTCTTACTATTTAGCTGAATGTTGAATTGTGAAAAGCTTTTGTAGGTTTCTGCTTACGAGCACGATAGGACTAGAGACTGAGTGAAAGAGGAGGATGCGGTACAAGAAAGGAAGACATTATTGATCTACTTGTCTTTCACAGTATTAGAATGAGAACAGCCAATGACATCCAAAGGCAGAACACTTAAAACGAATATGTGTATTTGCCTTCGTGCTGTACAAAGCCAGCTACTAAATTGCAGTGCCATAAAATGTTGTATGTTAGTGCTGCGGACTTTGGCTTCATGTAGCAATGGAATGAATGTGAGCACACACACTGTGCGCAATTAACTGGCTGTTAGATGGAGAAAAAAAAAGTACAACATAGACAAACCACCTTTCAGGGAACAAACAAGCATGTGACTGGGGGGATAAGAAGCTTTTACTGTGGGTGAATAACATCCTAACTGCTGTACTGAGGTTTCTTTGTGATTCTCTTGTGCTTGTCTGTCCGTTATCTCTGTTAAAAATTTGGTAGTAATTCTTTGGAGGTTATATTTCAAATGGGTTTATACAGATACTCAGTATTTATATTAATAAATAGTATCTAGTCTATGAAATGTTGCAAATTTTGCATAGGTCTTGAGAAATAAAAATAAAACTGGTAAGAAAGTAAAGTGGAATGGACTGCTCTATTTTGCTGCTCCAATATGAGTGATATGGAGCAGGTTAACTTTGTAAGTAAATGGAAGCAGAGTGTATTTTCAAAGTTTACTCTACAGGAATGTTCTGAGTTATTATTGCCATTACACAAAAAAAAAAAAACAAAACCACCAAACCCCCCAAAACAAAACCCAAAACAGCATGCAAAAAAAAGCCTAGGTTTTTACCTGTCTCATGGCTGGCCAGTTGTTCATCTGACCCAACCCGGCCTTTGGCCACCTTCTGTCTCTGCAACTTATCCAGCCCAGAGCAACAGTGGTGTTGATGCAGGGCATCATTTTTCCCAACAGATGTAAAGAATGCAAGTGGGAATGCCACCCTCCTGCTTGCCTCTTACTTGGGTAAAATTGGCTGTGGGTAACGCGTGTCCCTCTGCAAAGCAAATGGGATTACTTAGCCAGGACCTCTCGGCTCTGAGATCCTTTGAACTTGACATTAGCCAGCTTGCATTAAGGTTTTAACTCATGTAGGACTTTAAGACAGTGTCCTTTTAAACTGTATTTTATATTCATATACATTGGTATATAATAAAAGGTCCTCAGGCTGTATAAAATGTCTAAGTTCCTGTTTTGGCATGCTAGGCTGCTTCAGAGATGTACTGTGGTGGTATTTTTCTCTGCCTGGGTACTGGGTTCCTGGCTCTAAGAGAGCAGTAAGGTGTAAAGCTGCCCCAGCAGCTCTGGCTGAAGATGTGACCGAAATGTAGCTGAAATGCTGCCTTTAAACATTTCACAAGTCACTGGCTGAAACAGGAAGACTATTCTTTGTCTGAGACCACTGCTAGCAGAGGCATAGGACTAAATCCACACACTGAAAAGGAATTTTGTTTTGGTGATAGAAGATTGAAAGCGTCATTCATCATTTCTCTGTTGTGTTACCCTGGGGGAATGATTCATCTACTAAATACCACACCAGTAAATTTTCTTATGAACTCAGATATGGAAGAAAATATCACCTATTGGGTTTTGTTCAGTTTTCAGCACTGAGCCCCTGCAAATCAGCTGAAATAAAAGAATTGCACTAAATGAGTGCATTTTTCTCTTTAATAAATGAGACTATCGAACCAGGCAGATAAAAATCAAGCATATTTTTGGTTTCACTCTTAGTATACCAGAAATTACTCATATTTTGGAAGTCATACAAAGGGCCTTCTCATATCTCCACTGCTTTCATCTTTGCTCATATAAAGCTGCGTGTGAAAGCAGCATTGAACTCTTGTCCAAGCTCTTTGCAGACGGGCTCTGTTGTAGTCTGCTCAGCTTGAAAAAAGCCACCTGAAATTTCTGGCAAGCTTGAGGGAATCCTCAGTCTAAGACACATACACAATACAGAGTTTTGACTTCCCTAACTTGTCAGAAGCTGCAGTCCTTAACCATCCTAAGGAAAAGGGAAGAAAAGGTAGCTTGCCTAGTAAAAGAGCACTTGAAATTGTATGTGAAAGACCAAGACGCACTGAAAAGCTTGCAGGAAAAAAAAAATCCTGCAATTTTAGATGAAAGATCAGAGATTTTTTTTTTTTTCAATCAGAATATTTTATCTTATCTTATCTTTCAAACAGAATGTCCAGCATCTCATCATAAACACCCAGGGTTACATTTTAGGCCTAAAGAAACCAATTTGCCTCGGAGGTCTTGAGTCTTCCTTCTCTATGGGAACGTAGCTATTTTCAGAAGTGAGATTGTGGTGTTTCTTTAATCGCCCATCAGGTGAGTAAAAAGAAATACTTTTCTTTGCTACAGGTTTTTCTCTAAATAGCAGAACCTGTATGCAAAGAGGAGAAAAGGGGGAATGCCCTAGTATAGTTTTCTGAAGATCTTTGCATATCTCCTTCAGAACAGATAACTTTAAGGGTATTAAATATAGGCTGTCTCCTTTCCAGAAATTTTTTATTAATAGAAGCAAGAGGTCAGTTCTCTTCCCAATGCTTCAGTGTTTATGTATATAATTGCAACATTTCTTTCTGAAAACCTTTACTGTAAAGATATTGGAAGAACAACTGACATCATCTACCTGGACTTGTGCAAAGTATTTGACACTGTCCCACATGACATTCTTGTCTCTAAATTGGAAAGACATGGATTCAACAGATGGAACACTCAGTGGATAAGGAATTGGCTGGGTGGCCACGCTCAGAAAGTCGTGGTCAAAGGCTTGATGTCCAAGTGGTGACCAGTGACGTTCCTCCAGGGTTGGTACTGGGACCACTGCTATTTAACATCTTTATTGGCAACACGGACAGTGGGATTGAGTGCACCCTCAGCAAGTTTGCTGACAACACCAAGCTGTGTGGAGCAGTCGACATGCCATGCCATCCAGAGGGACTTGGACAGGCTTGAGAGGTGAGCCCATGAGAACCTTATGAAGTTCAACAAGGCCAAGTGCAAGGTCCTGCATGTGGGTCAGGACAATCCCAAGCACAAATACAGGCTCAACGGAGAATGGATCGAGAGCAGCCCTGAGGAGAAGGACCTGGGCGTGCTGATTGACAAGAAGCTCAACATGAGCCAGCAATGTGCAATCACAGCCCAGAAAGCCAACTGCATCCTGGGCTGCATCAAAAGAAGCATGGCCAGAAGGTCAAAGGAAATGATTCTGCTCCTCTACTCAGTTCTGGTGAGATCCCACCTGGAGTACTGCATCCAGCTCTGGAGCCCTCAACATAAGAAAGACATGGACTTGCCAGAGCGAGTCCAGAGGAGGCTCACGAAGATGATCAGAGGGCTGGAGCACCTCTCCTATTCAGACAGGCTGAGAGTTAGGGTGGTTCAGCATGGAGAAGAGGAGGCTCTGGGGAGACCTTATAGTGGCCTTCTAGTACTTAAAAGGGGCCTGCGGGAAAGATGGGGAGGGACTTTTTATCAGGGACTGTAGTGATTGGATGAGGGGTAACAGTTTAAACTGAAAGAGGGTAAATTTAGATCATATTTGAGGAAGAAATTCTTTACTGTCAGGGTAGTGAGACACTGGAACAGGTGTTTTTCTAATTTCTAACCACATCAAGACAATCAGAAAGCATTCCTCCAAGTCTAGCTCAGGCATGCACAGGGAAACCAAGCCCTTGCTGCATCACCAACAGAAAGCGCTGAGCTCCCTACAGGGTCCTCTGGGGTGGAAACCTTCAGACTACAATGCAAAAGGAGGGGGGACGAATCCTGGGTCACAGATAGCAACATCCCAACCCGAAGGGGGGTGATGAACCAGGCTCTCCAGGGGGCTCTGGCCCTGCAGAAGGAACTCATGGTCATCATGAAATTTTAACTCCTCTAGTCTCGGGTTTCTGACTTTGTATTGTTCAGCTGTGGAACTGGCAGACATGGATTTGGAGGCCAACTTGGAAAAAACGAAGCCAGAAGCCACCAGGAAACAGCACCAGTCATTGCTACTGGGACAGATGTTTCTCCTGAAAGGTGAGTGAGAAGATCTGGGCACCCTCTACTTGATTCTCTACAGCTTCCTTCATTCCCTTAGCACATTTCTTCTTCCTTCGCTCTTCTTCTAATCCATGGGATCCAGACCTGATGTTGTACCATCAACCAGTGCAAGACCTCTGCCACAAACAAAAGAAAGTTTGTCCTTTGTTTTGCTATTACTTGACCCAGCCATGTAGTCTGACTCTCCTGGTCTGTTTGAGGTTGTTTCTTCCTCATGTTATTCTATCTGATCACACCTTTGAAGATGCTGTCCTCTTGCCTGAATCACCCCTCCCCTGCTGGGCATTCCTTTCCCTTCTCCATCCCAGGGTTGTCACGGGTCTGACCTGGGAAGTGGGACTTAAGGAGGAAGAAGGGAAGGAGAGGGGACCAGAGCAAAAGGGCACACGCAGAGCCCGAGGGCAGGGGAAAGGGCTCTAAGTGGAGCCAAATGGGGGAATGATTTCCCCAGGAAATCTTTTACATGGGCAATTTGTTAGAAAACAAGTCCTTAGGACTTGACTGCTTCCAGGAGAAACACTTCTCATAAGATTAGCTTTGCAATGAGAGGGTCATCTGGGATCTATACCACTCTGCAGCCTCTCACTTCTGCAGGGACTAACTGGCTTGAGAAGTTTGGCCAGGTTGACAACCAAGCCACAGAGAAGATGGGCCAAGAGCTTGGGAAAAGGAATTTAAGGAGTGCTTGGAAAGTGTACCACTGAAGTGCATGGGCAAGCATCCTGTTTTGTGAACTCTGCAGAATTAATTAGTGATGGACGGTATCTTTTTGCCCCTTAGTTGGTGCATGACATGAGACATAACACAGCCAGGGAAGGAGAAAGCTGGGCACAGCTGGGAGCTGATGCTGCAGGAGGGAGGTGGCGCTGGGTATCACGCTCCATGTTCCCCAGTCAGTTTCCGATCAAAAGTACAAAATCCCCATACCTTCCTAACTGAAGTAAACATGCTACCAACAGGAAATGAGGAGGGTGAGCCCTTTTGATGATAACCTGCTCTTGGAGTCTCTGCACGGCATTTGCCAGGCTGATGTCTGTCCCTCTCAGCTCAGCAGCTGGTGCCTCTGCGCTTGCAGCCAGGAGTGAGCCAAAATTTCTTTTCCTCCTCACTCTTTTTTCTACAGGCTATGACCAGCAGCGGAGAGCCCCTTAGTCTCCAGCAAAACTGAGAACAAGAAACATGAACCAACAGAAAGGGGGGAGAAAATACAGTGCTATAAAACTGCTGATGAACAGCCTTACTCCTCACTAATAATTCTCCTTTTTGGTATTAGCAAAAATAGCAAAACTAAAGCTTGAAAAAGAGAGTAGTCCCCAGAAAGTGTTTTTTTCAATTTCATCCTAAGGCAGCTCTGCAGACTTTAATTATTTTTTTCCCAGTAAATGAGAATTAATTAATTAATTAAGGTCAGACTCTCCCTCACTTACAGTCCAAACATGCTGCTTTATCTGAAGTGTTGAAAGCATTGAGGTCTGGCTTGGACAAGCAGTTCTATGGAATAGTTCTTTTTAAACAAACAACTGCATCTTCCAGGGTCTTTGATAAATTCCTGAAAAGAGAAAAACAGCCAGTTTCTTTTTCTTTGCAAAGTTCAAGAACTACATAAAATAAAGGAAAAGTCGGGGAGGAAGGATGTGGGAAACAACATAAGTTGAACAGATTCTGTTCCAGTAATGTGATCTGTTACTGGGGCCAATTAGAGCTGCAAGTGCCATTTTTGTATGTTGTTGTTTTGTATGTGAGAAGGTGGGGACACATTTTGATGCATAACGTGCAGTTGGCTGGTAGGATCTTTGCTTGGGTAAAAAAGCAGTGAGATTCAGAGTGTTAATGTTGTCGCTGTAAACAAAATACCTGAGCCCATTTTGCTCTCTACATTTTGAAGCGTTTCTAGAAGGAAAGAAGTGGGCACAGTTTAAGATGATTGCACCAATCATCCCTCTCACATAGGACAGAAACTGAAGATATGCCTCCACAAAACTATGCACGTGACCTTCACTGGTGCCTGCAAGGGGGTCTGCTTTCCCATCTCCAACCAGGCTCCGGGGAACGATGAGAGAGAATAAGATCTGGTCTGCTCTGTCTATTGTATCTTGGGTGCAAGATCCACGTTGCAGTGTTATTTGCGTTAGCTGCTTAGCATTAGCTAGAGATGGGTGTTTGCTTGGGACAGTGAACTTTCCTCCCTGTGCGGCTGCCCTCATGCACGGGGTGGATTCACCTCCACGTGCTCTTGGGCCCTCCTAACCCAGGAAAGTCCCCATGTGACCTCCGCAGCATTAGCTGCATCCTTTCTGTCCTCGCCCTCCCTTTCTTTCCTCAAGTTGCTCTTGCAAGAATCCGTGATGCTTGTTTTTGTTGAGGTTTGTTTGGTTTGTCTATAAAGCACCTGAATTTTGTTGGCAATTCTGACCCTGGAAAAGGAGATGTAAGTGAGGTGCCACAGCTTTCTCCACTATGCGCCGTAGAGTTTGCTGTGGAACATCCCTCAGCAGGCCCCTGGGGGCTTGCTCCCAGTCACAGCGAGGTGGCTCCCAAATACTCCTGCCTGGCTGCTCCCCTGGAGTAAGGCAGCCCCTTATGCCTGGAGCAGAAGTCAGGGGACAGAGGGGAGGTGGTATCTGAGGAGAGTGATGACAGAGCCAGGGAGGGGCAGAGAAGCTGAAAATCCCTGAGGGACGCTATGGAAAGGCTCTGACGTGGTGGTGTGTGCTGGTTTCACTTCCCTGATCTTTGCCTGAGGTGCAAGCTGGTGCTGCGGTGCCCAATGAGAGGCTGAACAGAGCCCCTTCCCCTAACGGAGGTGCCAGGAGGGATGTTCTGGAGTCTGTCTTGCCTTTTTATGAATTAATCCACAAGGTTTGGGGGGAGGTGTGGAATGTAAACACATGAAAACCTGCAAGAAATATAAAACATTACGCTGCCCCTCCTAGTGGAGTAAATTTCATAAAGAGCAGAGATGAACACAGAAAGTGTGTCGTAATTGCTTTGCAAATTTTCATGTAAAATAGTCTTCTCCCTTTCTTACAGAAAACCCCAGAGAAATTGTATGGGGTGTGGTGGGTATCCTTCTGTAAGAAAGCACCATGTGAAGTTTCTAGTTGTAATCTCACCACTGGATTACCATTTTGCCAGAAGCTGTGCTGTGTGGTTTCACAGTGAAACCCTTGAGCACAAGACCTCACCTCTGAGCCCAGAAGCACTGTAGCACCCCTGGTTTTCCATTTCTGGAATTACATGAGATGCCAGGGTATTCAGGGAGGGGAACTTCAGCCAAACCTGCCTTCTGCAGAGACCCCTTTCATAATCCAACCTGTGGTTTCGGTGTGCTTGTGGTCTCGGGTGAAGCGGTGGCATCTGCATGTGCTACCACACCACCCTCTTGGTGGAGAAGCATCTCCACTTCTTGCTTGTGGGTCTCCAGTGCCAGGTCTGGGGGAGGAAAGTTACCTCCCCGAGGAGCCTGGGACCGGTGCCCGGTGTGGCGCTCAGCAAGCCGCCGGGGCAGTGATCCACCAGCAGCACCCACCTCCCTTTCCTGCCAAAGAAGAAGGGAGCGGGGGCTGCCAGGCCCTGTGGCCCCTCATTTCTTCCCTCGCTGCCAGCCACCACTCACGCTTCCCAGGAAGATCCCACGTTTGCACCATGTGAGGTGCAAGTCCTCATAAGGGCTCTCCTAGCGGAGCTCAGCAGCGTGGGGCTAACAAGGGGGAATACCAAGCTTTGCTGCTGGGGAAGACAAAAATGGTGTGCTGTTTATTTCCAGCTCTGGCAACCACTGCAGTCAGTGGGGAAGAAAGTCGCACTATGGCCATGCTGTGTTGTTAACCCTGAGCCTTTTTTCCATGATTAATGATTAACCAAGCTCCTGGGAGGAAACAAAGGAACAGTTCCCGCCTGGCTGGCTGCTCCCCGCCAAACCTGCTGCCAAAGCTCTGCTGATTGGCCTCCGAGGAGCGCTTTTGAAAAAGGCGGAAAGTCTTTAACGAACCATGCGGGCATGCCAGCCACCCTCTGAGGGATGCGGGGAAATGGGGTGAGCTTTCCCGGGCAGTTGCTCTGTCCCACAATGCGTTTCCCCATGCTTTGCTGGGCTGAAATCTGCCTGCTGTTGCTCTGCGGAGGCTGCCAGCTGGAGAAGCCACTGACAGGTGAGTGGACCACCCTTTCCCTGTGTGAAGCTGACTCTGGAGCAGCACCAGCCTTTCTGGGTAAGCAGAGACCCAGACGCCATCCTGACTGAAAAATATTAGTTGGTAACTAGGACAGTAGCTTGTAATCTGGGGGCTGGTCAGCAGCAAAACCAGAAGTGTTGGTCAGAGAGGGCACAGGGTGGGTTGCTCTTTGCGCTCAAGCCATATGTTCAGCCTGTGCATTCCCGTTCTCTGTACGTGTCGCTGAGCTGCTCAGCATAAGGGATGGAGCAGGTCTGTGTTTCCAGTGCAGGTGTCTGGGCAGCGCAGGTTGTTGTTGGGACAGGCTGGGGCAGAGGGATGTCCCTCCGCACCCCTGAAGGTGCCAGCGAGGGGGGAGCAGGGATGGTCTCAGGAGCGAGAGCCCATTGAGGGGGGTGGTTGCCGTGTGTTGGGTCTGTACAGGACACCTCTGAGCTCCCGGGGACAAAGGCGAGCTACGAATAATGCACTGGGAAGAAGCAGGCAAACGAGCCTGGGGATTGACTTTGCTGTGCTTGCTGCAGAGCCTGCCTGCCCTCTCTTTCCCTGCTGTCTTCCTTGTCACCACGGGAAATGTATGGTGTAGGCTAGTGCTGTGATGGCCACCCGTGAGACCGCGGTGTCTGAGGTCTCTGAGTGTGCCACACAGCCTCGTGGTGGAGCTCCTTGCTCCAGTGCTCTGCAAGGTGGGAAAGCCATGACTGGATGCTTCAAGGCACTATAGCCTTCCCCAAGTGAATTGCTTTTCCTCTCGCTCTGATTTTGGGGTTTGCTTTGTTCCTAGGTTTGAAGGAAGCCGTGAAATCTGATAGTGTTATTGCAGCAGCCCTTGGTGGAGAGGCCAATTTCTATTGCAACTTCTCTCTCCCAATGGATGTTTTACAAATCACCTGGCAGAAGAGAAACGGGTCTTCCTTCAAGAACATAGCCACCTACAGCCCAAACCATGGGCTAAGGCTGATAGGGTCCTTTCAGAAGAAGGTGCGTTTCACTAGAGCGACCCTGAAGGCCTCAGCTATCACACTCCAAAATCTCACGTTTGAGGATGAGTCCTATTACAGATGCATTTTCAACGTGTTCCCTCATGGATCTTTCAGCAAAGATATATGCCTCAAAATCCAAAGTAAGTTTTCTACTAACACCTTCTCACTTTCTGGCGCTCAGCACAGGTCTGATGTAGTTAGGAGGCGGTAAGGCATTATCCCCCATTATCCCCTCTACTGCATGGCAACTTTCCATGCAGCAGCATCTCCTCGGTGGATAGTCTCCAGAACGGCCATACATGTCCTCAGAGGAGGTGAAGGTAAATAAGCTGGGAGATGATTTTGGGTAAGAACCTCCATGCAGAGCGGTGACCTGTCTAACTGTGACTATTAACTCATTACAGAGTGTAAAAAGTACCTTCTCTTTTTGCTCTCAGCAATTTCTGAGCTAACAGTGGAATATGGTTCCCACCTGCCCTCCGAGGGTCTCCTCACCGCAGTCTGCTCAGCAACAGGAAAGCCTGCCCCCAAAATCACCTGGCTGGATGACAAAGACCTGGATGAGTCCCCTGAAATACACTGCATCCAAAATGCAAACGGGACAGTAACAGTGGCAAACAGACTTACTTTCTCTGCCAACCACCCCCGTGCCTTGGCCTGCCTCCTTGACCACCCGCAGGGAAGGAAAATGAAGGCAGTTTGCCTGAAAGAAGGAGGGGAAGGTAGGCTGCGTTTGTATGGAGAGGTGCAGCATGTAGTGGGGAGCGCTTAGGAAAGGATGCCAAATGTGGGAGCACAGCTCATGCTCAAGTACATCTCACTAGATGTTTTTCTGAGAGTTCAGATTTTGTGATTTGAAGCCATCCAGAAGGTTCTTCCCTGTGGTACCTTTTTGTCTGTGTGGTGGGTGTATGCATGGGTATATCTAAGAAATACGTAGACTTACATGTGCATATGTATACGTCTCTGTAGGTTCGTATTTCTACAGTCAGTGATCTAGAGTGGATGAGGTCAGCTCTCCAGCAGTATCCACAGCTGGAGGGTACCAGCAGAGCAGGCCCCTGGCTGTTCTGTGCTGGGGAGCAACATTTCACAGGGAAGAGGACACAAGAAAGATGTTGACATCCCTCCATGTTCTGCGTGAACTTACTGGTTTCTTTTTGTAGGTGCGCAGAAGATCATAATCGTCATGGTGGTCATTCTAGCAGTGGTGTTCTTAACAGTCTTGATATATTGCATCATGAGACTAATCAGCAGAAAAAGGGGAAAGTAAGACTAATTTCCATTTCCTTGCAAATGGCTTGCTTGTGTTCACCTTGCAATTTGCCTTTCTCTTTCCTCCTGTGGTTCTTATACAGCTGCCCTGGAAACTTCTCCAGGGGGGTAAAGCATCTTTCAATAGCAAGATTCACTCTGAATGCCAGGAGGTTTCTAAGCATTATGTGACTAGCTAATGTGTTTTTTTTCCAGGCTGAAGAGAGGTAGTGCAGCCAGAACACCTGCAGAAGAGGAAGGCTTACGGCAAGACCTAAGCGAAGAAGCTGAGAGCCTGGACACGATGAAGGACCAGCACGTTGTTTTTCAAAATGAGGTAATGCAAACGCCCACAGCTTCCAGTAATTATTCACATCCTACAAAGTCCCTGGCAACACTTACCAGGAATGTGACAAAACCCTTCCATTGAGAGCTGTTGTCCACTCCTGCTGCCATGCCTTTGCTGCATGGGGCAGTCACACTGGGTCGAGGACACCACACTTGCCCCATCTGATCTCTAGCAATGCTGGGGAAGGCCTGGAGCAGGAAGGAGAAAAGTTAGCAAACGGTTATGTGGAAAGGCAGGGAAGGGATACTGGAAATGCCTGGGAGGGCAGATAGGATGTCCCTGCTGGGCAAAGGTGAGGAAGCGCTGCAGAACTTGGGCGCTGTAACAAGCAGCCTCGCAGAAGATTCCCCACAAAAGTCTTCCCTGCCCTGCTGGTCACACAGGCAGGAAGGTGCTCTGAAGGGGTGGTGGCATCCACAGACAAAAACAGTATGTGACCACAGCTGGGAGTCACCCCCACTAGGTGCTTTCCTCCGACCTCCCCACAGGTTCCCTCTTTTCCTTCCAAGCTCTTGCTAGTCCTGTGCTGGGAAGGGGAGCCCTCCTGTCTTCCCATCACTGCTCGCTGCCCGATAACGTAGAGCTTTGTCACAGTTACCAGACCACTGTGCTGGGTCTCTTGCAGGAGCAGACACCAGGCTCCTCACTTCACAACAGTCTGCCTGGTCTGAAGAGAAAACTGAGAGAGAAAAAAACTTGCCGGCGCTCATTTTCAGACAAAGAGGAGAACCTGAAGAGCAATGTCCACGGCATGTTTGAGGGGGGACCTGTTGGGTTATGCATCAAGGAGGACAGAGAGGCAACGGCAGGTGGGGGAGTCCAAACAGCACCCCACCCTGGCTTCTCACCAGCTCAGCACAGGAACAAGAGCCATCAGCCCACTGAAGGCCCACCTCCACAAGCCCAGAGGAGTACAGGGTCCCAAGGGCAGCTGGGGAGGCAAACTTAAGGACTCGGAGGAAGGGGCACCTTGCCCAGGCCCCTCCCAGGGATGTCCCAGGAGATGCTCATCTCCAGGGTCTGGGGGTGAAACCCGTCCAGACGAGTCATCAGTGGAGCACCTTTTGAACTGAGGAGGTCACTGTCTAAAGCTGTATGGACACATGATGGAATGCAGGGAAAGCGCATGTTTGGACTGCACAGGACTTATTATGACATGCTTAGGGGAGGAAGCAAAGGTGAGAAAGGGAGAAATCAAGGGGATGTGGGGATGAAAAGGCCTGGGGAAATGGAGAGCTAAAGGGATAGAAGGATCTGGTCACACATACGCAGGAGACTGATAACTAGACTTGTCTGTCTGTGCCCAGCACCTGGTTGCCACAGTCCATCCTGTCTTCTCCTTAAACTCCATTTCTATCTCTTTCCTGGGTGAGGGACTCCCTGGTTGGTGTGCATGGGTGTATGCGGGCCTGGTGCCAGCAGCTGGGCTGGGACCGTGGGCCAGTGGGCACAACTAAGGAGACCCGAGTGAAAAAAACCACATGCCAGCCACCAGCATGGACCAGGGTCAGAGCCCGTGTGTCCCTGGTGCAGCACCTGGAGCGAGTGTCAGCATGGATCCAGCCGGACAAGGTGGTGAGTAGGTGACATGTCCTGAGACAACCTTTGACATTGTGCAAGTAATGAGGCAGGAGGACCTGTGCTGTGGATGCAGCAAGACCCGTGGAAACGAACCAAGATCCGTATTTTGAAAAAGTTAAGTTTTTAAGGGGTCGAGCTGAAAAACTTCCCCTCCAGCTTTCTGTATCATTACATGAGATGACCCTCCAATGTATTTGCAGAGGGTCTTCTAACAGGTTGTGTCACTGTGCAGCCTCAGCGCAGAGCACTTCCCTTTGTAATAGCAGAGTACCCTCTAGTGGGAGAGATCACGAAAGAAAGGGAAAACGCCTCCAGTGAGTCTTCCATTAATACAGTAACTCACGAGTGCTATTCGTTTCCGTTTGGACTTTCAAATAGTCTTTTGGTATCCAGCAACCCTATGCCAGGTATCAAGAAATTACAAGCACTGTACCCAAAGGTGTTCAGGAATAACACGACGAAATGACTTGGAGTATTGTGCTGTGGAGGACACTGACTGTGGTCACTGGAAGAGAAGGTATTGAAGGGACTGGCAGAAGGAACTAGGTGTTTGGTTTCAGTCCTGCCTTGCTCTCCCGGAGAAAGAGCTCTTGCAAAGGATCAGGGAAGGAAATGCAGAAATGTTCCCAAGTCTGTTCCCCAAGCTGCCAGGCTGGCCTGCGATGGATAAGGAAGGTGTGCCAGAGGAGAAATGAGAATGGTAGGCATTTGGTAGCACCAGGGAAGGCACGTAGGCTGCCCAAATCCCTCTGACAAATTTGCAAGTCTCAGGGGTTGCCTCCTGAGAGAGCTGGATTTTCTACAGCTGGGCTTCTTGGTCAATGCACCATTAGAAAACAATCTCAGGCTTCTTGGCCAAGGGACCTTTAGAAGTCAATCTTGAGTGATATTTTAACCAAGAGTTGCTCAGCATTTAAAGGACAACTGTTCCCCACATTCTGAAAATGTTGTGTTGAGTCAGCTTCCCTTGAAGTTTGTCATGCTGTGTGCATGTAGGTAACAATGGGGGGCTTCAACTTGACATTCTGCGAGTGAGAGTGTTCTGAGCTTGAGTGTGGTTTTTTGCATGGTAGTAATGGACACGCATGTGGTCTTCAACTGTAGCTGTGATTGGATGCTATCAATATGTGTGTCTAAACACAACAACAAAAGAAGAGGCGAGTGAGTTTAACTACTGCTTTTCAAAGATAACTTTTTCCTGGGACATGGAAATTGACAAGAGAGATGTGCAGGCTCAGCGCTGCGCAACAGCGACCGGTGGTACGCCAGCTGAGTGGTTCAGAGCCTGCTGAAGGAGAGGGAGAGGAATGGCCTCACCTGTGTTCTCGCAGTGAGTGCGTGATTTATCCTCGGTGCAAAAGTGTAGTTTTACTAAGAGTAAAAAGTTAGCTTTGGTGATTGAGAAGAAAAAATGAGAATGTGATGAAATGCACACCAAGGACTCAGAAAACAAATAGGCAGAAACAGTCTCAACTTTTGCAGAACGTCCCACTTGAGGACTTTTTTAAAGCAGCCCAGTACTGGATTTCCACAGGGCAGGTGCCCCATTTTTCACTGCTCTTCAGGTAGGAGTTTAGAAGTACTCCTTGGTTCTTCCTGACGAAATGGAATTGTGTTCCTTTCTGTCCCAGTAATTGTGTTGTTTCCTTTCAGAAGGAAAAACATTACTAATTTTAGAAGCAAAACAAAAGAAAAAGCTGAGACCGCAGCTGTCCCAAAGCCAGCCTCACTAACAAGACCCAGCGTGCTTTCTTTTAGTGTGCTTGTCCCAAGAGCTGAGGGAGGCTCTGTGGGATGGCAGAAACTATTATAAAAGTTTGTAGTGACTGTCTTACCTTTCTTTTATGAAATATGCTTCTTCCCTGACTATCAACCTGATTTCTGCCAGTTACTCATCTCTAGGTAACTAGGATTTGCGGTTTCTGGGGTGCAAGTATATTTGTTAGCCTGTGTAATATGCAGGACGCTTCTGAGAGGGTCTGCACAACCAGGGGTATCCACAGCTCCCGGCTGCCAGGATGCTCAACCCTCATGCAGAGAAGAGGCACTTAAATGAAGATCAGTGAGAGAAACATGAACAGTTGTCAACGCAAAAAGACCAACAGGTTTCCCTGGGAAATGACAGAAAGGAGGAGAATGTGCGCTTGTGTATGGATATCTTAGATGTACCAGAGATACATGGCTGCATGATGACCGACAACCCCCACTCCTGTTAAGTCAATCTAATACCAAACCTCCTTTAAGAGCAAAGTTAAATTTAAGTGTCTTTCATTTTACGCAGCTATGCTACAGGTGGAAAGCAAAGCAAAATGTAAAAAGTTTCCTGCCCTTTCTTGCCATGTAAAGGGACCCCAGAACTTTTCTCTGGTTTTATCCCTACCCACATGGTTAACTTCCTCTTCTGGGAAACGCGGTGCAGTTTGTGCAGGAATTGACCAGGATATCAAACTGTACACCCTTTAACATTTACCTGTGTTACAGAAGTAAGTTTGAGAGAGACCAAACATGTGTTTTGTCCCCAGTCACGTGGTTGAATCACTAGCAAAATGACAGCTGGTGGTAGATCCTCTGGACCAGGCTGGACCTCCTAGCAGACCTGTTTGAGCATTCATGGCTTGAGGAAACATTGCTTGAATTTGACAATCAAGGGGGATATGCTATTCTATATGAACAGCGCCAGGAGATGAATCAGCAGAGCCTACCAGTCCTGCTGTAAGTCTCCAGCAGATGATATGCCCTGAAAAACCTAGTGGGTTTGGTTTTACTGGAATCTGTCACTGATTCCAGTCATCCTCTAAGGCTTTATTTTCTCTCCCTGTTAAATAAGGGCAACTTGCAACATCTTTATCATCATCTTTTCCTTAAACCTGTACAAGTTTCACTGGTTACTGCCTCAAATCCTTTTGCTCAAAAGAGGCCATTAGTACAGAAATCAAGGGAAGGACCAAGGAATATATTGTCAGCAGAGTGTGTCCACCCAGAAGGCAAAGGGAAGAATGAAGAATAGACCTCATTCATGAACAGAAAGGATTTCAGACTGCCTCCTCCACCAGCACACAGGGTGTATTGCAGGTGAAGAAATAAACAGAGAGGAACAAAGAAATCTCTGGATTTTAGGACAAGAGGTCTCCACTTACTCTCTTTCTTACTAACTTCAGTGGCTTTGTAATGCCAGAGAGCTGGTGTCAGCTCAGCCACCACCAGCTCCAGAAAAGGTGATGTACAAAGAACCTTGCAAAACTCAGCAGAGATTGCTAAGCTGAGCCAGATCCTTGTAAAAAGGAACAGTTGACGTGAGAGCACAGAATACAACACAATTGGATTTTTTTGTCTTGTTATTGTATGAACATAAAAAGTTTTTGAATTTTTTTGCCATTGCTGGTCTGCCTGGAGTACTTTCCTTTTGCCTCTATCTGCCCTGAAGTTATCTCTGGTCTTTACCTAATACTTCAGAACTATGCTTTCCTTGCTCAGCTCTAGTTTCCTCCCTCTATTCCAAAGAAGAAGCCCTCTTACTTTCCAGATCCTTTCATCATTTTCTTTTTTCTTCTCTAAGTTTCCCCAGCCCATTGAAGGAGCAGTAAAATTTGGATAAATATAGGACTTTCCCACTTCAGTAGACGTGAGTTAACGGGTGAGCTAATATAAAGTATCGCTCAAGTCCCCCAAATGTCCCCTTTACTTTCATGAAATAAGGACAGAAAGATGTCCCTGGGACTTCCCTGAATTTGTCACTTGAAGGCACAGGGCACTTCTGGGTAAGTTTATTTTAAGCTTTGTAGTCTGCAGCTGTCTGGAGTGTGCTCTGAAATCCCTTCAACTATAGTGAGAGCAGGTGAGCACAGGAGACTTGCTCACACATTTCCCTCATAAAAAGACAAATGTGTATGAAGGGCGTAGGTACGTCAGTCTCAAACAAGAAGTAGTAGGGTAGTTGCTGGAGACCTGACCTGCTTTAGAGAGAACCCATTCTCTACTCAAAACAAAAAGGGGAAGGCTGGCAGAGGGAAATTTAAGTGATTTGAGACCTCCTCATCGCTCCTAGGAGAGAGAAAAAAATGTTGACAAAAGGTAGTGGTGGAGCTGGGGCTGTTAGTTGGCAGAGGAAGGGCTCCACTAAATGAAGCACTGTGGTGGAGAAGATGTCTCCAAGGACAGCTGGACTCAGCTGGAAGGGCCACTGCCCTGATCCCCAGCCTCCAGCAACAAGTTAGATCTGATCTGGGGGGGCGGGGGGTAGCAGGTGCTTTCTTTTTTTGCGGGTCAAAAAGCTCTGCTTTATGCACTGTGGTACTGAGAGCAGTGGAACAGGCACAGATAACACACAGGTGAGCCTGAGATGACTCAGGAAAGGGGCAAACACCACCCAATTCCTTAGGAACCCCTTTAATAACAGTGCTTCAAATACTCCCACATATTTGTGTCTTAAATAAGAAAGGGGTTCTGGTTTTATGTGGACTCTTGGTAAGTAATGTATGGACATCTTTACCAAGTAATTTTGGCAGGGGCTTGGAATCGTGCCACGACTGATATTTTCCCCATGAGTAATGAGGATTTAAAACAGGAGACCGTCTAGGGCCTGCCGAGAGAAACAGTGCAATTTGCATGAATGACACGCGAACACATGTGCATGTGTGTGAAAGGAGCTGAAGAAACAGCAAACAGCAGACACCAAATGTCCTGTATTGGTTGCAAAGGATGCTGTTTCTAATTAATCAAATTGAGAAATGGGTTGTCTCTGTCAAGCCTGGGACAAGCCTGGTAAAACTACAACAGAGACGACTGGTCAGTGGAAGACCCTGTAGTCCAACAACAGGAAGATGGCAGCGAGATTGCCCTGTATCGCTCGTGTTGCCCTTTTTCCTCTCGGCCCAACAGGAAGGTAGCAGAGAAAGCAAAAGACCACTCCCAATGATGTAAAAGACATCTCAAAATCAGGTTCTCATCACCAATGAAAAGAAATCCAGAAGATCCTGGCCAGACTGTCTGAAGGCCTGCAACTTGGGAGTATGAAGCTGGGCATCAAATCAACTTGCCTAGAGCGTTTGTATAATAAAATGACATTTCCCTTCCATAATGTCTTCCACTGATTTTTTTTACGCTAATTTCCCACAGCCTAACATTAGAAAGAAAAGGTAGGTTTTGTTTGCCTGGGCTGAGGATCCAGAAAAGAGGCAGAGCCTTGGTCTAGTACTCAAAATTGTATTGCTGACTACTGCTGGGCTAGTGACCTGCAGCTAATTATTACAGTTTGTGGTAATTATGAAAAAAAAAACAATTACCAGGTTGAGGAAAAACTTGGTACGTTTGTTGTGCAACTTCCAGTGAAGACTTACAATACATAGGTTCAAGAAACTGATCTGGTCTGAAAAAAGCCAAATACTTTCTGGAACACTAAGTATTCACAGTCCAGTGTCTGGATGGTAAATGACGCAGCTCTTGGCCTTATATAACTTATAAAGTTATTACTAATATTGATGTTGTTATTATTACTATATTCTGTACTTGCTGTTGGATTCTAGTTTTAGCGGTTTATGATGCCCCAGAAGTCTTTAATAAAAATTCATTGTTGGTGTGACTATCAGATACCGGGGAAAGAACGCACTTTGAACATTAAAGTGATTTGCTCTGTTGCGTGCTGGAACACAGCCCAAAACTTCTTAGAGGGAAGCTCGGGTTTATGCTGCCGGTTTTCACAAGAAGGGTGACCATCTGTGCCGCAGAGCTGCCGGAAGGAACTCCGCTGACAGCCTTGTATTTCTGCAACCGCGCTGCGTCTCGGGGTTTACCCTGTTCTTGCCGTAAGCAAGTGTGTGTGGGGGGTTATTATTATTATGTGTTCTTCCAAGATCAATTCGTTCATTTGGTTGATATTAATAACCTCTGACGGAAGGAGACAACTGGGGGTAGGGGGGTGAGGAAGCCCTCTGCAGCCAGTTCCAGGGCGAAGAGGGGGCTGGGCGCTAATTACCAGCAGTTCACGGTGCCACCGCCGGCTGACCCGGCGCGTAGGGGATGCGCTCGTTAGCGGCCGCTTTGCCTGTGCCGGAACCTGGAGCCACCTCTCACGGCGGCGGGCTGCCCAGCGGCAAAGCAAACGGGCCCAGGGCACCGCCGGGGCTGGGGGCAGGACTCGCACCGGCGCTCCCACCGACGGGACTGGACGGGGCGGGGCCGGGGCCGCGGCGCTGTCGCTTCCCCGAGATTCTGGGGCACGTTTTCTCCCCTCCCTCTTTGCTCCCAGGTTCTTGGCAGTGCCCGCGTCGGGGTCGCCGGGGAAGGCGGGCAGGAGAAGCCGCCGAGCTATTCACGGGTGCTGCAGCCGGTGCCCGAACCGTCCCCGCCTCCCCCCCCTTCT